>CM076578.1:589735730-590092887 GCA_034641835.2 Pinus albicaulis | reverse complement strand
TCTTTTCCTTTTCCTTTATACTCAACTGCAATTGATGGACTATCTTCCTGTAATCCCTGTTGAAGATTTCTTGCTGAAGAAGTGCCAATGTGAGGTACCTGCACTTGACCAAAAGATTCTAGGTCAAACTTTTTCTCAAGATATTTCATAATTTTATTTATATTGTCTTCTTCACTATCTTGCTCAACTAGTGTTCCTTCCACCCACTCATCTTGATTAGCATATTGTTCTATTTCAAGAATCCTGTGGTGAAATTATGGTGATGATTTGTTCTTCATTCTCTTATCACAGATAAAACTGAATGGATCATAAGGAATCCAACGAAAACTCCTTTGTAACTTGTAACGGTTTTGTAGTATATCTTCTGCTTCTCACTCAGCATCCCTAGAATTGCATATAAAGGGATCTAATTGACTTTTGATCCTAAGTTGGGCTTTCTTTTTTACACTACAAAAATGAATCATATCAGTATTACTCATTTGCCTGAAATATTCTAAGGCAAAAAGTCTCATAGGCACATATTTTGGCAACCTGAATGGACACAATTCACATCCATATATTCTGATGACTGAATGATTTTGGTATAAATACCAATCCCCAAATTTGTATGTTCTTGACAGCTGCAAAGTCTTCTTAATCTCATTACTGAGTCTTGGAGGAGGAATTCCTGTCAACAAGGTAGTTGCAGGATATACAAAAAGATCGATGAACTCAGCATAAGAATAGGGAGAATTATAGGAAGAATGAGTTATGGCAGACCAAAATATAACAGATCTAGGGTTTCCCTTGGCATCAAGCTTTTGAACAGGAAAAGGGAATTTCTCTGATTGGTAAAAGATGATGAGATGGTAAATGACTGAGGAATATTTAAACACTTTCTCATTATCTAACTTCATGAACTGGTCATGGATTTTATTGGCAATTAAAGATGCAAATTCATATTTCATAGCAGGAGGTTGCCTAGGGGTAAAGATAGACAGCAACACTAGGGTTATTTCATCAACATACTCACTTGTATTGAAACCCATGACAAAGGATATCATATTCAGGATGAGCTTGCCTAATTCAGTAAAATAAGAAAAACCATAGGGAGGAGGGCCCCTAGGTTGATGCTCAGGTAACATAAAAGTCTGGCAAATGCATTTCAATTTTTCTAGGGATAGTTGAGTTGATTTTTCAAGCAGTTCTTCCATAGACAAGGGAGTGAGTTCTTGATCAAGTTCAAAATGGAGCATTGTATTTATAGCTTGAGGAGTGATGGGGAAAAGGATACTGTGGTCAGGAGACATCACTGCTCTTTGAGTTGGATCATAATTGGAGTGACAGTAGTGGATAATTTCTGGGAATATACGAACTGAGGGAATGAGATATCTTGGGAAATTGGATTCCCATAACCCAATGACATCCAAACCTTTCGAATAATCGTCTCTGCAATGACAATAACTTCGAAGGGGACTTTCATCGAAAACTAAATCTTTAATTTGAAAGTCTTTATTCACTAATGGTAAGTATTCTAACTCTCTGTGAGGGGCATTCAATGGGGTTACATTCAGGGCTGCCGGAGCTTCCATTTTGGTTCTTGTGTATTCAAAATGGAAATTTCAGGGTTTTTCACAGACCGGGCGCAATTTTGGTTTAGGGAGTTTGAATTTAGTTACAGGATCTACAATAGACTGAATTGACCTTTTTTCCTGACTTTGGCGTGAATTTTAACACAGGAAAGTGGATTTTTCAAAGAGTTCCAGCAAGAAATCGAATAAATACTTGTTTGATTGAGAAGTTTGAAATTTACAGGTACTGGCCAATGGCGGATGGATATCAGGCACTGGTAAAACAATGGCGTTCCGTGATTTTGGTTAACGACGGCTTAAACAACGGAATTTATGAATTATTCAGTGGAGGACGCAGTCGCTTTCAGTAGTGAAAATGACATAAAATACACGTTTTTTTGTTTTATTTACAAAGTCAATGGGGATTTTTATTTTCTCGAGGATGACGTCATTTGGTACGGGAGTATACGTCACCAGGACTGGGCGGTAAGCGGTAATTTCCACACTGCTTTCGGGAGATGGCGGTATTTAGCGGGGAAGCAACGATTCCATTCGAAGATCGACACGTGGCTAGTGCACAATTCTAAAACCACTGCCATCCCGCGAGTTCACTTTCAGACGTGAGACGGCCAGCGGAATGATCGTGGGCCATTGATCTTCGGGGGGGGGGGGAGGGGGGATCTAATGGTGGACGAGACGTGGAGTTGGCGGGGGTTTTAATGTGCGGGCCCAACGGGTCTTTGAAATAATTATCATTTAATTAATTATCCCGAGAGGCATTTGATTGGCGGAAAACTGGTTATTAATTAATCCTGGTGATTAATTAATCCCATTGTTTAATCACGGTTGCGGCGGGGTTAAAGAATTTTAACTATGGTTAGGGTGTCGGGCGGAATTGAAATACCAAGGGGATGGGTCACGGAGGCTCGGGGGATTTTCGAAGTTTTAGTTTAAAATAAAACTTTGGGTTTATTTATTTTTCCATTTTAAACATATAAAACTATATGTTAAAAACCTTTTTCGATATTTTATTATATGGTAATAAATAAATGTCATTTATCAACCATAGGGGTAGGGAATAATTTATATGGGTATATTTTAGCCAAAGGGTTTTTTATTGTGGGTTATTTATTTATCAAAGGGGATTAAATAAAATTTGGCCAAAACTTATAATAAGAGGGGTTTTTGGGATATTTATGTAAAAGGAGTTATATACTATAGGATAAGGTCTTTTCACTAGGGATTTAATAGATAAGTCAAAGTTAATATGACAAAGGACAAGGTAAACTCAAAATACTTAATTATAACTAAGAAAGTGAAGATTTCTGAAGTAAATTACATCATCTCAATTTCAACACTTAAACATAGAATAGCAAGTGATTTTGAGGGATTATTATGGAAATTTACATGATTCTCCTAAGTAAAATAGGATTTTACTTAGGAAAAGGTTAAAAGTGAATGATTATAATGATAAATAACTTCAGTACTTAGGTCTTTTTGATCATTAGGCCGAGGGTCCAGTCCCTCCAAAAGTCAAGGAAATGCCTTGAGCCCCTTTGATCTCCAAATACCTTAGCACTTTGGGGAAATTAGTAAAAATATTAGGGAAAAAGTGATGTGGGAAGTTAATGATTCTGACTTTGCTTTCTGTGAATTTTCCAGTGCATTTCCTGCTTCAGTATTTGTGATGAAAGTAAAATATTAAACACATTTAGCACCATCATTCATCACATGAAACTTGGCAACACCATCTACCTACCCTATCTACTTTACACTACCATTTTCTCTTCTTTATTAGGGTGCATTTGGACTTGCAAACCCTTATCAATCTTCTTTTCTTTTGCATGGTAAATCTATCTATTTCTACCCTTATTACATCCAAGGGCTCAGATTAAACTGTTGAGCACCTTTATTAACTCTACCTATCTACTTATCTGCCAAGTTTAAACTGTTTGGCCAAATATTTATTCTCTATTCTACAACATGAAATTGAAAAATGAATGAGCCAAGTTTATACAGTTTGACTCTTCATGAATTGTGGCAAATTTTAACAATCTACACACAATTTTGTTTATTACAAAAATGAAATAGTAGTGGCATTTGGATTTGCACACTTTCCTTGGTATATTTTTTGTTTGGGGTTCATTTCTTTCACTTTTTTGACCAATTTATTTTTCTTACCCTTTGATTTTTCTTTTAGGGTATACCCTCTTTACATTTTTTAAATTTTTTGATTTTTTGGTTTTTCAAGAATATGGAACACCTTTTCTCAAGAAAAAGGTTAGAACATATTCCATAGCTCAATCAAGACAATCATGAAAAATGACACCTATTGGTATAGGAGTCTAACACTGGCTCCACTTGGGAATGGCTTTTCCTTGTGAAAATTCAAGAACAGCAGGTCAGATGCCTCAAAATGTTCTCAAACTGAACCATGTAATCTCCTTCTTCTGGTAGCTTATTGTATATATGATAGTGCAACTTTTGAAGCTTAGGGCCTTCACTTCGGGCTTCAAATCCAAAAAGTCACCATCCAATCAAAACTGATGCATTAGAAAAGGATATATTATGTACAAGTTAAAAAATCAGAACATCCTAGTAAATAGGATCAAAATAGTGCTTCAGCATTCGACCATTGACTGGTCCTTCCTCAGCTTCTGAATTGTCCAAATTCTTCAAAAAGTATGTGTTGTTTCCCTGTAAGGCATGAATGATGTAAGGCCCTTTCCATAAGAAATCAAATTTCCCATGTTTCCCTTTTTCTTCCCTCCTGGAATCCCATCTTAGGACTTTGTCTCCTAGTGGAAAATCTTCTGCTTCAGTTCTTCTGTCAAACATTTTCTTTAACTTTTCCTGCAAGACTTGGGATCGTTGATACACTTCTTCTCTGGTTTGCTGCAAGTGAATTGTTTGGTTAATTCTTCTCTGAATATCATTTGGTTCTACTTGAGCCTCCTGAAGTAACTTCATAACAGGAATTCCTAAAGATGATGGGAATCTTGCCTCAATACCATAAACTAATTCATATGGACTGGTCCCAATTAATTTCTTAGTTGTAAGTCTGTCTGCCCACAATGCATTGGTAAGTTTCTTATGCCAATTCTTTTTATTTTCTTCCAATAATTTTTTAATGATATTAATAAGACTTTTATTGGAAGATTCTGCCAGTCCATTACCCTGAGGGTAATAGGTTGTTGAATGTCCTAAAGTTATGTGATATTTATTGCATAAACTAATCATTTTCTTAGACTTAAATGCAGCAGCATTATCTGTTATAATTTTCTCTGGAGAGCCAAATCTTGAAAGTATATTGGTTTCTAAAAACCCTATAATCACAGAATCATTGGCTTGCTTGCATGGGATAGCTTCAATCCATTTAGTGAAGTAATCTGTGGCAGTATGAATCCATCTGTGTTGCCCTGAAGAAGGGGGATGGATTTCTCCAATAAAATCTAATCCCCATTGTTGAAAGGGTCTTTCTGTGGAAATTGGTTTTAATGGTAAAGGTAACAACTTTCTTTTACCCTCAAATATCTGACATTTATGACAAGCTGTTACAAATTTCTTAACATCTGAAAATAAAGTTGGCCAGTAAAAACCAGCCCTTAAGATTTTATCTGCAGTTGATTTCCAGTAGAGATGTCCACCACAATCCCCTGCATGAAATTCATTAAGAACTTTATTAGCTTCATCTTTCAATAGACAATTCAATAAGATTCCTTCATGATTTTTCCAAAATAGAGTGCCATCTAAAATACAATATTTTAAAGATGTCATTTTCAAAAATCTTCATTTTGTTCTGGACAACCCTGGAGGAGCTTGCAGGTTTAATAAAACATAAATGATATCAGTGTACCAGGGTGAATCTAAGAAGGTTTGACTGATCTGTGGAGTCGCCATCTCATGTTCGTCATCCAGTTCATTAATGTCTAAAGCTTGGCAATTAGTTCCAGTCATGAGTTGAGCTAAACCTTGACCTTTGATGAGTTTAGTTGGTTTAATTTCGATATAATATTCTAAAATGGTAGCTATCCACTTACCTCGTTTGTCTTCAATAGCATCTTGAGTCAAGATGTCTTTAACTACAGCATTAGGCACATAAGCTATCACATGAGAATATAATATATAAACTCTGAAATCTTCAATTGCCTTTACCAGTGCAAAAGCCTATTTCTCCATGATATTGTATTTCAAAGATGCATCCCTAAGTGTTTACTAAAAAATTCTATTGGTTTTTCATACCCTTGATCATCTTTTTGTAGTAAAACAACTGCAACTGTATGTTCAGAAGAAAATGAAAAAATAATGAAATCTCTGTCAAATTTGGGACTGGTAAGAACTGGTGTTCTTGTTAAAGCCATTTTGATTTCCTCGAATGATTGCTTGGATTATACAGTCCAGTCAATGTTTGAATCTTTTCTCAACATGTTAGTAAGCAGTCTAAGTAATTCAGCTAAACTAGAAATAAATCTTCTCAAGAAATTAATCTTCCATATGAAGGCTTGAAGCTCTTTTATGTTTCTGGGATGAGGTATCTACAAAATTGCTTGTATTCTTTCGGGGTCAATTCTAATGCCATCTTTAGAAATAATATGGCCTAGGAGCTTTCCTTCTTCCAAACCAAACAATGACTTTTTAGGGTTTAAAGAAATACCATACTTTCTGCACTTTATAAATACTTGCCTTAAATGATCTAAATGTTGTTGATCTGTTTTAGAAAAAACAGTCAAATCATCTAGATAAATAACCAGAAAATCATGTATTTCTTTAGCAAAAGCAATGTCCATTGCTCTTTGAAATGTAGCTCCTGCATTCTTAAGTCCAAATGGCATCTTGATATATTTAAACGTACCCCATGGTGTTGTAAATGTTGTTTTATCTTGATCATCAGGATGAACCAGAATCTGGTTATACCCTGAAAATCCATCCAGAAGAGATATCCTAGAAGATTCTACTACCCTTTGTAGGATATGGTCCATTTTGGGCAAAGGATAGTTATATTTTAAAGAAACTTTATTCAAATTTTTTAAATCGACACACAGTCTAATTTCTCTAGTTTTTTTCCGTGTTGGTACTAGATTAGAAACCCATTCTGAGAACCTAATAGGAGCTATAATTCCTGCTTCATACATTCTTTTAATTTCCTTTTCAATTGAAGGTAATAAAACAGGATTTATTCTTCTAAGTTTTTGTTTGAAAGGTTTCTGATCTGGTTTTAAAGGTATAGTGTGTTGAATTATGGATGTATCATATGATTTAAGATCTTCATAACTCCAGGCAAAAATGTCCTGGAATTCTTTTAAAAGTTCAACATATTTAACCTTTTGATCTTCTGGCAGAGATTTGGATAACTTAACCATTTTGGGATTTTCTGGGGTTCCTAAATTACATTCTTCCATATCAGTCTTAACAGGTTCCATTTTGGGTCTAAATGGAATATCATTTGAGTCAAAAAGATCTTCCAAAGGAGTTAATCCTTTGGGCAAATAATTATCTTTTAGATTAATGATTTCTGCCTCATCTTCTATGATCTCATCAGATTCCATTTGTTTCAAATCCTGCATATCTTTTTCTGTGAATGTGGTTGGGTGAAGCATGTGAATTGCATTCTCTCTTGAAATATCTGTTTTTTGTTCTTTTTCTTGATCAAATTCATCAATAGTTATGTCTTCATCTATATTACTGTTAGAAAACTCATTTTGAAGTGTCAAAAAACTATTGATTTGATTATTATTTACAAACACTTGCCAATTCAAAAGATTGTCCGGTATAGCAGGCCTATGTCTAATCTCAGCTGAAAACTGATGATTAGGGTCAAAAGATAACTTACATGTGCTAGCGAACATTGCAAGACTGTGAGCATGCAGATTTTGTTTTCTAGGAATTTTGGCAAGTTGAGCTTGCAGAAATGTATTGAGAATTTCCACAACTGTTTCTCTGTACTGTTTCAATCTAAGATCTTTTGTTGAACATTCACCTTTAATTTGTTGAATAATTAGCTCGGAGTCTCCTATGATTGATACTCTAATAGCTCCCAACTTCTGGACATGTTTAAGCCCTAACAAAAGAGCTTTGTCCTCTGCCATGTTGTTAGTGCATTTAAAATTCAACCTATAAGCATGACCTTCGGCATGATTATTTTCAACATTATGTAACCAAATCCCAGCTCCTGCTCCTAATTTGTTTATTGAGCCATCAAATTCTAAATGCCATAGAATTTCATGTTCATAATCTTCATCAATTGTTTTAAAATGTTTCTTAACATAAGCTAGTTGTTTAGCTTTTTCTGATATTTCTTGATTATCTGGTGTTTCTTTGTTTTCAGAAATATCTTCAATTTGAACAGTAGTTTTATTTACAGTTTCCATTTCTGGTGCTTCTAATTCAGTATGAAGATCCAATTCAGCATTGTACAAAATGAAAGAGTCCATATCAGAATGTATAGAATAGACAGGGAATTTTTCAGGCTTCTCATGGCTACTGACTAAATATTTCATCAAGGTCTCTCTGTAAAGTCTTTTAGGCTGACCAAATACCGAAATAGTAGCATATGACATATCTAATTGAATAGACCCTCCAAGTTTAGCACCCCAGGATCTAGACAACAACATACCATATTTAGGGGGAATATCAGCAACTACTATATCCATGAAAACAAATTTAGCAGGATATTGCACCAAAGTAAGACACAAATCTTTAATCAGACCTAAACATTTTACCTGACTAGAATCAAAAGAAAAAAAATCTTTATACAGTCTAGTAATGTCTAGATTTAATCTTTCCATCACAGTGTTTGGCATCAAGTTATGGGAAGCTCCAGAATCAAGCATTGCATTATGGAGTATTTTGTCATGAACATTCAGACTTACATAAAATGGAGGAGTTCCTCCACTTTCTGGTTTGCCTTTCACCTCAGGACCAAAAAGGAGTTTGGGTTGATCATCAAGAATATTCACTGAATCACCCATTCTAGTAATGTTAATGTTAAGAGTTTTGCTGATTTGGCTTCTATAGACATCATGTTTAGCCAATTCTGATAAAGGAACAACTATCTTTAGTTTGCCTATTTCAGCTTCTAAATTGAAAGGTTTTTCTGTTTGAGCTTTAGTGTTTTGCACAGTTGGGTTTTCTCTATTTTTTGGGTCTTCAACGTTTTTCTCTTTTTCATGAATGAACCTATGTTTTGAAGGTGTTTCTGAACTAACTTCTACTGGTTCTTCTACATTTCCTACAGGAGGAAAAATATTAGATTGTTGTTTATTGTTTGGATGGTTGTCAGACACATCTTCAATTATTGGATTTGAGGGGTTAGGAGTTGTCCTAGACAAAATTTGTACAGGGGGAATGTTTTGTACAGGAGGAATGTTACCTTTGACATTTTGTTTTATAGCTTTCTTTTTGCTATTCTCTAGCACATCAATCCATCTGCTTCTCAAATTGTACTGTTTATGAACCTCATAAATCGCTGTGTCATAGCCTTCTTTGAAATCAAAAGTTTCTCCTGAATGAGTTTGAAATGTTTCAAGGATGTGATTCTCTTGATCATCCTGAGATAGGAAAACTTCTGGTTCATTTTCATCCTCAGTTACATTGTTTATTTCAACATCCTCAATAGGTTCTTCAGAAGTTGAACCTTCCACAAAATTTTCTTGGAAAGGTGGCCTGATGTTTTGGTCAGGGACAATCTTTCCAATATTTTGGTTCTGATTTCTTCTAAAGTTTGGGTTTCTCACTACATTTTGATTATCACCAGATGAATTTCTTTCGATTGTCTCCACTCTGTCTCCTATTCTTTCCATACCTTTGATGATTGCATCCAGATTTATTTCAAAAGCTGAAGGTTCTTCAGTCATAGGCATTCTTCTTTCGGCCCTTGCTCTAGCTCGTTTTTCTATAAGGTTTGCTTCCACACTAACCACTATGCTTTTCATTTCCTCTAATGTTTGAGGGGCTCTTTCCCTGAGTGAATAGGCTATATCAGAGTCAAAACCATCCGGGAATTTAACCAATACTGAGTCAAGAGGGGGTCTAAGGTTTTGAGGAACAGCATTGTAGGCTTCATTAAATCTTATGATGTAATCTTGCACGGTTTCATTAGGTCTTGTTCTCAATTTTTCAAATTCTGATAGGATCTGAAGAGGGTCTTTCTTCTTTTCCCATCTATTCAAAAATTCCCTATACAAAGCTGCTAAATCAACAATACTATTTGGAGCAAGAGCTCTAAACCATGTCCTAACTTCTTCAGTAAGACTCTGAACAAAAATTCTCATGCGAAAATCATCAGTATCAATTTCATAAAACTCAAAGTAATCAGTCATCCTTTTGGTGTGTTGTTGTGCTGTGTAAGTACCTGATCCATCAAAAGGTGTGATCTTACTCTGATAATCTTGGGGCAAAGTAGTAGGGTTGGCTGGTAACTGTAATGGAGCATATCTATTGGCCATTGGAAGGTGTAATGGAATAATAGGTGAGGGTGGTCTGGGTGGAGAAGTAGAAAGTGGAGGAGTAGGTGGGGTTTGAAAAGCTTGAGGAAAAGTAACTGAACTTGGGGAAGCTTCAGTAATTACAGAAATGTTTGAACTTTCTTCAAAGGTTTGTTCAGATTGAACGGAGTCTTGTAAATGTCTGTCAAGATGATATGAAACAAATATTAATTGCAAATCTTCAAGAAATAGTGGGTCCGAAACAAGCTTAGACAATTCATATTCAGAAAAATTCATGAACAAAGAAGTTTCAAACCGCTCATCAAAGGGTATTTCGTCAAAATATATAATCTTCACAGGACAGGAATGTGATCTAGAAAGAGGTCTGGAACTTCCAGAACTCTCTTGACTTCCTTTTTTAGAACTAACTTGACTTCCTTGTCTTCTAAGAATCCTAGGAATCAGATTCAGATTTTCAAATATTGGTGGTGGATTAGGGTCAGGATTTGACCTAGTATGACGAACCCTTTCTGAAGCCAGTTTTCCTAGATGATATATGTTTTTGGATTTTTGGTTTTAATTGAAATAAAAGTACAACTTCTACAAATTCTTCAAGAAATAATGATTTTTTATTAAAATTTTCTCAACGAATTATTGAACAAAAGAGTCTGATTAAATGTTTGAAACTAAGGTTCAATGTATAAGCTAAATCAGAGATAGACTGAAGCAACATTTATTTACTATGCAGTTGCAGAGCAAAAGCATTTCAAAGGCTACCTGGCTTATCTTCAGACTCTGTCTATAGCTTATAAATCAAACAATAGTACAAATAATATGATTCAGATCCCCAGTATGGTCGCCACTATGTTATCACTCAGGTTTTCCTTGAAGTTGTGGAAAAGGAAAGTATACCTGAAGTAACCACAAACCAACCTTCAGATGCAGAATCTAGCCAATCTGCATCCAGAGAGGGCTCTCTCTTTATGATTTATCTTTGTTCTTAGAAAGTTTTAGGCTAGTTATAAATCCAAGAGTTTGTTTGAAAATGGTGGAATTCGCCAACTAAGGGCAAGGTTGAATATTTTCAGGCCATTGGGCTATGGAGTCAAAGGATGGCTTTACTGGTTTACTAGTCTACACACAAGATGGCTTTGCAGGGCAAGATATTCAAACAGAGAACAATTTTTAGAATTTAAAGTGGATGGAATGGGTTTGAAGGGATGAAAGGCAGCTAAGAATCTTTCAACATGTTCAAAAGAAAGAAATGAAATGATTACAAATAAAGAGCAGTGAAGAATTCTTTACTATAGTAATCAAAATGTTTAAATTAGCGAAGCAAGAGCAATTAAGATTTCGTTGCTTATGACCAATTTAGAAGAAAACATTAAGAATAATTACAACTGAAATCAGAGTACAATTAAGTAATTTCTGATTTATTCTTTTATGTCAATTATTCAGAAATGGACACAATGATAATATAAACAGATATAAAACTTAAGACATAGGATAGAAAGACTTATTGAACTAGAGTCCGACACATGAATCCTGCAAAAAGTCCTGAGCTTCAAAGTATCATCCAGCAAGCCACAAATAAATTTCTCCAAACACTTTTATTCCAAAAACATCAATGTCATAGCAAAGTGGTAGAATCCACCCTCAATACTTTCTTTGAGGGTTTATTTATACAAAAAATGATTTAAAATATCTCACACTAACCTAGCAAATAATATAGGGTGACTAATGAATAAGTTACAATAAAAAGGAGACAGATCGTCTCGTAGATAGGATAAAAAGTAACTGCTGGTGTGCTGTTTCCTCCCTTTGTGGATGTGCTGGAGTCAGGTCCTATAATAGGGCTCGATGTTGTCTTTTTGAGTAATTCTTTTTTACTGCCTTGCTTGTCTGATACTCTTCGTTTCTACTGATACTCTTTAACTGCTAAACGGATACTCTTTAACCTGTGCTCATCTATTTATCCTTTACATGATAGTAAAAGGAAAAATTCTCTACCTGAAGATAGATTTTACAAAATTTCCAATAGGTCTTCCCACCATTGATCTTCTGCTATTATGGTTCTTTTAAGTTTTCTTAATGTTTCAACGGCCTCTGTGTACCTGAAGAAAGTAGGCCTGTTTGGGAATAAATACCTTATTTCATACTCAAGATGAAACAAATCCTTTAACCTGTCGTAGAGATTCTTTCTTGTTGGCAATGTGGCTTCTGACGAACTGATAGAATGAGCAGTTGTGTTATGAGCATGTATATTTATTTTATTAACATAGGTTTCCAGGTCCATTATTTTGTCCTCTGAGAGCATAGGACTGGGTAACCCATTGTCCAATAAAACCTGAAACTTTTCTTTGAAAGCATTGATTTCTTCCAGAATATCTGAGCATTTCCTTTCCAAATTTTGCATAAGAGTTCTTTTAGTAAAAACTCTTTTTATTTCTAAAATAGTGCCTGTCCTGTCTTCAATTCCAACCTCTGCAAGCTGTTGCTTAGTCTGGGTGTTCAAAAACTGTATAAGTTGATTGTCTTGCTCAGGTCTGCCCCTTAATTCATCTCTTGTTTTGTATATTTCTTCCATGGCTACTTTGACCAAGTCATTTTGTTCAAAGATTATTTGAACAAATGACCAAACACTCTTTATTGACTCAACTATATTATCCCAAAGAATCTCATTTATTTCTCTCAAAGGCTTTTCTAATGAAAGATCTCTCTCTAAAGCCTTAACCAATTTTTCCAGTCTTTTGATTTCCCTAGTATTATCAGCAATAGTCTTTTTAGACATATCATATTTTTGCTCCAGATTTACTAGCTGCAATTTTCTGGTTTGAAGTTCTGTGACTCTGAGTTTTAAACTTTCCATTTGTTTTACCAATCATGAGAACTTAAACTGGAAGTGTTTACCTGTGCTGACTCTATTTATTGATTTGCTGCTATGGTACTTGTAGTGATCTCTGTTGTGGATGTTTGCATGATATCCTGTTTTTCTCTTAATGCCTGTTCCACTTCTTTCTCTGTTTCACTTAGTTGCTCAGTCATTTTCAAGAGAAACTCCATCATTTCTTCCTGCGAATTTTCCTTCAAAACTTCTTGAGTCTGGGGATGCCTTGAGGCTGTCAATTTTAGCTGCTTTCTCAGTGCAGCAATATCATCATCTTTCTTTTTAATTAGTGCCTCAATGCTTTTGATATCTTTGGGATTGTGACCCAAACTGATGATTATTTCTTCCAGAGAATTTATTCTGTTATCTTTTGCCTGAGAAGAAGCCTTCTCAATTTGCAACTGGGTGTTTGTATTATTTAAAGAATCTTGCAACCTAAGGGCTACCATGGCCTTATCAGTAAGGGTGGAATATATCATTTCCCCAGTTTGTTTATGCAACTCTATTTGGTCCAAGGGATGAATGTCTTTTGCCAGGACCTCAAAATTGGTCCTAATATAATCAGATGCTGTCTTGGGTTTTGGCACCTTGGCTTTGAAATGGCTCATCATCATTTTGCCTTGTTGAATATCAAATGCTGACATTAATCTTTCCTGATTGTGTGGAGCCATTCTCAGATATTGATCATATACCTGCATTCTCAATGGATCATTCTTTGATTTTATATTAATGAAAGTTCTTTTTATATCACCTGCATCTGTTTTTGGTGGCTTAAAGGAAGATACTTCAGTACTCAACTGTCTTTGCAATTATTTTCCTTTGTGGCCTGTGTGTGTTTCACTAACTGTGCCAGTTAGTTGACTATTTTCTCTTTCATCATCAATTATTTCATCTATAGTTTCCACTTCTGGAAGTGGATTGAGTTTCTGCCTTTTAGCTTGATGTAGCTCTGAGGATTATTTGGGAGGAGTAGTATCTGGAACCTGTCTTTTCTTGCCTATTTCCATATTAGATGGAGTTTTCAATTCTGAAACTTCAGGATGATTTACTTGAGTGGGAGAAACCTGTGTTTGATCTGGTGCCCTGGAGGTTTAAGGTTTCTCTGCCATGATGAAAGTTTCAATAACTTGTACTTCAGGATCTTTTCCTTTGCCTTTAGACTCAACTGCAATTGATGGACTATCTTCCTGTAATCCCTGTTGAAGATTTCCTGCTGAAGAAGTGCCAATGTGAGGTACCTGCACTTGACCAAAAGATTCTAGGTCAAACTTTTTCTCAATATCTTTCATAATTTTATTTATATTGTCTTCTTCACTATCTTGCTCAACTAGTGTTCCTTCCACCCACTCATCTTGATTAGCATATTGTTCTATTTCAGGAATCCTGTGGTGAAAGTATGGTGATGATTTGTTCTTCATTCTCTTATCACAGATAAAACTGAATGGATCATAAGGAATCCAATGGAAACTCCTTTGTAACTTGTAACGGTTTTGTAGTATATCTTCTGCTTCTCGCTCAGCATCCCTAGAATTGCATATAAATGGACCTAATTGACTTTTGATCCTGAGTTGGGCTTTCTTTTTTACACTACAAAAATGAATCATATCAGAATTATTCATTTGCCTGAAATATTCTAGGGCAAAAAGTCTCATAGCCACATATTTTGACAACCTGAATGGACACAATTCACATCCATATATTCTGATGACTGAATGATTTTGGTATAAATACCAATCCCCAACTTTGTATGTCCTTGAAAGATGCAAAGTCTTCTTAATCTCATTACTGAGTCTTGGAGGAGGAATTCCTATCAACAAGGTAGTTGCTGGATATACAAAAAGATCGATGAACTCAGCATAAGAATAGGGAGAATTATAGGAAGAATGAGTTATGGCAGACCAAAATATAACCGATCTAGGATTTCCCTTGGCATCAAGCTTTTGAACAGGAAAAGGGAATTTCTCTGATTGGTAAAATATGATGAGATGGTAAATGACTGAGGAATATTTAAACACTTTCTCATTATCTAACTTCATGAACTGGTCATGGATTTTATTGGCAATGAAAGATGCAAAGTCATATTTCATAGCAGGAGGTTGCCTAGGGGTAAAGATAGACAGCAACACTAGGGTTATTTCATCAACATACTCACTTGTATTGAAACCCATGACAAAGGATATCATATTCAGGATGAGCTTGCCTAATTCAGTAAAATAAGAAAAACCATAGGGAGGAGGGCCCCTAGGTTGATGCTCAGGTAACATAAAAGTCTGGCAAATGCATTTCAATTTTTCTGGGGATAGTTGAGTTGATTTTTCAAGTAGTTCTTCCATAGACAAGGGAGCGAGCTCTTGATCAGGTTCAAAATGGAGCATTGTATTGATATCTTGAGGAGTGATAGGGAAAAGGATACTTTGGTCAGGAGACATCACTGCTCTTTGAGTTGGATCATAATTGGAGTGACAGTAGTGGATAATTTCTGGAAATATACGGACTGAGGGAATGAGATATCTTGGGAAATTGGATTCCCATAACCCAATGACATCCAAACCTTTCGAATAATTGTCTCTGTAGCGACAATAACTTCGAAGGGGACTTTCATCGAAAACTAAATCTTTAATTTGAAAGTCTTTATCCACTAATGGTAAGTATTCTAACTCTCTGTGAGGGGCATTCAATGGGGTTACATTTAGGGCTGCCGGAGCTTCCATTTTGGTTCCTGTGTATTCAAAATGGAAATTTCAGGGTTTTTCACAGACCGGGCGCAATTTTGGTTCAGGGAGTTTGAATTTAGTTACAGGATATACAATAGACTGAATTGACCTTTTTTCCTAACTCTAGCATGAATTTTAACACAAGAAAGCGGATTTTTCAAAGAGTTCCAGCAAGAAATCGAATAAATACATGTTTCATTGAGAAGTTTGAAATTTACAGGTACTGGTCAATGGCGGATGGATGTTAGGCACTGGTAAAACAATGGCGTTCCATGATTTTGGTTGACGACGGCTTAAACAGCGAAATTTACGAATTCTTCAGTGGAGGACGCAGTCGCTTTCAGCAGTGAAAATGACATAAAATACACGGTTTTTTGTTTTATTTACAAAGTCAATGGGGATTTTTATTTTCTCGAGGATGACGTCATTTGGTACGGGAGTATACGTCACCAGGACTGGGCGGTAAGTTGTAATTTCCGCACCGCTTTCGGGAGATGGCGGTATTTAGCGGGGAAGCAACGATTCCATTAGGAGATCGACACGTGGCTGGTGCACTATTCCAAAACCACTGCCATCCCGCGTGTTAACTTTCGGATGTGAGACGGCCAGCGGAATGATCGTGGGCCGTTGATCTTCGGGGGGCCGATCTAACGGTGGACGGGACGTGGAGTTGGCGGGGGTTTTAATGTGCGGGCCCAACGGGTCTTTGAAATAATTATCGTTTAATTAATTATCCCGGGAGGCATTTGATTGGCGGAAAACTGGTTATTAATTAATCCTGGTGATTAATTAATTCCATTGCTTAATCACGGTTGCGGCGGGGTTAAGAAATTTTAACTATGGTTACGGTGTCGGGCGGAATTGAAATACCAAGGGGATGGGTCACGGAGGCTCGGGGGATTTTCGAAGTTTTAGTTTAAAATAAAACTTCGGGTTTATTTATTTTTCCATTTTAAACATACAAAACTATATGTTAAAAACCTTTTTCGATATTTTATTATATGGTAATAAATAAATGTCATTTATCAACCATAGGGGTAGGGAATAATTTATATGGGTATATTTTAGCCAAAGGGTTTTTTATTGTGGGTTATTTATTTATCAAAGGGGATTAAATAAAGTTTGGCCAAAACTTATAATAAGAGGGGTTTTTGGGATATTTATGTAAAAGGAGTTATATACTATAGGATAAGGTCTTTTCACTAGGGATTTAATAGATAATTCAAATTTAATATGACAAAGGACAAGGTAAACTCAAAATACTTAACTATAACTAAGAAAGTGAAGATTTCTGAAGTAAATTACATCATCTCAATTTCAACACTTAAACATAGAATAGCAAGTGATTTTGAGGGATTATTATGGAAATTTACATGATTATCCTAAGTAAAATAGGATTTTACTTAGGAAAAAGTTAAAAGTGAATGATTATAATGATAAATAATCTCAAGTACTTAGGTCTTTTTGATCATTAGGCCAAGGGTCCGGTCCCTCCAAAAGTCAAGGAAATGCCTTGAGCCCCTTTAATCTCCAAATACCTTAGTACTTAAGGGAAATTAGTAAAAATCTTAGGGAGAAAGTGATGAGGGAAGTTAATGATTTTGACTTTGCCTTCTGTGAATTTTCCAATGTATTTTCTGCTTCAGTACTTGTGATGAAAATAAAATATTAAACACATTTAGCAGCATTATTCACCATATGAAACTTTGCAACACCATCTACCTACCCTATCTACTTTACACTACCATTTTCTCTTCTTTATTAGGGTGCATTTAGACTTGCAAACCCTTATCAATCTTTTTCCTTTTTTTACATGGAAATTCTATCTAATTCTACCCTTATTACATCCAAGGGCTCAGATTAAACTGTTGAGCACATTTTATTAACTCTACCTATCTACTTATCTGCCAAAATTAAACTGTTTGGTCAGATATTTATTCTCTATTCTACAACATGAAATTGAAAAATGAATGAGTCAAGTTTATACAGTTTGACTCTTCATAAATTGTGGCAAAGTTTAACAAGCTGCACACAATTACTTATTTACAAAAAATGAAATAGTAGTGGCATTTGGATTTGCACACTTTCCTTGGTCTATTTTTTGCTTGGGGTTCATTTCTTTCACTTTTTTGACCAATTTATTTTTCTTACCCTTTGATTTTTCTTTTAGGGTATACCCTCTTTACATTTTTTAATTTTTTTGATTTTTTGGTTTTTCAAGAATATGGAACACCTTTTCTCAAGAAAAAGGTTAGAACATATTCCATAGCTCAATCAAGACAATCATGAAAATGACACCTATTGGTATAGGAGTCTAACACCATGGAATATGATTTGTCATTAATTTAAACCTTGGAACTTTGGGTTAATATATATAATGTGTTAATATATATAATATAACTTTGGAATTATGTTTTTTTAAACCTTAGAGCTTTGGGTTAATAATATATAATATAATGTGTGGAATTATATAATAATTAGGTTTGGATTAAATACGAATATATATATATATATATATATATATATATATATATATATATATATATATATATATAATTTTAAAATATTATTTTTATTAGAAAATATTATATACATTTTATTATATAAATAATTTAAAAATTAATTTTATTTAAAAAATACATTAACTCTTAACCTTTCACTTAATTTTCATCGGAAGAGCACCTTTGATCTTTCATCGAACACATATGTCGCCTTCTTGCATCTTGCTGGACAACCAGGACACCTCGCATTCTTGCCTCTCGCTGGAAAAACAAAACACCTCGCCTTCCCTTGCAGCCAAAGGTTTATCGTTGTTAAGGTTTTCCCCGCGGCGCGCTCTCCTTCCCCAGCAACCAGACCTTACTCTTACTGCAGGCCCTTCCTCCATTAGCAGGCAAAATGGTAAGATATCAACTTTGTTGTGAAGTTTCCTTCAGTCCAGTGAAGTTAATAGAAGAAGCAGGGTTTCGTAGCAATGGTTTAGTAACATATTCATTGAATCAAGCGGTAGAAAACTTTAGGTTCGATGCTCTAACAAAGATATGAATTTCTATTTCAAATTATGTCGTATGAACAAAATTTAGGTTTGATGCCCTAACAAGTATCCAAACATATTCTAAGGATGTTCAAAAGGAGCATAACTAAGCCCTCAATTTCTTCGTTGATCTAAGAAAGCGATCATCATGAATTTATTGATTTTTTGTAGTGGATTCTTTGATGAGGACGAAATAATAGTACAATTAAAAACAAAGGGATTGGTATAGATTCAAGAGGAGATTTATATGAACTGATCCCAAACCATAAAGAGTAAAACAAAAGGCCAAACCCTATAATAAACAACCAAATGAATTCCTGAAATGAAACCCTAAAAGAATCGAAATTTTTTCCCAAAAACATATGCCAAAAACAAGAATCCTTTAGCTCTTTCGCTAGTCAGGAGAGACATTCTATTTGTTGTTTTAGAGAGCTTCATATATGCTTGAATAATTTCCCTAAGAAGGGCCAAGTACCTACTTGTAGAATGCACCACATACCTGATCCAACACTAAACCTTACAAGGGTCAAAGTTTAGAGTAATGGTCACAATAGATTGTTCGTTGAAGTGCTTTTAGGAGAATTAATTAATAGTATTTATATAGTTCTTCAAGGCTTGAGAGAGGGATTCATAGGTTATTCGTTGGAGGATTTCTTACTAATTAAATTTTTAAATTTTAATTCCTTAGGACCTAAGCATTAGCCCTTGTAGAGAATATTGACATTTGACGAAGATCAAAGCCCTTGTAATACTTCAGATCTTTTATAAAATATCTTTACCACACCTAAGATGGGATAACACTTCTTCCTTGAGTTAAATAAGTGTTGGGCTATGACAGGGTACCACATCACCATGCATTGGGTTTTAGCTCATGATCTGGGGTTTTCAACTTCAAATGAGGATATCTCACAATCCATGAAGAACCACTCAGCATGCCACATGGAACTAGAAACATATCGACAAGGAGAATCTAATGGAAATGATTTTCATGACAAATTCTAAATATATATATTTTTAAACCACCTTGAGTTTCTACTCTCTCCTCAAAACCACATTGAAACTATGGGAGGTTTCTCAATACTCGTGTTCACACATCATCCACTATCATAGGCCCCACTCACCCTCCTTTGTTGCTATCCCATGAACAAATTTTTCAATAAACACTGACGTCCCAAGATCAACTTTTATCTTTCTCATCAACATGATCTTGTCCTAGATACTCAAATGGAGTACCATTGTTTTCAAAAATAAAGAAATTAAGCTTCTTGCTTGTTAAAAGGAAATAGACTGTGTTCATCCTTCACGCCTTCTCCAATGCCTCCTCATCCTTCTACTTCAATTGGAGCCTCCCTCTGATATCAATCCCATGATCTGGTTGAAAGGAATAGTAATCCAATTGATTGTTATTCTAATTGCACAAAAAAAGATAGGCATTGCAAGCCAAGAGAAGCATCAGTGAGTACCATAGGCATTTTCTCATTTCAATTAGGTAGCATAAATTAATGGACAGTAGTTGGGCAAGGAGACACCCTTAGAGTTGCTAGGTGTTAATGGGAAATGTGAGCAGATAGGTGGCAATTTGTAATGAAAAAAATCAAAACTTTAGACCCTAGCTTGGGGTCAGCTAATGAACTAGGCGAGAAGCTACAAGGATAAAGAAGAGATTTAAGGAGAGAAAATAAGTCAATTTTCTGGGAATTTTGTTGGTAGGGAGGCATTACCAAGTCACCCATAATACTGGAAATTTTTTCTAGTGGGCATACATTTCCAAGTGACAAAAGTCATTGTTGGAGATGAAATACAATCTAGGAGGCAACCACAATACTAGAAGATTTTAATATTATCATTGGAGGTAAGAGATACACTCCAAGAGAAAGCCATAGTATTCTGTTGTAGTTAGTATTCACTAAAAGGTAATCCACTAGTGGGAGAGAATATTAGATTATGAGAACCTAACAATCACAAACTCCAACACCAAATGGATATGAGTTTTAAACCTTATCCTTGACGAGGTGTTGTCATGATCCACTGATGAATTGTTAGTGAGATCCAGATCTAGAATGTTTCAATTGATGTACTATAAATTCAGATCATGAGATCAATACAAGAGTAAGAATATGACATAAAGTCTTCTCCACCATTTTTGTGTCGTGTCTTGCTTGTGCTTAATTATTAACATGGTTCCAGAGCCATGGCTAGCTGATTATGAGAAAAGCTATGTTTCCCCGCCAATAAAATTGTAGATCTACATCCATGAATGTAATAGAGAGGGCACCAATGAGATGATCAATGAATTGTTGTTGGGGTTGTCTGCAACATAAGATCAAGTCCAACAGTGTGTACCCAGATCAAGATCAAGGCTTCTCGGAGGCATGCTATACAACTGCTCTTTCGACGAAAGCCAAGCAAGATTTGAGCTTTTATACTAGATCCTTTCAGCATTTCGAGCTCTTTTTCTGTTTCTTGGTCAAGTTAAGGTCAATCCGAGACTTTTCTGTTTCTGATTTTGAGTATCTTGAATGAAATTCTATTTTCAGCTCTTTTTCTATTTCCAATCCTTTGTTTCAATGTTTTATCTCTATCATTCATCATGTGAATCAAATAAAAAGAGCTTTCTTACAAGTTGGATCTAGTTTTTGAAGTTCCAGGTACTTAATTCAATGAAAGTTGATCCGATTTGTTCTTTTGGGTTTTTCAAATCTGTGAAGCCTAATCAATATACAGTGAGGCTGATCATCAAGATCTACATCTTACAAAATGCCAAAAACCTATCACAAGCTTACCATGACACTTAGTATGGCCATACGAAGGAACACTGTTATCTTACCCTATCAATGGTTCTTATCTCAAGAACTACTTAGATATTGTTGAGGGATCTGTTCATGTATGAAATTGTTCTAGTCATTTTTCATTTTTTTTGTTTCGTTTGATTTTATGTTTACTCTCTTTTGATGTTTTATATTTTTACCCTTTTTCCTACATTCATCCTTCGTTGATACATAAAAATGTCAGATATGTATTTTTGATAAACTGAACATAAGAACACCATTTTGTTTTACTCGCTACAACCTACCCAAAGGTGAAACAAGCTCAGAGGTATAACTATCATAGTTTTAACATTACTTGATTTTAAGCTTGAGTAATCCTGTCATAGTTCTAGTATAATCCTTTCATGAACTTGTCACTATAATGCGACGTTTCATTTTTTTAAAAATATTTGTAAACTTTTGTCAGAAGAGCGATGTTTCATAATCTGATATCTCCTGATTTATGCAAGCTCCAAAACATAAAAGTGGACAGCAACAAAGAAGATGATACAATTTGCAAATGGAACATTGGACTTTGGCATTATACATGGGAACAACAAGGACTTTAGTTGTATGGTTGTTCATACTTAGAGGTAACTAGTGCATAACATGATCTATCTTACCACCACTAGACCCAATTCAAGCTATGCAGCCAGCAATATCTCCCAATTTATGCAAGCTCCAAAAACATAACACTAGACAACAACAAAGAGGGTACTACCATATATAAATGGGACATTGGACTTTGGATTTTATATGGGGAAAGCAACAAGTCTCAGTTGTGGTTTGTTCAGAGTCAGATTGGACAGGATCCATGGATGAAAGGAAGTCTACAACAGGTTATGTGTCAGTCTTACTTTTAATTATACTGAACCACTCCAGGGCCTCTTTAATGCACAAATTTTATGTATTAGAAAGGTAGATTTAGAAATTATTTCAGTTTTCATTTTGTATTTTCAAGTTAGATGTTGTTTTCAAGTTTTCACATTTCTAATTTTATTGCAATGTGGTAGACTGATCAGGGTAGTACAGGAACAACGCTGAGACATGATGATTGCGAAAAGGAGCCAGCAGAAGAACATGTAAAGTGCCAGCATTGCTCTGTCTTAAGGTATTTTAGTTATTTACATAATTGAAATAATATTATTTTTTTTCAAATATGCAGACACTTGGCCATGGTACGCCTGATGATTCCCTATATGAGGAAGATCTTTCTTCATCCCCGAGTCCATTGATGTTGCTGCGAAAAAAGGTGCGAAAAGCAAAGTTGGAATTTGAGCGTTTTCTAGACATGCCTCAAACACCTGAAATAGAAGCGAGGAAAATACAACTTGTGACCTAGCTAGAAACATATAAGGTAATAATAAAAAATCAAAAGGATATTTCTTCTGTTCTGCATGAGATGAATTTTGATAGTTTGATTTTTAATTTTTACATTAACTAAACTAACAAAAAAATTCTTTTGTATGTAGCGTTATCTGACACCTGATGCACCCGGTGTTGGTGGTAATGGGAAACAAGGGCAAGAGATTGCCGAGCGACCCTCTCATACACCTTCTACACCTTTAGGTGGTAGCCAAGAAACACAACCTGCCCAAGAAGACACCCATCCAACCATTGAACGTGTTGGCAGTGATGAGGCTGAAATGGCCAACTATATTATTGTGTTTCCTGGAGCTACACGTGTCAGCTCCACGGAGACCATTGATGGCACATTTTTGGTGAATGATGAAGGTGTCCCTATAAAGCACGTACAATTCCCAGGTAAGTTTTAATATTTTAACTATTTCATGTACTCTATCTAAACTATATTTTATCATGATTTTTATTTTTAAATTAATGATAATATCTTTTTTCTGTGTAGGAAACAATGAGTTCTACAAGTTTTTGGAGAGCAAGGTGTTGATAATTTTTGGCCCAACCATACGTACAAGGTGGAATTCCCATAATTCCAACCTGAAAAAAGAACTTCTAGATTATCTAGAAGCCCTTTTTGGGGTGGGCACATTTGACAGAATAGGGTGGCTCGGGTAGTTGGCAAATATTTGAAATATACCAGGGACACCTATAGGATGTAATTGAAATTTAACCATAGATATGAGCGTCTTCTCACGGTTTCAGAGAGTGAGTGGAGAGCACTCATCCATGATGGAAAATAGAAAAGGGCAAAGAAAGAAGGAAAAATGCTAACTGGACCCGCAAGGTAAATTACAACTTTAATTCAATAGCTTTAATTTTCTCTATGTCTAAAATAAAAGTGTGCTACATCATATCTCACTTCAACCTTTTGATGATAGGTTTCCTGACACCTCGAAGGCAACCAAAGCTAGGATTGAAAAAAAAGGCCATCACAAGCTAGGCCAGGGCGGTTACTTGAAATTAGCCACAAGAATTGTAAGTAGCTAAACATCTTATAATTAATTGTATCGCCTTCCAACTTTTTTGTAATCCCATCAAATAACATAAAAAATACACAATCATATGTAATGTAGGGTGACGACTTTGGAATGGAAACTACAGAGGAAGATAAAAAGATCGCTTCCCATTTCAGCTATCAAGCCGTAGTTGAACATCGTAGAAGCTTGGGACAGGTCCCAAGATCCAGAATGCCTGATAAGGTAAAATGTTAACCTTTCAATATGTTTGTTTTAGTCCATAAATTTAATGTCTAACAACTTTGTTTAAATCAGGGGAGCAGCACTGCCGATGAACCAAATAACCCAGTTGTAGAGTAGTGCATTGAGAGCGAAATATTGCCAGATGTACATGTTCATCACGTGCAACCTGATCATTGTAGTGGGGACCAGGCCGTCAATGCTACTATCAATGAGGGCCATGACGGTAATTAATTTCCACTTATAATTTTTTATAATTATACCTTGATGGTTGTCTTTATAATGTTTTTTGTTTAAATGATAGAGAATGTTGTACTTGAGGATCTTACCACCAGAGAGGAAGATAGGGCAACAGTCCCAATGGCGACAACTGGTGCACTAGGTAAATAATCTCATTGCAATTTTTTTTAATTAATATTACCAAACTAGTTCAATGATATTTAAAATCTGACAATTAAAATTTAATATTATCTTTTTTGTAGGTGATGCCCCGTCACTACATGAGACTAAACGTCATGACTACGCAACTAGGTTAGCTATGCGGGAAAGGCATGAAACAATAGTAGAGCACATTGATGTTGATGATGTAGTTATGAGCTTTAGAAGTAGGAAGAAGAAAAATAAAATTTGATAATGTAAAATATTGTATTATTATAAGACAAATGTTACCATACTTGGAATGTTTTTTGCGTTATATTAAAAACTCATTTATCATACTATTTTTATGTCAAACACTTTTAATGTTTTCTTGCGTACTTTTTGTTGCATTGATTTTTTATTAGTTAATGAATATTTTTTTTATGCTCATGAAAGTAAAAAATGAAATATAGATTGGGTATTGGGGATTTGAGAGTGGTGTGAGGGGGGGGGGGAGCATAAGAGCTTCCACCTTCACATGGTTGGCCCTGTTTAGTAGAGAATAATTTATTGGAGTGATTTAATCTTGGAGCAAACCTCCCTCGATCCAACGTAGCAACAAAAAAGTCATTGTTGACTTAGTTTCTACTCTTTCAGGTCATGGAAGGCTTGTTCCAAGTTCATGCGACTCCAATAAATTGTTATTGAAATGAAGAGGAGCTTATTCAGGTATGTTTTGACATTTTCAACATATGTTTTAACATTATCATAAGAATGCATCTTATAGTAAAAAATACTACATCAATTACTTGTATTTATTGTATAGATAATTATGGATTTTGATTGACTTGGCAGCGCAGGTACAAATCCTCTTGCATCATGAGCAATACAAATTTTCAACCAGGGTCATGTCAAGGATATTTTTGGTTGTGCGCTTGACCAAGTTCGTAATGTCACATTTTGTAAGTTCCTTTACAGTTCATAATTCAATATTAAGCTTGTTCATGATTATTATCTAGGTTTTTTGCATGTGTTTTTTCATCTATTTGATTGTAAGAAACTCTGCATGTTTCCTATTGTTCACTATGATTTCTCCATTTACCACTCCCAGGATGAATCTAACTTTATTGTCCAATTTCAGAAAATCAAGCTGAAGGTTGTCCAATTGGACTTTAAGCAGTTCCTTGGCCTTTGCGTTCAACTGGGGAATCAATAGCGAAGGAGACTGTGCCCTATCCCCCAGGGGAAGTGGACTAAGAAGGGCCGGCAGTGTCTTTTCCCATATCTGTAGCATAAGGCCTCCAAGATACCAAAATTACCTTCTTTCTATGAGAAACACAAGTTGATATGCACAAAAAATCCAACAAAATGGTTTGCAGTTTGTTTAAGAAAATAAGATTGAAAAAAATATAGGATATTAGTGCCTTTTCACTCAGCATATGGGTCATGACTAAGGTTTCCCACTTCTAACTCTAGAAGATCCACCTATTACTTTTTACATTATTAATGAATTACATAGGTAAAATTAAGAATTATAGTATGATTTAATAAATCCAAAAAATAAAAATTCGTATGGAACTTCTATTGTGTTTTTCAATATACGGTGGTGGTGGTGGTGAGGGGGTGCGGGGAGGGTGGTACTGGTTATTGCACATGTTGTTTCCAAGGCATTCATAACTTCTATAGGCAATGAAATCAAATTCTGTCGAAGACCCATTTGAGGTAGCAAAGAGATCTTTCTATTGTTATATCTAAATTGTTATTTTGTAACTCATGGAATGGGTATATGTCCACTAGAACTCAGGGCATGTGCAACCTTGTTGTGTTATATACCTTTAGAGCTTCAATTGATGATATATTTCAATTCGGGGAGTGAAATGGAATCTTGTGAAAAATCAATTTGGAACAATACCCCTTTTCTTCAAATAATTGATTTTCTGATATTTTCTCCCAATGATTTCTTTCGAATATTTTATATATATCTTGGTAGTAACTTGTAATTCAAGCTATGCAATATCCCACATTTCTTTATAGTATTCACAACCAATTCCATTAAGGTTATTTTCAGGACATCTATGGTTGATTCTTGATCACATTATATTTTAGGCTTTGGGGAAATGCAAGGTGGATCGATGTGAAGGTATCTATGCATGACCACCTTGTTTTCCTTAATAATTCTCTAGGATTGGAAAATAAGCTTAAGTGCTTTGGGGATTCTTTCTTCAAAATATTTTTTTCTTGGTGGTACGACCATCAGCTGCTTTTAGGGAAACTATCTTATTCTTTTCATCTTTAGGTATTAGGGATTTTAAAAAGGATTTGGTGTGCCTATCCCCTGACATTAATCCATCTATTTTGGTTTGAAATTAAGCTTTCTGAACCTTCTACATTTTTTCCACTTGTAAATCATGTTTGAGATTGGATCCTAACACTGAATTTTGTTGTCATAGGGTTTGAGCTGAAGCCTATAAGGAAGCAGTTATAACTCATCTTTAACAACTATGTGATGCTTTCACTGATGGTGGCAATTTGTCTCACATATTCATGTAGGAAGGTTAATAGCATTTCCCTATCAGGTAATACATCCTTTAACCTCCCCTTTCTCTTGGCAATAAATTCCAGATTATTTTGATAAACTCAACACAAGCGGGATGTGAGTGTGAGACATAAGTAGTAACCACAATTCTAAATGCACATTTTTTCAGTACCCCATGAGATGGAAAAAACAAGAGTTTGATGGTTTGATTGGCGATTTTTCCCATTAGTACTTGAACAATATGGATACCTGCATGATCTAAGAAAAAATATTTTTCTCAAATAGTAGGGTCCTGTCAAGTCTGTACAACACTCTAGTTGATTTTTTTGCAAGTTGACATGTGAACCATAACTCAAAGGAGACAGGGATTCTAAATTTATTGGGTTTGCAGAGGCCCAGTCTAATGTTGAGGGATATTTAGACAACACATTCCCACTGGGGGATTTGAATGACTAGTAGCTCCTTGTTGTCATGTGTCTCAATCATGTTAAAGTTACTATATTACTAGCTAGTGGGCATCTGGAAACTCATCATCCATTCAGTGTCCAAAGGTTGTGCATTCTGCAACATCATTTCAAATATAAATGTTAGCTAGACAAAGAATCCAGCTTTCAAGATTCACCAACATCCAACTTTCCATATTAGTCAACATCTAGAAATCTAGATTCAGCAACATCCAAAGTTTTCCCAAACCAGCAGTTGAGGGTTTCGTTTGGGGCATTAATTCCTTTGACCAACTTGAAAATGCCCTAATTGAGTGCCGCCCTTGCTGCATACCTGTAAAAACCACTGCAATACCTTCCTTCCTTGTATATGATTTTCAATAACTTCTGCCATTTGTTATCTCTATCCCCCAATTCTGATGGTAACCCCACAGCTGCACAAAAAAATCTGTAATCCAATGTATGTTTTGATCATAAACACAGATTCCCATTGATCTCAATATCTTTGGTTTTTTGGGTGGCTCTGTTTATATATCATAAGTAGGAGCAGGAGATGAAAATGAATATAGTGGGCAGCAGCAGATGCATATGAATCATCTGCTTGTAGGTGTTTTTCCTCTCCCATTTTCATTCTTCAGCATGTGTGGCAGTTAGCCAAGAGGAACATTACCCTTTGGGGGGATCTCTTTGGCCTCAAAAGGACAAATAGAATTGAAATAGCCGTGCAACCTAGGTATAGCTTTTAACAACCATGCTGAAATGTATTATCTTTTCCAAGCATCGTCTTGGCTTGATTTTAATAGGTGACTTTAATAACTCCTTTCGCTATCTTGCTATGGAAACTTTTGCTTTGGACTCATGCTTTGCCATCTTTACAAAATAGTTTTGAGTTCACTTGCTTGGATTCCTCACACTCAAGTCAAACATGTCTTAAGAGACCTGAATAGGGCAAAAGACAAGTTGGAAAATCTATCCTTATCACTCCCTTTTGGAATTGAGGGTTGTTGAAGATGGCAACAAGAAATAGTGAAGGAGGCATCCTGAAACATCTTTCCTGATCCTAGTTGGAAAGTGATCACCTAAACTAGGTGGGGACCACACATGTGATTTTTGTCGAAAAGTCTATTTTTAGACTATGTCTATTTTTAGACATATGGATCATGATCTTGGGATTCCGTTTGAGATTCTGAAGTATGCGACATGTTGGTAAAAATAGATGAGACTCATATTTTTAGGTCACAAAGCTATTTTTAGATCGCCTCTCCTAAAAATATGGAAGCTTCTAATATTATTAGGCTCTTAATAATATTTGGACTATAAACATTATCTTATTCTCTTGGAGCACTTCTTACTTGATGCCCGGATGTGGCTGATGCACCGATGTGAAGGAAAATGGCTTTTCCCTAGGGTTTAAGTGGAGGTATTGCATGGATACTTCAGTTAAAACTCATGTGACAAAGTTTGGAGGAGTTGATTGAGGAAGTTAGTGGAGTTGTATTCAGTTTAACTAATCAAAACATAGTTGAGCTATTTGTATTCAGTTTAACTAATTGATACAATTAGTGAGAGTGGTGTGAATTAATTATTAATTAATTCACTAATTATAAACTCATTAATCAACTAAAGAATGCATCAGTTAACTTCAGTGCATGGACAGTTTCAGTGGAGACCAGTGCAGAAATAGGTGAAAGAGCAGGTTAACTATCAGTTGTGACTATATTGCTGCTATTTGCAACACACAGATAGGTGGAGTAAGCCCATGAGGATTGCGCAGTTCAGGCTGGTGGTTTATCTATATAAAGAGGCCATCCCATAGCATTGAAAAAAGCAAGCAATTCAAAGTTGGCTATCAAGTACAAAGGTTGAAGCATGAGTTTTGCTAGATTCATTTGATAGTGTGTAGAAAATGGAGGTAGTGTACATTTCACCAAAGAGATTTGTATGATGATTGTTACATGATCTATATGACATATATAATATACATATAGTTGGGGGTTTTCAGCTTTAAGATTTCCCATTACAAACTGTGTTCATATGTGTGAATTTTTATGGCTTTAATGAGTGCATGCAATTGATTTTATTTTCGCATGTGATGATCAATGGTAGAAGAGATTCTGTATTGTGCATGAAGATAAAATAGTGTGTGATTAAGAGAATCTAGATGGATAAAATATAAGTTATTCAAATTTCTACATGGTATCAGAGCGATATTGATCATTGGAGAAATTGCAAAGCATTGAAGCGATTGAGTTTTAGGATAAACTCAGAAACATAAAGATGGAGAAAGCCGGAAATATACATACATATTGTATATAATTTTCTACATGTAATGAGAGCGAGAATTTTTGGGTGCGCGAGTTTGTAGGGAATATCTGAAAATTTTTGGTGAAATATTTTCAGAAAAAAAATAGAATATTTTTATTCCTTGCGAAAAAATACCCAAATTGGAAAAAAAAAATTGGTCGAATCGGAGCTTGGATGAGAAAGATATCGTCGATTTAAAATCAGCTCTTTTGTTAGAAAATTTTGCGACGACGGGACAATTGCAATGTGCGCAAGCCAAGAATCTACATGCACTAAGGTACAAGATGCATGAAAAGCTTTGAGGAGCAAAGCAAAGGTTAGTGACTTAGTGGTTGAGAGAGGGAAATGTTCTCAACATGCAACAGAGGAATATTCAAGAAGGTTGGGATTCCGGCAAAAGAATTCTACAGACGAAGTAGATGGGATGTTCATGAGCTTCCTACTCATGGAAGTTTGAAGAAAGACATGCAATGGATGCTTGAGGATGGAGCAAGTGTTGCATGGCGTACAGGCATGCAATGGATGCTTGAGATAGAGCAAGTGTTGCATGTATGCAAAAAGAAAGACATGCAATGGATGCTTGAGAGGGAGCAAGTGTTACATGCAGGAGTAGAAAGACATGCACTTGATGCTTTGGAGAGGAGCACAAGGTTGCATGCAAAGTAGAAAGACATGCAATTGAAGCTTGAGAGGGAGCAAAGCAGATGAGGTAAGAGTGAACCCCGAGATGTGGAGCACCCACAAGAAGAGGATCATGGAGTGGAAGAAACCACTCATGCAGAGAAATTTCGTGCCAGATGGGTAGAGGGAGTGCATGCAACTATACCACTAGGTGAGAGGTGGGGTGACATGCATGAGTAATCCCAGGTGGATATTTTAGGGCAGGATTCATGGAGATGGTGTGGATCTCATGAATTGAACCTGGCTACGAGGTGCCCACAGTGCAGCAGTAGCAGATCAATTGGATTGATGCAGGCAGATCAAAGTGACAGTGTCGGATACTGGAGCGCGGATCAGAGTTGACAGCAAGTGCAGAGTGCATGGGTGCAAGAGTTCAACAATGCTAAAGAGTTCCCGATGACATGTGCAAGCAGGCTTAAGAAAAGTCGAAGACTTTGATGATAGATATGAGATGCATCAAGACTCCATTGAGTTGTTTGGAGCCTATTCGCCGAGGAGTTGGCAGAAAGGTATTGCATGAGTTTTCATGGCACATGCAAAGGGTGCATGGCAAATGCATGGAGTTGCATTTCGCATGCATGGAGTTGCATGTCGCATGCATGGAGTTGCATGGCGCTTGTGAAGGTTGCAGGGTGAATGCATGGAGTTGCATGTCGCATGTAAAGACATTCCTTTCTTGTTGAGAGGGAGTGTTGAAAATGGAAACAAGAAACAGTGAAGGAGGCCTCCTGAAACATCTTTCCCGATCCTAGTTGGAAAGTGATCACCTAAACTAGGTGGGGGACCACACAGGTGATTTTTGTCGAAAAGTCTATTTTTAGACTATGTCTATTTTTAGACATGGCAGAGCATGATTCGGGTCAATCAAGCTTGGAGATTCTGAAGTATGCATGTTGGTAAAAATAGATGAGACTATATTTTTAGGGTCACAAAGTTATTTTTAGACCGCTCTCCTGTAAATATGGAAGCCCCATTATTATTAGCTCTTAATAATATTTGGACTATAAACATTATCTTATTCTCTCGAGTCTTTCACTTATGCTCTTGATGCGTGCCATGCAAACATAAGGAAATACGCTTTCTAGTGGTTTAAGTGAAGCTATTGCATGATGACTTCGCCAGGTCCTATGTGACAGGAGTTCGGTGGAGTCGATTGAGGAAGTTAGTGAGTTGTATTCATGTGAGTTGTATTCAGTTTAACTAATCAAAACATAGTTGAGCTTTTTGTATCCAAGTTAACTAATAAATACAATTAGTGAGAGTGGTGTGAATTAATTATTAATTAATTCACTAATTATAAACTCATAAATCAACTAAAGAATACATCAGTTAACTTCAGTGCATGGACAGTTTCAGTGGAGACCAGTGCAGAAATAGGTGAAAGAGCAAGTTAACTATCAGTTGTGACTATACTGTTGCTATTTGCAACACACAGATAGGTGGAGTAATCAATGAGGATTGTGAAGTTCAATCCAGGTGGTTTATCTATATAAAGAGGCCATCCCATAGCATTGAAACAAGCAATTCAGGTTGGCTATCAAGTGGCCAAAGGTTGAAGCATGAGTTTTGCTAGATCTAGCTTGATAGTGTGTAGCAAGGGAGGTAGTGCATGACAGCTTGCAAAGAGCTTTGTACTATGATTGTTACATGATCTCCATGACATGTATAATATACAGATAGTTGGGGATTTTCAGCTTTAAGCTTTCCCATGAAATACTGTGTTCATATGTGTGAATTTTTATGGCTTTAATGTGTGCATGCAATTGATTTTATTTCCGCATGTGATGATCAATGGTAGAAGAGATTCTTTATTATGCATGAAGCTAAAATAGTGTGTGATCAGGAGAATCTCGGTGGATAACATATCAGTTATTTAAATTTCTACAAGGGTAAACAGAACCCTACAGGAAGCAATGCTACCTTAAAAATATGACAACGAATTTCAATTCAAATTTTTTTATTATAAGACTAATTGCATGCCATGAACACTGCATCAAAAAGGCATAAAGGATGCATGTGGATGTCATTATAATAAACATTATCTTTACATAGTGATTGTAAATTTAAAATACGAGTATTAACATGCAACATATTTAGTCTCAAGTGCAGTAGCTACAGGCAGTGCGACAGGGAGGCACTCAAGGTAGTGAGCACAAAATCTCTTATGTATTCTCGACCCAATCTACCCTAGCTGAACTGCTTGATCTTAGTCGGGTAGCTATTGATGAAAAAATGATCATTATAGATGACTGATAGTCAATGCTTGTTATATTTTTATGCCAGCTAAATGTTACGGTGCTAATGGAATTTTCTATGGATTGTATCCATATGGTTTTTTCGGAACTTAGTATTAGGGTTGATGCACAACTTGTCTGGCCATACTAGTGTACTCTTAAAACCCTTTGCAATATTCTCCATGGAACTTATGGATGTATCTTATCTGCACTTTGACACATTTTTGCTAATATAATCTGCCTTGTTATTGTTAAAAAAAAAATTGATATTAGAGGTTACATGCAATATTTTTGTGGTTCTAGGTAGATGTGTCTTCATGTTTTCAATATTTTTCCTTAGTGGTCCTCTTTAGTTTAAATTTGAAAATATTCAAACAAGTGAGAAGAATCATCTGCTTGTTGAGAGATTCGTCATCACCTTCATCTGAATTCTTGTAAATTATTCTTTTAGATGATGATAATTTCTTTGTTTTCATTTTAGTTCTTGCAATTTGTCTCTTAGCATGTAGTTTTAATAGTACAATGCTTATTTTATTTGCCTTTGTTTATACAATTATATATATATATATATATATATATATATATATATATATATATATATATATATATATATATATAGTGGATAGGATTTCATCGATGAATCATACAAGGGACAGGAATTGATGGTTGTTTATGCACGTGGCAACAAGAGAAGCACAATATGAAGTTAAGGTCCAAAATTGCTGGAATTGATTAAGTTTGTTATTATGAAAGCTAAGCAAAGGTGAAGAATCTACTCTGCCTTGAATAACAGCCATGTTAGTATGTGCTTTTGTAGAGTCATATCGAGAAACCTTCTTCAGTTTTACATAGGTTATTTATTTTTATACTGAGATCATTAATTATCTAAGGCATTGGTCTCACAACTGAATCTCCCAATTGTAAAGATTTTGGTTCAATAGTATTTTGTGAAAGATGTTGAACTCATCAAAACCTACTCAAGCAAAGGAAAATACTCATTTTTTCTCAATATTTTACTCTCATTTTGGTCTCAATTTAAAGTATATGTCTATGTCTGTGCATTTGTATGTCAGAGGGAGGGGGTGTTTGTATTGGTTTACACAAGTGAATCTTGAGCAAACATATCATTAACGCTTAATTAATCTGAGTAAAAAGAGATTTTCCTGTGAACAAACACGTGCCCTTCATCTATCAAAAGAACATCACCCAAGAGTTTTGTGAAATTTGTAGCTATTGGTATTGTGATTCTTGTGCGATCTTGAGTGGCAACCATATAACTTCTAATGAATAAAGATGTATCTTTTCAATGTCATCAAATTTTATCCTCCTTGACAGCTTACCCAAGTTGTCTTGTGGTCAACCTCTTGGTTGGTACAATATTTTAGAGTCCTTGGAGTACCATGAAGTAGAAACTCTAGTATTTATCATGACAATTTGCCTTGGGCCTCTCTTGTGCTTGGTGTATTGTTTGAAGGGTATTACAAAAGAGAAATGGCTCACAAATTCAGGAGTATCCTGATGGACTGGAAGGATTGCCTGGGTACTTTCTTAGTGATCTATTTTTTTATAGCTTTCATGAAAGGGCAATGTATCATAGACAAGTATCCCCATTGTTGGCTTTTGCTCTTTGGTAGAAAGCAGTAATAAAACGAGCTTCGGGTATCTTCTATTTATCCCTTCACAATTTTTATTTTGGGTCTAGATGGCTCCTAATTCCCAAATCAAGTGCATTAGTTTCTCATCTAAGAAGAATGCAGAGAATAGAATGTCACAACATATTTAGAACATCCATCAAGCTAAAATAATAATTTATGACTATGCAACGTGAATATTGTAGGAGCTCATATAGTCAAAAAGCATTGGCAGTTTTCAAAGAGCTCATATCACTTTTGAATTGGTGAGAGTAGTTGGATTTTATTGATGCTTTATTTAGATTTTAGGTCTTTGACATCAAACAATAGAAATGCTTTTCTAGGACCTGCACTCCCACTCCCATTATGTACTGTTTCAATTGTATATTTTTTCCTATGAAAAGAAACCCATATTTTCATTCATAAAAAAATGAAAATAAATTTGTATATACACATTTTTCATGTCTATTCTTCAAGTATGAGCCTCGACCTTTGTGTGGCAAAAACTATCAAAACATTTAACAATTATTTGTATACCTGAAGCATACAATCAGTGCTAACATATCAAAAAGCATACATGAATACAAGTTCATGTTTGTACAGTATCTGAATCGTGTGGGTTTATACAAAGTCTATTATATAAACATACAAAAAGGGCTGCTCACATGTGATAACCACCTAAAGCACCAACATGGGAGATTTTTCTTCAGCTTAGCCAATAACCGCTGCTTGTCGACTTTGTCATAACAATTTGGTCTTTTTGAAGAATATCACCTTCAGAATTTTCATTCTTCAGCAGTAGTAGTGATTATCCAAGAAGCTAGACCATAGAAAGTTCTCAAGAAGCTATACCACCATGCCATAATTGTCTCTTCAGAATGCACAATAGGATAAATTTTCCAGACCTTTTAATCAAAATGAAAAGGAAAAGTCATCCTTAAATGTTAAATACTCTAAACATTGCCTTGAATTTGGTTATTCAATTTGCATTGAATTGTGAAAGGCATTGAAAATGAAGGATGAAACCAAATTTTCTGCGTAGGATGAAACCAAATATGGACGAAGACGATCCCCAGTCGACTCGCCGAAACCTCCCTACATAGAAAAAATTTGGTAGCAATAAATAATAGTTTCCATTCAAGTGTACAGGCCTTAATTGATAGCAAACTTTGTGCACATTAAATACAATATCAGGCTAGAACATTTGATATGGCATGACTCAAAAACATACATTAATGGGTGCTTATTTAAGTGCTTGTTGTGGAGGGCTTGAATGGTGTTTTTCCTTCATTGTATTGATCCTCTAGCTTCGATGTCCTTTTCCATTATAAATGATTGACATGATGCTCAATGTTGACCTATCTAGATCCTTGATGGAAATAATGAGTGAGGTTGGTGTTGGACTGTCCATTCAATTAATTTGTTTTCCGTTTCTTATGTTGCAACCATATTAAAGAAATCATTTCGTTGGTTATAGCTTATAATAGTAGAATAGCCACACAGGTTACATAACAATACTTGTAAAATAATGCAAATGAATTTGATAAACTAGAGAAGCCATGAATGGCTTACATGATCTCAAATAATTTAAAGGGCTAGGCATATTGGATTGCTTTGCATTAGCATGCTTGTTGATTGTTGCATCCAAACTAGGTGAATTTTGAGATTGATAACACATAATTGTAATCTTAATCTCAATACTTTCATTTTCAACAGGGCAATAGATATACCTTTGTTGTTTGGTTGGCAATTTTGAAAACTTTACTACTTTGGACTTTTCCGCTATCACGGTTATTAGGTCATGAGGAAAAATGTGATGGGATTATCTTGGTTAATTTCAAGTTACCTAAGTTTTAAAACCAATTTCAATGAACTCTGTTTCACCAGACTGTAAGACAATGTGAAAGTAGGTTAATTGACCAACTATGAAAGTCTAAGAATTATCTCAGGCTTTTTATCATCTTGTGCTATTGTCAATCTAAAATTGTCTGGTCTAAGTTGAAGTCTGAAGGTCAAGGGTAAATGAGCCTTAGTCCGAAAGGATCCTCATCCGAGGTATGAAATGTCATCACAAGATCTCAGGTAAGGAGATCTTGTCAAAACCTTGTTGAAGTTATCCTTTTTGTGTGACATTCAATACGATGATCGATATACAAATATTTGAATATGACACCTTTTTTCGAGCCTTATCTTTCCTATGTATATCTCTGCATCTTTGAAAACATCTGTGTTATTTATGTGGACGGTAGAGTCAATGTGGCTTATATATATAAAGTTAAGCACCGATAGAAAGTCAACTTTGGGAATCCAAACTTACCGAGGTCAAAATTAAAGTGTTTTGTGGACTAGTTTCATCATTCGAGCTGCAGTGAGGTATGGTCACTTGGTTATGTTACAAAGCTAAAGGAAGCCTATCACTTTGAATCATAGATTGTGTATATTCTTTTAAGTTTTGGATTGAAGTAACCTAGGAAATATGTTGTATGGTTGTAAGCTCGACGTTAGACATTTTTAAGGTCTTTGTTGTTGTCCCATAGTGCACTTGCATCTCTTGTAGTAAGCAAGGTTTCTTGCATAAACTAGTTGTTAATGCGTCAAAATTTCAAAGTTTTTGTGGCAAGAGATATTTGACCATTTTTTTCTCTTGTGGGAAAGTCTTGGCTCCTTGTGATTTATGAGGAAGTTCATTACCAAGAATATTGATCCTATGGCAAGTAAAATATAAGGCCATGAGAAGCATCTGATCCCAAGTTGCTCGTTCCAAGCATAAGATGTTTCTATAGGTCCCTTGGGGCGAAAAATACCCACACCCTCCACCTCTTTGCACTTTCCAACCCTAGATTATTCTTTGAGGCACCATCAAAACAAAGAATAAGATGGGAATAAACATATAGCCATTGATCAAACTCCTTCTAGGGGAGGGGTAGCTACTAATGTTCTTTGCAATCCAAAGTCTTGAAAGAAGAAGAGGATGGGATTAAAGCTTGAAGGCAGAATTATGATAGCAAAGTCTCTTCCCTAGGATCCATTATTTGAGATGGAATGTTAAAAATGGATTTTTCAAGCTAATATTCTAAAAGAATAGAGATAATAATTGTAGCAATGTAGTGGGGTTGGGATCAACCTTCATGAAAATTTCTTGATTTTTTGCTAACCATACTTTCCAAATGGATTTTGGCTCTAGATCAACCATAATTGTTTGTGATAAGTCTTGCTTTAAAGTTTCTAGCATAATGTTTATCCCAAGAATAAAAGCTTATAAACAGAATTCGGCCATACCACTCTCTCTACCAAGGGTTGCAAGACGAGGTCCCATACAAACATTATGAAATTGCATTCAGGGAATAGGTGTTGAATGAGGTGCATGCATTGCGGGATATAAAGACAAAAGGGATTGAATTTAATTGGGTTGGGAGATTTTTGTTATCGTACTTAAATTCTAGTTAGATGACTAAGTGATTTGATCCTCCATATGATTCTGTTATTGATTTTCACTTGCCCACTAAGGAGGGTAAGTTATCCTTCACTAAGAATCCATCTAGGAATTTTCCCATCCATTCTTTCTTTATCCTATTGTTTGTGTAGGTAGTATTAGGCATGTTGGGTTCCACATCCGATAAGGCAGAGTCTTTGCAAAAGGATCAAAGAACTTTGAAATTGGATCATTCCTTTCCTTAAGTCCCATTTCTTGAGTATCAAATTTAGATCTCCCCTAATTATGAGGGAGGGGGAGTCTAGTAGTCCTTTGAGCTTAAGCCCCTCAAAAAGCTGTTGCGGGTACACTTGAGGCCCATAAGCATTTAATAGGTTCAAGGGTCGGTTCAGTTCCCCGGAGAGAGTGGTTATAAACATTGTGTTGTCTGATTTTAGATTACTAACTAAGTCAAACTCTGGTGTTCATCCTACCACCAATCTGCTAGAAAGGCCTTGTGCATTGGAACAATCAAATTTCTAGTCCTTTTTATGAATCACGGTCTCTTGAATGAAAATGATCGAAATTTTGTGAACAAAATGAATATTTGTAATGTACCCAGTAGTAGATTTCACTGCTTGAGCTCTGTTAGCAGTGGGTCACCCCTGAGCGGGGTCTATGACTTCACAAGGGCAAAGGCTTAACTAAAGCTGCCTATGGTTACCTAATCAGTACCAAAAATGGTCAGGGCCTAGGTACGAAACCCCAACAGTACTCCAACCTACAGTCCCTTGTTCCCCATCAGCCTACACAACAATTTTAGACTTCCCTCAATGTTCGCTGAAAAACTTTGTGGTTCTGGTGATTATTTGATATGTCTTTTCTGTATGTGGTTGCAAGAAAACATATGGAAGAAAAATATTTTTGTCAAAAATATATATTTTGTAAAACCCAAGTCATATGAATTTACACATTTGTGGATATCCTTACAGATTGGTTCATGAGTCTCAATATAGAGCCTTTAAAGTCATTCCCATTTAGTCATCCAAAAATAGATGCAATGGATGCCTAAAAACAAGCAAGAACACTTTTCAAACCATGCATGTGCCATCTATTTGATAAGACATTGGCTGCTTCTGCTGATGTATTTGCCACAAAGAAACAACACTACTGTCCTAAGCTCACCTGCATAATAATTAGTCACGAATCATTAGCAGGAAGCAAGATCCCAACAAGGGAAACCTTGCATCCAAGGATTTTAGACCTGCTCCATCCGAAACTTAGATAGGGAAGGATGCGAAGGATATTACAGGATGCGAAGGATATTACAGGCACACTGTGAGCCATATCATCAAGATAGAATGTCTGTAGGCTGTGACTATCAAATATCCAGGCACATGACACATATCCTAAAAACTTATGTTTTAAAGGATATAATCACAAACATGCCATTCTGGATAATAATTGGTTAGGTCCACACACAAGATCATTTGTCAATAGTTGAAGTCTCATGACCAAAAGTTTGTATTAAGAGATAGAATAGGCCAATTTTAGTTTTATTAGAGTTGGATACCATATAAAAAGCACCGCACAGAGCAAACCATATAGAGGAGGGTGAAAAAAACTAAAGGGAACAGAATCATCACAGGCCAGGGGTAGCTCATTGTATACATATGTATACAAGTATATTATTGGCTCTTTATTACATATATGAGCCTCAATGACTGATTTACTCTTCATAAAGCCAGAAATTTTATTAGAGTTTTTCACTGGAAAACTAGGAATCAAATATGCATGGTTATTATAACTTTCAACTGCTTGAAGTCATTGTATAACAGTGTGTAGATAAAACTGCATGATAGCCACAAAGAAAATATGATGCAAGAACCAGACCTCTTAATTGGTTTGGAAAAATGGATCTACAGGCATTGAAGTAAAAACTGATCATTTAACACCATGCTACCTAATGAAATATTAATGATATTCCACAATGGATAATTTCGAAACAACAAGCTCCTTACGGTTTATGTCACCAATGCCAAATGTAATCGTGCATTGATTCGATCATTATGCCTTCTTGTGGCATTAGAAACAACTACATGACCAAGCTTGTGCACCTCCTTTGAAACTTCCCTCTTGTTCACAGGGGTATAGTGCTCTGCTTGTCACCCTCCTAAAACTTCCTTCTTTTTCACAGGGGTATAGTGCTGAAGCCACACCCTAGTGTACAAATATTTTTGTGGCCTCATGAGTTTTGTATTTGGATCATAAACTGAATCTTTCCAATGAGCAAGATAACCAACCATTAGTGGAATGGAAAAGGATGCCACAGAGTAGCTAAAGGATACCATAGAGTAGCTAAAGGATGCATAAGAAGAGCAACGTTTCATTTTTTTATTTTAAATATTTTTGAACTTTCGTCAGAAGAGCGATGCTCCATTTTGCGTCGGAAGAACGAGGCTTAATTTTTTTAAATATTTTTAAACGTTCATCAGAAGAGAAACGTTACATTGTTGGTCGAAATACCGATGCTTTAAACTTTCGTCAGAAGAGCGACGTTCCATTTTTCGTCGGACGACCGACGCTTTAAACGTTGAAAGAGATAATGTCGAAATTTCGACAGTGGTTTGAAAAATTGATAAACGTCGAAAGACCGACGCTTTAAACGTTGGAAGAGCTAACATCAGAATTGAAACAGTTGTTTGAAAACATAATAAACGTCGGAAGACCGATGCTTATGGATCGTCGGAAGACCGATGGTTTAGCTGACATTTGATTAGTGATGACTTTGATAACGTCGGTCTTCCGACGATTTGGCTAACATTGGAAGAGAGATAGTTGTTTGGAAACGTTGGAAAAAGTGTCGCTCTTCTAACACTTGATTGAAGTGTCAGAATTGTGACGTAATGGCTAACCACATTTTTCCCGGCCTCAAACTGTCGCTCTTGCGACGCCTATGTGTCAGAATAGCGACGAAGTGGCCGTCGGAAATTGGGCCAAATATACTAGTGTATAGAGATAGAAGCAGAGTTTGAAAGTGAAGACAATGGGAAAAACAGTGTGGAAGAGGAAACTAATGATAAGGAGGATAATGATGAAAACCAAGAGATAAGTGAAGAGGAGGATGATGAAGACACCATGATGACTGATATCCTTGAAAATAATAACAGTAGTGACACTATGAATCCAGAAAGCAGTCAAGAGATGGATGATAGTGGTAAAAGTCAAGACAATGATGCTAGCATGGCTGGAAATGAAAATACCTCCCAAGAAGACAATCAAGAACTAGATGAAGAGGATCCAAATGTAGATATCATTGATGAGAAGAAAAGCAGTCTTAAGGTCACCAATGATAAAATGAAACATGTTAAACCTTGTCCTCTCACTTATCAAAGAGGATCAAGGCAAGTGTTTGCTGCCTCCAAAAGGCAAGGGGCCTTGCCATATACATCAGGTAAAAGGCTTGAAAAAGGAAAAGAGAAAATGAAAAAGGATAAGAAAAATAAGGGAGGAAAGAAAACTACTCAGAAGCCTCAACTCATGGATCTAGATAGTGATAATAAAGATGAGGAGATGGCCACTAGACTACTACTCCAAAGCAAGGATGCCCAAATTAGGGAGTGGGAGAGGGATTTTTAGATGGAAAAACGTATCATTTAGTACTACAAGAATGAACACAAGCACTTCAAGAAGATAAAGAGAGGCCTTGCTCTCCAAAAAAATAATGACCAAACATTATTCCATGAAAAACAAGCTTGCTAGTGCCAAAGTGAAGGAAGCCTTCATGGAAATTCAGGCAATAAAAGAAGAAAAAGTCCAAGCTAAGATTGGAATCTTGGCACAAGAATCTCTACAGGTCTCCCAAAACCCATGAGGCACTAATCCCCCAAATTTGGGAGAATTTGGATAAGTTTTTTTTTTTTGCAAATTTTGAGGCCAAGGGGGTAGCACACCTAGTGCTACGCTCTTTTTCATAGCATCTTCAGGAGGAAAGGCTTGAATTTTTGGGTCCCTCATCACTCATATATCATTCTCACAAAGTTTTATATCGGTTGGAGATGTTTTGGCCCTCCAAAAGGGTCAAAAACACTCATTTTTTCACCATTTTGCCTGCTTTTCAGGACATGTGTTGCGCCTTCACCAGCCTTGGAATTTTTGGTTTTTAAACAGGTTTTGGAGGTCATATTGGAGAAATAAGGGTATATCTGGAAATTATACTTCAAGGTATTTCCAACGAGCCATCATGGAGCCTTTTTCGACATCGGGAAGGCCTTCAAAACACTACTGCAAGAAGACTCGTTTTTCCTGCTCCTGTGCTATGCCCTTGGCATGGAATTTCCTCCTAAACATAGTGCTACGCCCTTGGCAGAGGGAAAGTAAAAAATGTATGCTTATCAAGTTTTAGGAGGCTTTTTAGACCTCAAGCATCAATTTCTTTGCTAAAAATGCCCGAAAATATATTTTGTGTTAGATATTTTGTGCCTTGGGCCTTGCAAGGTCTCAAGGACAATAGTGACATTTGTAATTAGCCAATAGGCTTCTAAATACTTTATTATGTTTTTATCCCCCTTGATTGTTATATAGATCATGAGTATTTCATTGTAAATGTTGGTTTTTCATGAGTTTTGAGAGCAATACATGGTTCTTTGAGGTTAAAGAGCAATTTGGTGTTGTGGAGCTTGTGGATGATTTGCCTTGATTGATGATGATGAAGGCTTGCTTGCAGGATCCCTAAGTTTGTTTAATGGTGATGTGTCTCTTATTTGTTCATGTTTTCTTGTTTATCATATTTCCATATTTCTATGTTGCAATAGCTCATAAAACTATAGGTTGAGAAATGTTGTTTGAGGCACCTTAGTCCTCCTGTTTGCTATTGTCTTTATGTTTTCCTCTACTGGGATAGTTTAAGGAATTCTTAATTGCTCCTTAGGCCCACCTAAGATTGTTTGTTTCATTAATGGATTAATATGCTTGTTTCAAAATATGTTTTATGGTAAGCCATGCTTATTTGATGCTATCTAAAATTTGTCTTGGAACCTCTCTTTTATGTATTGATTGTTAGATTAAGTCAAAGAGGTCTTGTTTCGATCTTGCCCTTTGTCCATGCCTATCAGGTTGCCTCAAAGTTCTTTATAGTTTGATAGATGATGTTTAGGAGTTCCCTCTTCATTCATTAAAGCAATTTGTCTTCTTATATGTTTTCAAATCTTGAAAGTAGAATCATTGAAGTTATATAAGTTTTCTTGCTTTCTTTGTTCCATTGGATTGTTCATCTTGAATGTTTATTTGTTTAAGTATTGTCATTGAGTAATTGGTGTGCCCTATCTCATGATTAGTATCTTTTCTTATCAGTATTTAAGACCTTCTTGTTCATAGGTATTTGACAAAGGATTCTTAACTGCCCTTTGCCCTACCTTGTTTCCCCAACTTAATGTCCATCTCACCTCACCCATAAACTTTTAAAGATCCATTGACTACACTAGGTTTTCCCTGTGATGTGCCCCGATTCATTATTGAGATATTAATAACTTTCATAAACTCCATAGACCAATGGTTTGATGACCTCTCATTCCACCTATCCTACTTGATCATCTTACCCAACCAAACAAACAAACAAACCCTACACTTAACAACTAGCCTAAAATCAACCACCTAAAGAAAACAAGTTCACATCCTTTGCATACAATAGAGAGAGCCCTCTCTGAGAGAAGGAAGGCTAGGTCCTAGGACTCCAAAGATTGGTCTGATGTTACCCTGTGCATTTGTTCTACCAATCTGCTAAATCATGGGACACTAACATATTCTACAAATTAACTTTGAAGAAAGAATTGTTATAACAATCTGTTGCAAAAGGAATGGGATTACAAATTTGGAGCATGAATTTTGACTAGTTGTGGGTTAAAATCAAATTTTCCGTACTTCCATGTTGTTCTTGAGAAATAAATTTGTGGATTAAAATTCTCAATTTTTTTGTTGGATAATAATTATTACAGGTGTTGTAGCCAGAAATTTTGGGGTAGCAAAAACATAAATTGTGGATTAATTTGTTGGGCCAAATTCCAGGGGTTTGAAGGGTCGAAATTAGTGATCTTTATAGGGAAAAATTATTTTATTGGGCTAAATTTATTTTTTTAGGTTGAATTTATCTTGTTGGGCCGAAATTATTCAGGGGCTAAATTTATCTTGTGCTGAATTTCTATTGTTGGGTTTGTTGTTGTGCCATTTTTTTCAATGAAAAAATTGTGATCTACCGACTGTCTTATTTTTGCTAGAATATATTAAAAATTTGGAAAAATTACTTTTTCATATTTCCTGAATAAAAATTATTTATTGAGAATGTATTATTTCTCTAATTATTGTAATTATTTTATGGATCCAAATTTATCTATTTTAGCCAAGTTTATTTTCCAGAGCTAAGTTTATTTGTTGGAGCTGAATTCATTTGCAGAAACTTGAATTTATCTACTGGGGTGAGATTATTTGTTGGAGCCGAGTTCATCTGTAGGAGCTAATTATTTATGGGGTCGATTTTAATCATCAATACTTGAAGGCTAAATTAATTATTTCTAGAAGGAGGTTGAGATTAAATTTAAACAGGTTAAATTAGAGCTGATTTATTTGCCAAGGATTCACTAGTTGTTGGGTAATATTTAGGAGAATATAAATGTTCTTGATTTGATATATTGTTTGCATTAATTTTTTTTATTTTTCCCCTAAGCTTTATAATCTTTGATCCATAAAATTTCGTGGATATTCCACTAGATAGTTCTTCAGAACAGATCTAATAATAATATATTAAAATCCTGAATTTTTACACTATTACAGTTTTATTAAACTTCTAGATCTGTAAATTTAATTGTAATTAGTGCAAGAAGAAAAGTAGACAACAAAAAAATAAGATCGCACACACATAAGACATAATATCTGCTCTCTGGGAAACCCTTTCATGAGAAAAAACCAGCTGGAAGGTTAGGTTGCTTCACTCTCTTTCTCTGTCTAGAATATGGCTGCAAGTACAAAGAAGTAATGTTTGTGGCTTGTGGGTTGCTATAGTGCACATATATTCTTTGTGTTCTCTACCTCCTATCTCTCATGGCTATATTTTTTCATCTATTGAAAAAAATTCTCTTGAAAGAATGGAATGTCTCTTTCTCCTAGTGGTTCAGTTACAACACAACCCGATAACCTACTAGTGGCTAATTTTGACTACGTCAACTCTTAATTAAAGTTACAATATAGACTCTTATAGATTATTTTACATCAAAAACACATGGCTAGCCAATTTTCCATGAATAATGGGGGCTGACGTGGCATCCTTCTGAACTATAGGTTTGAAAACAAGAAGGTCAACTTTTGATAGGCATAATTTTTTCATACGGAATCCAATTGACATTCTTCTTCCACCGTTGGAAATATGTTTATGGGATGAATAACATGGAATGGTGCAGTCCTTAAGTGACAAATTTTTACCCCTAAAAGACATCATTTGATGCCTCAAAATGCTCCCAAAAGGTTTTAGTCCCTATTTTACAAAACTGGGTCCCACCGGTAAAAATGGTCTTGTGAGTTGATTCCTCCACTTTTTCCACTCCAAATGCATTGAGATGGACGAAAAAAAATATAATGATCCAATAAGGATGAATATTTCTCTCAAATTGTTTGAAGAAATTTTTGCTCATACATTGTTTGACAAAATGCATCAAAGAAATTTTTAAATTTTGTTGGGATATTTTAGCAAGAAATGAAACTCATTTGGGAGGATGAGTTTTTGATACTGAAGGTTGAGCTATATTTTTGATATGAATTATCATTGGTATAATTTCAAGTTTATTATTTCTAAAGATGAGTTTTTCAAGCTAATATCCTTGGGAATCAATCTGAAGGTATCTGTGCATATGACTAAAAGATGTATGATGAGCAGAGTTTGGATGTACATTGCTTACAGCGAGATGTGTTGAGAACATGGTTGTAGTATGCGAGTCATAGTATTGAGTTAAGAACTATTTAGTTGTCATATGGTAGATAATCCATGGCTATTATCATCATTGTATAGACTTACAAGTGTTGTTGTAGGTATAAAACAACTTAATATACATGTCATCCTTCAACTAGAACATGGATTAAACCTTCAGAAATTCCCTTAATAAAATTTTAGTAGAAACAAAAAGATCCTTTTCCAAGGGATACTTGCTTTGCTACATCAAGAGCAACCAAATCAAAAGCATGATTTGAGATAAAAAATATATGCACTTGTGACATATTTGAGATTTATGGGGTTTTCAGTAAAAGCCTTTCTCAAACGAGAATAACTTGCTTCATTCCTCCAAGGGGGATGAGTCAGATGGGAAGAACTTGATTTGGATTCTAAAACCAACCGTGCTTGCCTTAGTACAACACAAGTATTTGGATCACCCTTGAATAGGAGTCAAAATTCCAGTTTCCTCTTGTCTCAGTAGTATCATGATGTTGATCGCACCTATACACCCTTATAGTGATGACATTATGAGGTGAGTCCTATGACTGATAGTGGATACCTTTTAGGATTTAGATAATAGTGAGGGTCGAACCTTTGGGAAGAGGCTAGAGATTATAGAATTGATGGCCTTGATTAGATCTTTTGACTTCATGTTTGACTTAAAATGTGATGACTTGATTCTTAAAATGTTCCAATGCTTCTTCAACATTGGGAAACACCATCCTGAAATAGTCATAACACACATGCAATCTATTTTTTCACCATGTATGGGAGGCCATGATTCCAATTGAAATAGGTTGTGGTTTAAATTGTTAGCCATTTGGAGGGAGGAATAGTTGGTTTCACCTGCTGCTTATGAAATAACCAAAAGGTTGGTTGGGCATCACATTGGGTTGTGGAGGAGACGACTCACCCAAGAGGAGTTGTAGTGGAATGTTTCTGACTAATCATGTAGCAATAATAAGCTGATGAGGAGGGGTCTTTGCTTAATTTACAAAGAATATTTGGGACCTGACCACTCATGCTTGAGTGACACAAAAGAGATGATAGGGGTAGATTAGGAGGAGATTTGTTCTGATCTTTAGGATGAGGATTCTTCTACTGTAAATGAGTCCATGGGTTTTTATGAGGATATCCCAGAGGAGTGTGAGAAATCATGGGGAGTTTTCAACAACATAGATTTGTGACCATGTTTGGTAGAGGATATTGATGAGTAGAAAATTGTTCCCATTCAGCATGAGAAGCACATAGTGGATCAAGTGTGCATGATGTGCCATATTTGGAGAGTCATCTAGTGGCTCATGTTGAGCCCATGATGTAGGAGGATGAGAATACATCCTTGGGTATATTCATTGATGAGGAGCATACATATGTACAGAATGATGAGCTTCATCATTAGGTATAATTGGAGGGGTTAATTGTCACCTTTTTAGCCTTAGTAGTCTCTCTTTCTCACATTTAATTATATTATGGTCTTATGTTGCTATTCTAGATGGTGATTAAGGCTTGTCATACTTTGAATGCCTAATATGGGTTAAATGCACGATAATCACGAAGATATTTCACTTTTGATGAATATTTTTCAATTAAAGCTCAAAGTAGACAAAAAGGAGATATTTTAGGAGGATTTTCCACCTCCTTAACTCCCAAAGGCAGGCAAGAGATCCTTGATATTCCCTCCAACAGCTCAAAATCAAAGGTAGCCAAGCAAGTGGGATATCAAGTGCACCAAAGCTCCACTTTCCTTGTAGTCAAAGGGAACACATCATCTAATTTTTAGGGAGATGTTTGTATCTACCCTTTAGGTTAAATAGGGTTGAGCAAGAGCTCACTAGGATTCAAATGTTGAAGGAAGCTAATAGACTCTTAGCTCTTGTAATAGGTTTTTAAGACTTTTATGATTATGTGATGAGACTATTCTCTGCAATGAGATGAGTATTCATATTATCCTTCACTAATTTAGTTTCATAGGGCTAGGCTTGTGGGTTAGGGCCCGATCCATTGGCCCTAGTCTCTCTTATGTATTCATGCTTATTTTTATGCCATTGTAGCTAGTTTTCTTTATGAGTTTTAGCTAGTTTTCTTATATTTCAATTCAATGTTTTTAGTTTGCTTCCATTTTTTCTTTCATTAGGGGAATTTTGAGGTCTAAAATGGGCCTCCTAAGAAAAATTTACAACCAAAATAAACTTTATAAGAACCAATAGGATTCAAGATGATGATGTCAACCATGGGGGATGGATCACCATTTTTGGAGTAAAAAAATAAAAATATTAAAAAAAATTAAAACAATAGAACTACTTTTGCAACTCGTATTTTCAACTTATCTCACTATGGTTGTACTAAAATTTTGAGCGGAAGTACTCGTTGGATGAAAAATTCAATTCCTCATCCAAGGAGTACCTATGTTGCATACTTTTGATCAACCCTGTTATATGAAAAATGAGAAATACATGAAACAATGTGATTGCAATCATGTTTTCTCGTTTTTCATGTAGCAGGGTCCATCGAAAGTATGAAACATGGGTAATCCTTCAACAAGGAATCAATTTTTTCATTCAAAAAGTGTTTCCGCTCAAAATTGGAGTAAGGCCATAGGGAGATAAGTTGAAAAAATAGTTTTTTCTTTTTTCCCTCTAAAATTTGATGATGTAATCTAATCTTATTTTAGTATTTCCACTATTATTTTATAAATTAATTAGGAGGCCTATTTTAGACCTCAAAACGCCCCTAATGTTTTTGGTTAAGCTTGCATAAATGTTGGTAGAATAGCATATAAACTCAGAAAGTTGTGTGTCAAGCCTCCCTCTCTCATCTCTTCCATTAAAGCTTGAGGAGGGAAAATGTTCACCACAAGCCCAAATTTTCTCTTTAGTTTATGATTTATTGGAAAGAATAGTTAGGTTGTTTTAGTGTCATGAACATGTCTAGAATATTGAGTTAGATTTATGTTTGAATTCTTAAGTATGTTTTCTTTTCAAATTCAACTCATCTTTTCCATTTCCTTCATCATAGATTTGCCAATATTTGTTGAATGAACAAGTAGTTTTCTTGTAGGTTCAAGTACTATAGTATAGGAGGACTTCACCAACACCCTTAGCTTCATTTCTGACCTTTCATTAGCCTTCTTTCCATCAAATCACCTTCAACCTTGTTTTTGAGATTTTCACCATCACACTGTGAGCAACCCTAGAAGTGAAAGACGAGCTTCTCAAGGGGTTTTGAGCTTGGAAAAGGGGTTGAAAACATTACATTCATCCAAGTACACCTTCATTCCACCTCCCCTACACTTTTCTTCATCATTTTTGGCCTCATATTTCCCTCAAACTATTTCATGTAGCAATTCAGGACTTTCTTGTAGCACTACAGGAAACCTGTAGTAGACCCTGTAGCAACACCAGTGGGCCTCTCCTTAAGCCCAGAAACCATCATAAACTTCATATATAGCCGCCATAACCATCAATACACCTTCAAACCTTCATCCATGAGTTCAAAACCTTCCTAAGCCACCTTAGCGCCTTCTCCTCCTTGCTGCAAAATAGTGCATTTACAAGCATAATTAGGTCATGATTAGATGCATGATTAAAATCGTGATAGTTAAAGCATGAAGTAGACAGAGTGTGTTTAGCCACTTGGCCCAACAATTGGTGAGTAGATTGGTCTTCTTTATGTAATTTCAATTCAACCATTTACTTCATGAAGATGCCTAGTTTGCTTCTATTTCTTGCCATAGTTTAAATTTTGATTTTATTTCCTTGCAGAATAGCTAGATGTATTTTATTGCTTAAGAGTAGCCCTTTGATGTTTAATAGAGTAATGGCTTAGAATCACTTGTAGTTATAGGTCTAAATCAGAAGTGTGACATATTTCACTCAGAAACCTTAGAAATAGCACCCTTTCGTAGGACTCAGAAGAGGATGACATGAGTAGAATGCATCTGTTGTGTATATAGCACTGTCACCTCCAAGTTTGTATGAAATTTGGGTTGATAAAGTAGAGTAGAGTAGCCTCTGGGAGTTGCAGCACTCTTTGTGCAATGCCAAGGCTCACCACGTTTTGGCACCATTGTCATGGATGTGTCTAGTAGATGCTTTGATTCTATTTTAGAATTCTTTTTTGCTTTACTTTTACATGTTGTTTCAAGAATACTGTAAAAATACAAAAAAATTGATTTTCATGCCTCGTAGGAGTAGGGATACTCAAGGAAATTTTCTACTAAAAACCCCCACATCCCCACATAGTTGCCCTTCACTCTTCTTCAGTGACTGCGAGTTGAACACACCATAGGTAAGCCTTTTGAAAAAATTGAAGAACCTATTGGAGAAGAAGAAGAACTTGTTTCACCAAGGGGACATGCTTCACTTATTCAAGCCATCACTGAGACTGAAGCCCAAGGAGTCTTTCTCATCAGAGAGATAGATGGGGAAACTAATATGAATAACATCAGCCCTTCCACATTTCCATGGACTTACCTCTGAGGACCCTAACACATTCATGTTTGTATTTTTTGTTATTTTTAGGACCTATGACTATGCCTCGGATGATCAAAAGATAAAGCTATTCCTACATACCTTAAGGATGAAACTTTGTGTTGGTTCATGGGTCTACCTGGGAACATCATCACTACCTGGGCACAGATGCTAGAGGCCTTCAACGTTAAGTAGAAGGACTATTGTAGGTCCAAGGATACTAAAGATGAAATATTCATGATGACTCTAGGGCATGATGAATCCCTAGAGGATGATGAAGAGATATTAGAGTTAAATTACAAAAGAGCCAACTACACCCTTGATCCCGGATCACTTAAACTTCTAATTCTCTGAGGGATCAAGGAGGAGGTGATAGAAACCCTCAATGTGTTATTAGGAGTATATATCTACTAGCTGCCTTATGACAACATCAAAATTGTCTTCAAGAACCATTATAGGGCATCTAGGAAGAAAGGAAGAGCTAGCCAAAGTATGACCAATGCCCCTTCCTCTTCCACCTACATCAAGCATGATTTTGGAAATATGTTGGAGGAAATCAAGAGTGAGATATTGCACACCTTTTCTTTGAAAATGGACATAATGCAGATCAAGAGGAAGCAAGAGGAAGCAGAAAGAGCCTTCGCTATATTCTGCCCTAGATGTACTAAAATAAACCCTCACAATGAATGTCCATTAATGTCATAGATTTTTTCTTAGTCTGTGAAGATAATCATGCTACAGAAAAGTGTCCCTCCTTACGTGGGCTCAAATTTGTATATCAAGGTGGGGAAGTAGGAATATGTCAACTCCATTTCATCAACTAGATAAGGCTTCAAGGCCCTCGGTCATCTCAATAGGGTATGCAAGGTGCACCTTATTCCTATTATCACAACAATTAGACTGCACCTATGCAATATTGGTACACCCCCACTCCTCCATCATGGACTACACCTCCTACTTGGCCTTACAACTCTCCATATCACCCTTAGCTAGTGAACCAACCATTTTAGCAGTATGTTCCTCAACCACCTCAGTGGAACAACTCGTCACAAGGGTGGAGGCCTCAACATAATCAAACACCTGCTCTAATGTCTCCACCCCAAACTCAACCTTAGCTTACTCATTCTGCTCCACCCAAGCTGCCTCAGATGCCTGCACATCCCAATCTGAACATGAACAACAAGTAAGCACAACAGGTTTAAAGTGGAGAGACATCCTATCTAGCTTAGGTTGTGGAGATATAGGAGATTAATATTAGGTTAGGAAGAGTACTCCTAGACAACCATCCTCCATCTCTGTCTGTAGAGGTTGAGGAGGAAAAGGAAGAAAGTGACACTCAGATCCAACAACCTCCTTTTCCTGAGCGATTGATCCACTCTAGTCAGCACACCCTAGAGGAGATCAAAATTCTGGGAGAATTGAAACATTTGTGTGTAAAAATAACCCTTCTTCAGGGAATTAAGGATGTCCCTATTTACAATAGGCTCATCAAGGAAAATTGCTTCAAGAAACCTTGGAGACAGAAGAAATATACCCCCACCATCAATGTCATAGGAAAATTGTCTTACTTAATGCTAGGAAGGGTGATCTTTTGAAAGTATCTGGACCCTCGTAGTCTAGTTGTAGATGTGCATATAGATGGTGTCATAGTCCAAAAAATTTTGATTGATATCGAGGATGCCATCAATGTAATGACTAGGGAAACTATGCTTAAACACAACCTCCAAGGGACTTTGAGGAAAACCACAACCGTTCTGCAACTTGCAGATCGGTCCATAGTAGCTCCGAAAGGAATTGTTGAGTGTAATATTCCTAAATTAGCTGCAGCCAATAGGAATATTAAATTTTCCTTATTATTTTTGCATTTCATGATTGATGAATAGATTGTAAAAGAGGACATGTAAAACTCCTGAAAACCAAGAATAAATAAATTCCTATGTGAACAGAGACATATCTGGGCTATGTAAATAAACTCTTGCAGGTGTGAATGGGTCTAAATCACAAGAATGGGTCACCTTTGACCAAGTCAACAACATTTAATTCTCAAAGAGTGGATCCTAAATAAAGATAGCCTAATGTGAATGGAAATCAAGCTAACTAGACAAAATGAAGACACCTTGAGTGTGAAAGTGGTTGAACACTTGACCCAGTCAACCATGACTATGTCTACAGTGTTGTCTAGATGCATTGAACCTCTTGGAGGGACAACACAGTTCTTGAAGGGGATTCTACATGTGAAAGAGGCTAAACTAATGAAGTGATTTAGGGTTTTGCCAAGACTCCAATCTTATAAAAGGAGGAGGAGGGTAAGAAGAGAGGGTTGTTGAAGATTATCATTCCTAAAGGTATTTTCTACTCAGAAATCCCTTGTTGGGTCTTCCTATTCAAGAACCCCACCTCCTTCCTTGAGCAGCTCTTGGGGGGAGACTTGTGCCATCTTTTCCACATTATGATTTTAGGCCAAGCTTCACCTTACACCTATAGCACTGCTCCTGTGAGTGTTCAGCTATCCTTGTGAGTTGCAGTAGTGGAAGGAACTAGATCTGCTCAAATCTAGATTATACTAGTGGCTCTTCTCAGTGAGTGTGTCTTTTAACCTCCTGGAAGAGTTCATTAGCTGATTGTGCTTCAGATATACATCTTGGCATCAGGAAAAATCATTCCCAGAGGCTAAAACATTGTTCCTCTCCCTGGATAGCGTTATTTGTAGATCTACAACTGCAGGGTGTTTTGTTCACATTTTGGAGGAGAGATCTTTGGTGTTGGGATTCTTCCTCTCACTATGGTGATCCATGGATTGGCCATCCAATCCATGTTATTTTCAGATCTGATATGCTGTACCATTTTATTATTCAGAAATTTCTGAATCATTCTATAGATTTGCAAGCTTATATCTCAGATCTACTTTTTTTGCTTCATGTTTTGCACAAAACCCCAAGGGGAATGTATAGATCAGCATTTCTTGTACACAGATCTGTATTAGATCTAAATTTTTATGTACAGATCTGCTATAGATCTAAAGAATTAATAAAATACTTCTTCAGCCCTTAAAATAATGCTTTCATGGCTATGCAGTCTTTTCTTATGGTTGTAGCACCACTTTTCTGAGGATTTTTGATGTATAAACTCATTCCTTCTCTTGTATACTGTATGGGATGTAAATAACATCTGATTTTCTGTTATATATCTGATTTCTAAACCTTCATATCAGCCTCCTACTGTGCTTTAGTGGATCTACGTTATTTCTGAAGCAGTCCTTTGCATATAGCTGCAGCCCCTCTCTTTGGGTGATTTTTAGCTAGACTAGTTTGTGGGAGATCTGTTTAACCCACCTAGTCTGATTTGTTTTTGCTCTCCTTTTGGATTTAGATATTAGATGAGATGATATAAGGGATACAAGAGCTTCAAACTCATTTCTATGCACATAATTCTCAGAAGTGCGTTATTTCAGCAGGCTTGCTGAGTTGTCCCGATTTTGGGATATTACAACAGTATCAGAGCAAGACCTTTGGCTTAGCCTGTGGCTTCAAGACAAAGTGTTGTAAATAAAGGAGAAAGGTCAGAATGATGAAGAAGATGAGTTTACTCTCATCACTTTTCAGATCTATTAAGAACCTCTCCAATGAGGTTGTACAAGAAGAAGAGAGAATAAGCAATGAAACTCATAGAAAGTTTCAAGAGCAGGAAGAGCTTCCGATCAGATCTACAAGATCTATACATGAGGAACATTCTAAATCCTCATCTCATGGATATGTGAACTTAGCCATATCACCAAAGCTTCAGCATTCTATATATGGTTTCTTCATGAAGAGGAAGAAAGGAGGTGTACCCGAGAAGGAGACTATTAGAGATTATTTGCAAGAGTATGAATCTCAATCCAAGGAGTTCAAAGATAACTTGAACTTCCAAGGGCTCTGAAAGATCAAGGAGAGAAAATGCACAAAGGAGGAGCAACATTGTAAGGGTATATTCTATCTATCTATCTTTGATGGATCCCCTAAATGTCTAGTTAGGGTTTGGGTGGAGGAGCTAGATAAATTTTTGCAACAACATCAAGTTTCAGAGATTGAAGCCATCAAAGCAGCAGTGTTGAATTTTGAAGGTAAAGCATATGCTTGCTGGTTGTTTGAGTCTTTTTCCTTTAAAAATGAAAATATACCTACTTATGCAAGGTTTATTGCAAGATTGATAGAGAGGTTTGATGAAGCTCCATGTGTAACATCTTCTATTGACACTATCAAACCACATCAAACAAATATTTTGCATGAGCTGGAAGGGTCTATGAATCCAACTCCATTTTTGAAGACCATGGTAGGAGGAGTAAGTTTGTTTGATGAATTTCCAAGGGAAAGATCTCCTTTGGATGAAGGATTCTCTTCTCAAAAGGGAAGCATGGAGATTCCTCCTTCACTAGATGACCAAGATCTAAGGTCTCTTGTTGATGATGAGGCAATTTTAGTTATTGAAGAGGAGGAGGGGAAGGAAGGAGATGATAACGCAGTCATGATAATGGCACCTCAAGAACCTCATGAAGATGAATATGGAGCACTTTCTCCAAGGGAAGAAACTCTTGCACACTTGTAAGGAGTTCCACAAGATCTCACACATAAGGCTCTTGGCCTAACACATGAGTAGCATGTACCATCATTGTCCAATGATGAGATCTAGGAGATAGAAGAAGGAAAAGAGGAGGAAGGGCATCACAAGATGAAGAACATGAACCCTTCTCTGTTTCAAATATTGGAAGCACAAAGAAGGCAAGAGGACCTATGCAGTAAAGGAAGGGACAAATCTATCTACCTACATCCACACTCTACTCTATGCCTTGACACCTCTTTGCAAGGAGGTATTTTACCAAGAGCACCTCTTGATAGGAGGAAGTCTAAAGTGTTCTCTCAACTTTGGGAAGCATATACATACTTGGCTAAGGAGGGAACCTTGGGAGAAGCCAACACAGTGCAAAGAATCTCTCATGAATTCAGGAGAGAGATGAGAAATTTACTGAAAGGGGCATTGCTAACTCCCACTCAGATATCTGCACTGAGAGAGGGGAAATCAGAGATCTATGATGGCATGAGCATGAGGACACATGGAAAATCCATATTTTTTGGGCAACCCATGATCTCTTCATTCACAAAGAAGGTTTCTGAAGATGGCAAGGGGATCCTAACCCTCTTGTATATATGGGCCAAAATGAGGAAGTTTTGGAAGACAAGGACTTTCCAAGGGGAAGTTGATTTCCATATGCTTCAATCTTATCTTGAGCAAGATCAGCTGCAAATGGGGCAACACGAGGGAGATTATGAAGCTCCAACATGTGATTTTTACATCAAGAATATCAAAGGAGGGAGCCATGATATGACAGGGGCAGCATTTCAAACCTCTACAACGTTGTCATTCTTGGAGAGCTTGGATCCTTATTGGGATTCCCAACTCATGATGGAATACTCCAAGGACTTTTTCACATGTGGGGTTCTTGATAGGGAAGTAAAGGATGAAAGTTTCAAGGTGGTTGATGGATTCATCTATTTCTATAATCTCATTATGTTGGTTAGTGACTCCAAGCTCAAGGAGGAACTACTAGATGCCACCTATGAAATCCTGCTTTCCAAACCCACTGGTTTCATTAGAGCATATCATACTCTTTTGGGTGGTTTCATATGGGAAGGTTTCAAGGAAGAGGTGCACTCTCATATGAAGATGTGCATGGATTACTTGGTAGAGGAGGAGGAACATATCTCTTGGGAAGAGCCACCATTCACATCTCCTTACTCATTGAGTGTGAGAGGGAACTCATCCATGAATTACCCCACTAATGCAAAACAATTATATAGAGAGACTTGTCTTTATAAGCATTATAATGTATCTCCTATATGATTATCTTTTTCTCACACTCACTTGCAGAACATTGCTCCAAAGGGGGGCACTATTTATGATGGGATTCATGGGCTGCTCAAGGCCATGAACTATGTTGATGCAGGACATTCCTTGGAGAATCTTGGGAAGCTATTGTATTCTTCATGGTGTGACTCTTTTACACCAACTATGTTACACATTTTCCAAGGCAAACAAGTGTTGGGGAAGGCACTTGTCATATCCTATTCTATGGCAGTTAACGATAAAACTGCTTTGGTTGCACATGAGGGAACATATTCCTTCTCACTTATCATACATGGCAACTAGCATGATTCTAATCATGATTCCATATGTTGAAAGTGTTCTTAATCTTGGAAACATGGTTGAAGGAGGGGTACACTTGCTAGGTATGTCCTTGGGGAAAGGAGTTCCCCACTCTTTTTGCATTGCATGCTTCAATGGGAGCATGAGATTTTTTATGGCCACTATGATAGATCACTTGTCTCTTTGTAGAGTGAGCCATATGTTTGTTGTGAACATGCCTCTCATATGTGTTGGGGAGGAGTTCTTTTATGGATTTCCAAGCTAGGAGGTGATCCACTTCATTTGGATGATAGCATGGAGATGGGAGACTTTCATGAATCATGAAAATCCCCATGATTTTCATCACTTCTATCTTGACGAGGCCATGGATCTGCAAAAAGGTTTCCATAACAACCTTCCATTCTTCTATGATGAGAGCCATTGTGTTTACTCACCAAGGGCCAACTTGCACATTGAGGAGGGGAGGAGGGATCATTGGAAGACAGAATTATTGCAGAAAATTCAAAGCAATGGTGGAGACTATTGAATGAAGAGGCCACAAGAGAAGGAGGGGAAATTTTAGCAGCACCCTTGCAGTTTCTTGAGGACAAGCAACATTTGGGAGGGGAATACTGTAATATTCCTAAATTAGTTGCAGCTAAATGGAATATTAATTTTGCCTTATTATTTTTGAATTTCATGATCGATGAATAAATTGTAAAGGAGGACATGTAAAACTTCTGAAAACCAAGAATAAATCAATGCCTACGTTTTTCCTCTCCCTGGACAGCGTTATTTGCAGATCTACAGCTGCAGGGTGTTTTGTTCACATTTTGGAGGAGAGATCTCCGGTGTTGGGATTCTTCCTCTCACTGTGGTGATCCATGGATTGGCCATCCAATCCATGTTAGTTTCAGATATAATCTACCGTACCATTGTATTATTCAAAAATTTCTGAATCATTTCGCAGATCTGAAAGCTTAGATCTCAGATCTACTCTCTGTACTTCATGTTTTGCACAAAACCCCAAGGGGAATGTATAGATCAGCATTTCTTATACACAAATCTGTATTAGATCTAAATTTTTATGTACATATCTGCTCTATATCTGAAGAAATAGTAAACTTCTACTTCAGCCCTAAAAATAACGCTTTCATGGTTATGTAGTCTTTTCTTATGGTTGTAGCACCTCTTTTCTAAGGATTTTTGCTGTATAAACTCATTCCTTCTCTTGTATACTATATGGGCTGAAAGAACATCTGATTTACTATTATATATCTGATTTCTGAACCTTCATATCAGCCTCTTTTTGTGCTTCAGCGGATCTACATTATTTCTGAAGCAGTCCTTTACATATAACTGCAACCCCTCTCTTTGGGTGATTTTCAGCTAGACTAGTTTGTGGGAGATCTGTTTAACCCACCTAGTCTGATTTTTTTTTCTCTCCTTTTGTATTTAGATCTTAGATGAGCTGATCTAAGGGATACAGGAGCTGAAAACTCATTTCTATGCATATAATTCTTAGAAGTGCGTTATTTCAGTAGGCTTGCTTAGCTGTCCTGATTTTGGGATATTACATTGAGGATGTTATGGTTTCAATTGAATCTTGGGAGTGTCCTATAGATTTCCTAGTTCTCCATCCAAAAACCAAGTTTAATGGATATCCTCTCATTTTAGTGAGACCTTGGTTAGCCACTGTCGATGCTTATATCAGCTATCGGGTCGGAATCATGACTATTAAGAATGGTCCTTGTCTAAAAAATTGGTGTTATATCCTCCAACCCAACCTTCCATTGACCATGACCTACCTATATGGTTAGAGTATGAAGAAGAATAAGATGAATTATACAACACTACACCCTACCCCGGTTGTACCATAAATATTGTTCATAGAAGGGGGCAGCTTGATGAAGATGCCAAATCATTCAGAACCAGCCCCCCACTGACAGAACGCTTGAAAACATAGTCAAAGAGTCTAAAATCCACCCTTGGATGGAATTTCACTTAGCTGATTCAACTTCTAAAACCACCAAGGCTGTGGAATTTTGTCCCATCCAAATATCTGAAAATTAACTCATCTCTCTCAGATAGAGAAAAATATTAGCTATGCCAAACTTTGCAGGAAAAACTTGATGAATTTTCTTGGGACTACAAGGACATGAAAGGGGTGCATCCCTCGATGTGCACACATAATATTTACATTAAAGAAGGATGAAAGCCTGTGTGCCAACCCCAAAGAAGGATGAACCCATACCTAAAGGACATAGTGAAGGAAGGACTGCACGAATTATTAGATGCAGGTTTCATCTATCCTATATTAGATAGTGAGTGGGTATCTTCTCTTGTCCTAGTCTCGAAGAAGAATGGAAAATGACGAATCTGCGTTGATTATCGGGAACTTAACAAAGCCACCAAGAAGGAACATTTCCCCTTTCCCTTTATAGATCAAGTCCTGGATGTCCTTGCAGGAAATACGTTATTTTCTTTCTTAGATGGGTTCAGTGGGTATAACTAGATCCAAATTAGCTCTGAATACCCAAACAAGATTACTTACACATGTCCTTGGGGTACCTTTACTTACAATGTCCTACCCTTTGGGTTTTGTAATGCCCCAGCTACCTTCCAAAGAGTTGTCTTGAGCATTTTCTTTGAGCTAGTCCATGACTTGGTTGAAATCTATATGGACAATTTCACACCCAATAGGGATTACTTCCAAGGATCTCTCTCCAATTTGGGAAAATTGCTGAAAAGGTGCATCGAGATGCATCTCTCCCTGAGCCCAGAAAAGTGTGAATTATTTAAAAGAGAAGGAGTAGTATTGGGCCACTCAATCTGCCAAAGCAGGAATACAGGTGAACCTGAATAAAATCACCATCATCAAAAGGGTACCTGCTCCTCAAAAGAAGAGATATGTTAGGAGTTTCTTAGGTTTAGCTGGCTACTATAAAAGGTTTATCAAATATTTCAGCAAGTTTGCTTCACCACTATTTGGTTTGTTGGCCAAAGACTCTGAGTTTACCTAGTCTAGTCTCTGTCAAGAATCTTTTGAGCTAATTAAGGGAAATTTAACTACTGTCCCCACTCTCTGAGGTCCAAATTGGGCTCTGCCTTTCCACATCCACACAAATGCATCAGACAAAGTTGTGGGGGCAGCCTTGGTGTATTTAGAAGAAAAATTACCCTGTGCAATCTATTTCATTAGCAGGAACTTGTGCAAGGTTGAACTCAATTATATTGTCACAGAGAAGGAAATGTTAGCTATTGTCCATGATTTAAAAAAATTTAGACATTATATCATTGGTTATCAGACCTTTGCACACTGACCATGCATCCATCAAATATTTAATGAATAAACCTAATGTTAATGCTAGAATAATTATATAGTTGTTATTATTAAGCAATTTGGCCTAACAATTGTCGATAAACTTGGAAAGGAGAATGCTGTTGCAGATTTTTTATCCAGGTTAGCTCTACCTGTAGTTGAAGAAGGAATGGTGGATGACCAGCTTCCAGATGAACACCTCTTTTCTATATCAACACTCTCTCCATGGTTTGCTGACATATCTAACTACTTGGTTGCTGCAAAGTTCCCTCTAAACCTCTCATCCAAGGAGAAGATCAATGTCATCAGAAAGAAGTGCCCCTTTCGCCTCGATCGGGAGAAATATCTTCAAGTTGTGCCGTGATCAAATTCTTAGGAGATGTGTGAAGGAGGAAGAAGTTTTTAAATCCTCTCTGCATGTCATGATAGCCATTGTGGAGGCCACTTTTATACAAAAAGGACAACCTTCAAAGCTTTGTAGGTAGGTTACTATTGGCCTACCCTTCACCAGGATGCCAGAAGATACACTAGCAGGTGTGACTAGTGCCAAAGGATGGGGAAACCTACACAAAGAGATGATATTCCTTTGCACCCTCAGCTGGCTCTAGATCCATTTGACAAGTGGGGCATGGACTTCATTGGACCCATTAATCCACCATCTGGGCAGAAAAAGTATGTCATAGTCTGCACTAACTACCTGAAAAAGTGGGCTGAAACAAAGGTTGTAAAGGTAGCAACCAAGGAGAAGGTAGAAAAATTTATTAGAGAGAATGTGTTCTAAAAATTTGGATACCCCAGAGAGGTAGTCACTGATTAGGGGGCACAGTTCACATCTCATCTCATTAAGAATATTTTTAGGAGGCACAAGATAAAGCATAATACGTCCACTGCCTACCACCCTCAAGCAAATGGGCAAGTGGAAGTGACCAATAGAGCCTTGGAGAATGTTAGTCATCAGTATTTTTCACCTGTTGTTGATGACTAAATTCTAGCCGAGTTTCCTAGAAGCTGATCTCCATATGTCAATTTGTCATCTAGAAAACCCCCATAAATTTTTTTTTCCTTCCTACCTTTTCAGTCCGCCCATGACGAGATGAAACCTCATTATCAAATCCTACTTAACCTCAACCATACTAGTCTGACCATCGGTTCTAAAGAAACAATACAAATCTGCTCAAAAAAGCCTCCCCTAAGTTAGGAAGTGGCGCTTTAAGGCATTTCACCCTTGATAACCATTAAAGAGCCAAAAAACCTCCATCTGCTATAGACCAGTCACAACAGACCTCCCACTCTACTAATGAAGTTATTCATAGCCCTAAGTCACGCCACTTATACACCCTTAAGTCTCAACAACACATAGACCATGATCTCAAGCTGATTTTAAGTGTTTTATAGTGATGGATGGATTTTACAAGGACAAGAAAAATATCAAAATATCAGAAGACAATTATTGGGTATACATGAGAAGACAACTACTTCTAAATATGATCATGAGCCTGAGATGCATCTACAGGGCAAAGAATTATTCATCAAACTCTTGCGACCGCGTTTACAGCCTGAAAGGACAACAGAAGAAAAAGCAACACTTTTAAGAGGCTGTTGATAAGTCGTGGCTGAAAAGCATCCTTCATTTATAAGCAGAGGGTTAAGGTGCCTCCTTCATCCATAAGCAGAGGGCGATGGCCAAAGTTTGATTTGAAGAATTGCAAACTGACTGTAAGACAGATTTGTTTTAATGAACAGTGAGACAGTGACACAGATTTTCTGAAGCAAAGTAATGGTTGCAGGCAGAGGTAAAATCCTTAATGTTTTCAAGTTTGTTTGCTTGCCATCATGAGTAAGGAACCCTTGTCAAGCATGTTTATCAAACAATCTTCAGACATTTCGCCAAGTAAAGGCCTCCTTCATTCACAAGAAGAGGGCCATGGCATTAACTTTTTTCAAGTTTGATTGGTCAAAAATGCAGTGGTAAGAGACCAAGAAGGAAAGCATGGGTACCACTGCAATCCAAGGAGGTCAGGCTTATCTCTTAAATAGGTTTTCTCTCAAAGGACAGTCTGCAGCTCCAACAAAACAAAATTTGAAGAATGGTTGATGAGGTGAGTCATTGCACAGGCGAAAGAACTAATGATGATTATGTTTTAACAGTACTGGTCTCTCTACTCAAAAAAGGTGTCTTTCAAATATGCTTATCATAGTTGACAAAGGAACCTGAGCTGATTTCCCTCAAGAGGCAATTCAACTGAACTCAGTTGTTCATAATATGCAAAAAGGGACTTTGGCATACTTTCAGATTCTGGAGAAGATTTCAAAACAGATATAAACCTGTCCGTTATAAAAGGGTTAATGGCACCATATCAATACCATTTGAGTAAGAAAGAAGTGACTAAAGAGATCTCCTTTTGAAATGGAATAAGATGGAAGGGCCTGAGCAAATGCAGTTGCATTTTGCACCCATTGTCAGAAAATGAGTTTGAAAGACACCTGGCAGCCAAGTCATTTTCACAATAGAGCCTTATCACTTTTAAGGCATCCAGAGAAAACACTTTAAATTCAAATTCAAAAGGGGTAAAATATATCTCCTTGCAGAATGGAAAAGTATGCTTCATCAAACATTAGGTGTTGTTGAGTATATTCTCCATGTTAAAAATATCATTAGAGACAGTTGTGGTAGATTTTCTTGTTTTAGACAGCACAATGAAGATGCAGTAGGAGAGTTTTGGAAAGTCCTAAATAGAACCTGTTTCATCTAGACAAAGGTCCTCACTATGTTCCTTTGTCAAATGTCCAACTCCACTCTGTCAAAATATTGGTGCAAAGAGGTCATTAAAGTATTTCAAGGGCCTCCAAAAACCCTCATAAATAAGTGTCGAAGGGAGGTTGTTTTTTCAGCTATTAAAAAGTTATTTACCATAGGCAAGACTTCAGTTGCATTTAAAACACGAAAAATACTCCCTTTGCTGTCCACTGACCAAAGCAAAGAGTTTTCGAGCTAATTTTCACAAGTTGGAGCCTTTTGATCTGCGTGGCGCGCTCAGAAAGAACTTTTTCAAAGAAATATACAGGCGCGCGGCGCACCTGTAAGTTTGGGTCACATCGGCCCAACCAATGACCCGACTATTATTTGTGTGGCGCTCTCTCATGCCAATGCACTGTGCACATTCCAAACACACTCAAAGGCCCTCAAATGAATATCTTAGGAGCTGTTAAATGATCAAAAAAGGCTCGTGAACAATCTTCAAAGTTTTCGCTAGTCCTTCTTGCCCAAATTCAAAATGTCAAAGGGTGGTTTGCCATGTTCTCCGTGAGAAAGAAATGATACCTTTAAAACCAGTTTGTCATGTAAAAGCACAAAAGGGATGACAGCGGTTAGAGGAAAATGTTTTTGGATGAACTCAAGGTTTCGTTTTGTTGTTATGACTGTCACACTCCTAAGCAGTGATCATATGTGCAAGCTTTGCCACTCCAAAAAGTGACCTCTCCGTATTAAAAGACAAACTTGATGCATGCCTTCCATTTCTCCATAAAGCAGGATATGCTATGAAGGTTTTCAAATCAGTGGAAAGTGGTTGTTTTATCTTTGTATAGAAACCAGTAAGCAGCAAAAGAGGAAACTGTTTGAGGAAGGGTGTCATTTTGTTTCTTTATCTAAATATAGGGCTATTTGTAATCACACCAAAACACAAGGAACTGGATGACCTTATCCAAATTCAGAAAAACATTCAGCTGTGTGTTACATTTTGATTGCCTGTATGCTTATCATTAAAACTGTTGTTTGAGTGGCCTACAAAAACAGAGCAGTGTTTTTTTGAGAGGATTGTTGTTTTACCTTCTTCTAAAAAGAAAAAGGTGTCCTATTGCCTCAAAACACCAAAGCTGGATGCCATTACACAGGAAAGTCACTTTGACTGTGTTTCTCTTTGTGGATTATGTATTCATTGAAAGATTGGCTGATTGATATACAAAGGTTGGAAAAGGCATTGCTTTGAAATAACAGGGGTCTTGTGCCAAAGAAGACACTGTACACAGCATTCAAAACCAATTTTGCCTTATCAAAACACTGATTGACAGCTGAGATAGATCTTTGTTTGAAGAAGGACATGAGCATGAAGAAAATATGAAGAACAACAAACTGATGATAAGGGCAACAACTTGAACAGGCTTATGATGAAGGGCAACAGTTTGAACAACAGAATGAGCAGGAAATTGAGACAGAGCAGCAGCATGACAAGTGATGAACAAGGAGGCTAAAGGGAAGCGCCCGGCACGGAAAGTGAAGAAAGACACATCAGAACTTCATATTTTGGCTTCCACTTCAGAAAATGTTGCTAAGGACCCTTGAGGGTCATGCACACTGATTTTGGGCACATTTTGGAATTTTTTGGTTTTTGGGCATTTTTGAGTTTTTGGTCAAAACTCATGAAATTCGCCATTTCATTTTGGGGATTCGTCAAAGGAGGAGGATGGTATCATTGAATGCCATAATTTCATGAGCACACCCTCAGCAATTTTCACATCATTTAGAGATCATTTGCTTCCCCGAAACGGCGAAAAGGACTAGCTTTTTGCACACTCTGCCTGGTCTGTCAGCAAGCTGTAATTTTTGGTTTTTTACACACAGGTCCAATTTTGGAGGACTTCCAGATCAGATTGGGAAAATTTCAGTTGTTCCGGAAATTAAACACTCAGAGCTTTCCAACGAGCTATCATGAGCCTCATTTCGACATCGGGAAGGCTGCCAAATATTTCCGGCAAGTCAAGGGACCTTTTGCTGATATAAATTTTGAATATTTTTGTAATTTTTGAACCTCTAAAATCTGCTTTTTCCAAATGTGCGTTTAGCTATTTTTGCACATGGAAAATGATGCAAAGTCAATATATTTCCCATTTTTAGAATTTTTTAGATATTTTATGAGATATTTTGTGCCTTGGGCTTTGCAAAGCCTCAAGGACAAATTTAGATATTTTGATTAGGCCAATGGGATAGCTAGTTGAACCATGAGGTTTTCCTCACTTGAGCCTATATATTCCAAAGGCTTGCATTGTAAAACAAGGCTGAAATTGAGAAAAGAAGAAATATATGGTCATATGAGCTTGGGAAGAAAATACTTGTGTTATGCTTTTGGATTGCCTCTTGAATGTTCTTGGATGAATGATGAAGAATTGTTGATGGATTCCATGACTTGGTAGAATGGTATCTTGTCTCTTGATTTGTTGTTGTCTTCTAGTTTTCATTCATGAATACATGTTTCTTGCTTGCTATAGATCAGTAGAGAACAAATTTGAGATATGCCCATGGAGGCACCTCAAATTTCCTGAATCTTCATATTTTTCATGTTTTCTTCTTCCTTAGTTCTTTAAAGAATTCTTAACTGCTTTTTAAGAACTTGAGGATATTGTTACTTGTTTCATTCATAGTTCTATACATGCTAAGTATGACTTACGGTATGCTCTGCTTACCTATGGCTAGCTATAGTTCCATCCATGAAATTTCTCTTTGACTGATTAGATTATCATCTTGTTGAACCAAGGAGGCCTAGTTTCGATCTAGCCCTTTGCCTAAAGCTATGCAAATCTTGTTGTTCAAAGTGCCCAATAACTTGAAGTACTGTGTTTAGGCATTCCGGCATAGTAAGTTAAGTTGTTTGTCTTCCTTAAGTGTTTTCCCCAAATTCTGATAGCCATTTCCCAAAGTTAGAGGGTCTTATACTTCTATGCATGGCTTGAATGTTTATTTCTAAGTATTGATTAGCTTGTAGTTACATTTTGCATGATTAATGGTTTGCCCTACCATGTTTATGTTATCTATTAAACTAGTTATGCTTGAAACTCTTTATTGTTCACAAACTTGATGTCCATTTACTCCATTTTTCCCTAAGATCCTTTCTACCTTGAATCAAATCGGCTCGTCAACAGCCTTGTATCGTCATCTAATAGCTTTCTTGAATTTTTGACCCCATAGCCCAGTTAATCTAACATCTTGTTATCTATTTTATATCTTTGATCAGTTTCATCCCTCACAACTTAAAAAACCAAAAAACTTACTTCATAACTAGCCTAAAATTAGAACACAATAAGCAAACACACAGATATCCCTTACACTTATAGAGAGAGCCCTCTCTGAGTCCAGGAAGGCTAGGTCCTTGGGCTCCAAAGCTTGGTTTGATGTTACACTGTCATTTGGCTTGCCAATCAGCCAAATCACGGGAACCTAACATAATGGCAATCACGGTGGGACCTTGAGTCAAAACATCCTAGGTATCCCTTAGGAACTCTCAAAATCTCAGTCAAACTTAGAAGAGTAGAAGCTGGTTGTCTCACCATCCTAGCAAAATGATGAGTCAGTTATATGAAACTCTTCCAAACCTCAGGACTACATAAAACTCAAAAAACCCCAAAAACACTCCCTTAGATTGGTTTTTGACAGTATTGGTGGTGGACCATACACATATACCACAAAACAACTAAAAATCCACTTGGCGACTCCAATAGCCTCCAGTAGGCCTTACTATTTTACTGAACTCTAGGTTACTATCCATTCAACCTATCCCATCGCTCACTAACATAGCGGGAGATGGTGGGAAACTGAGCACATGACATTCTAGCAAACTCTTATAGACTCTTTAGTCCTTTAGATACTTAAACAAGCAAGCAGTCCATAAGATCATTTAGAGTAAACTCTTTTTGTTATCACCACCCTAGCAAAGTGTCGAAACAAGTTTAGAATACTTTAACAAACCATAGGTTGCACATAAGAAAGTCATAAAAATCTTAAAAACATTTCCAGATTAGTTACTGATGGTGGACCATAGCTATATCTCTTCAAAAACAACCAAGTTCCACCTGGCGACTCCACTAGCCTCTAGTAGGCCTATTCCCCCACTAGTCCTTATAAAGTCTCCTAAGAATGCATGAAGCAATCCCAATCATGCTAATGGAGGACAACATATTTCAAATCCTCCACCTGAGGACACAAAGGAGATATGCTCCGATGAGCAGAGAACATATCCCTAGATTCCCACATAAAATGCCTACAGACATAGATTGGACTAAAAACCTACCTCTCTTTCAAGATGAAAATGTTGATGACCCATTTTTACACCTCATAAATTTTCATATACATGTATGGAAGTTAAAGGTTGAATGGCATGAGAACTACCTCATGAAAATGTTCATGGGTACATTAGAAGGAAATGCAAGAGAATGGTATGAAGGCCTAGAACCTGGCACCTTGTTTTCTTTGAAGGATTTCCACAAAGTATTTTGTAAACGCTATATAGGGCATTGTCCATCTCTATCATTGGCTGAAAATTGCTGTGATCACTTTGAAAACCTCATACAACACCTTGTAAGAATTGAAGAAAACTTAGGAAATTGGCTTCCTGAGGATTTTTTAGAGGAGGTCCATAATTTTCTTACCCAAGCTAACAATCAAGATGACCAAGAAGAGTTGATCCTAGATGAAATCCATCAAGAAATAAGAGAAGATCCACAAGAACTCTTTGAAAAGGTTGAAGCAAATAACAGTCCATCTGCCCTTCCCTGTAAAATACAAGAGGACATTCAGCCACAAGATCAACTTCCACAAAAAATGGAAAGAAATTGTTGCCCTATCCAAAGAAAACAGAAAATACTTTCTCCTTTAACTGAACAGGAAATAGATCAAATTATAAACATGCAGACAGCCTCTGAAACTTCATATAACCAAAACTTCACTGATCTTTCTCCTATAAATCCTACATATCATAAATCAGAAAATAGATTTGTAAATCAAGCTGAAGAAAAGAAATCTGATTGTCTAATGTACATGGCTGGTGACATTACTTATGTTAATGATTCTCCAATGTTTGATCAATATGTTGATGATTATGATTTCCAAACAGAGACTAACTTTGCAGAAGACTCAATTTTTGATTTTCGGGAGGAAGCTCAGTTTCATAAACTTGAGAAAAGTGAGCAGCCATTACAGGTCATCTATGACATTGATGAGGAGAGCCTTGAAACTTCAAAAGCAAGTGAAGAGTCTCGGACTCTTCGCTCTACTTCACTTCAGTCCATCAGAGATAACATTCACATTATTGGAAATCAACAGTTTTTTAGCTTTGATGATGAGGTTGAGGAAGATGGTGGAATTCTTGAGCATATTGTAAATGAGAATGCTTTGCTTGAAATGGTTGAGGAAATCATTTTGGACATGGAATCTTCCTTTACTCCAGATTTGCAGCCACCAAGTTCCATGGAGTTACAAATTGAAGATGAAGAAATAGAGGTTGATAAACACATGAGAGTGGTCACACTATCCTTTCAAGATAATTTAATGTCAAAGTGTATCCCTGCTCATCAACCTGATGACCTTCACACAGTTTTCAGTCCACTTAATCAAAACACATTAGCTTGGAAATAAAACTACACTGCAATATATGATGAGCCTGTCATTTCAAGTGATCATGAGCAAGAGGAAGAGTTGCTTTACCAGGGGGGTCCCAAATATAGCCAAGTGGAAGAAAGAGTAGTCCTGAATGAAGCCCATATATCAAATCCTCTAGATCAGGTATTATCCCAAGATCCATTTGTTGTTTTCCTTGAGAAATCTGTAAGGGTATTGGTTTCTATTATGAACAAGTTGCTGCCAAGAATGAGAAAAAACTTAAGCACTACTGTCCAGAAACAAACCAAATGGGAGTGGCCTTTTCATTATTTCTGCATCATGAAAGAACTAAACTAGAATTGCCCATGTAATCATCTACTTGACTGGTTACATTGGAAAGAAGAGTTCACCAAAAATGTATGTTGTGTATAGTTTAGGCTAGGATAGATAGATAGCTGTGAAAAATAAGCTTAGCCTCATGAGCACCTTTTCAGTTGTAATATGTTTTAAGAAAAAGTGAAAAAGCAGAAAATACAAAAAACAGTAAAAAGTAGAAAAAGAGGGCAGTTTCCAAAAAACAATGGTATAGCCCCATGTACCCAAAAATAGTCATGCTGAAAGCGAGCAAGTCTAAATGCCACTACTAGTACTTCAATGTCTTGTTCAACTATCTAGCCTAATCATATCTGAATATGTTTAAATTTAATTACTAATAAGTTAGTGAGTGAAAAAGATGGTCAACATTGTGTAAGATTGACTTATCAAAGAGAGTATATTAGGAAAAGATACTAGTTCCACATGCCCAAAACAGAACCAAAGAGAGAAGCAAGGGATGAAAAACACATTGTACATCTTAGCCCCGTTTTTCTAGATTTCCCTTTTGCAAAATAATATTTGTGTGCAGCTTGTCTTTCATACTGTAAATACATGACAAATCAGATTGCCTAATCTCGATTTGATCATCTTTTAAATTTCGTGTTTAGAATAGAGAACAGCTTAATCTTGACAGTTGATCTAGCGTAGGTAGAGTAATGAAGGAGTTCATCAGTTTAATCTGAACTCCCAGTAGATATAAGTGTAGAATTAGATAGGTTTATTTTTCAAAAAGAAAAATATATATTTAAAAGGCTGCTAGTTCAAATGCACCAAAAGGAAGAAAAAATGTTAGGAAAGATAGTGGGGTAGGTAGAAATATCATTGATGCTAATCATGCTGTCACTTTTCAAAAACAGCATCAAAGAAGGATGAAATTTGCCCCAATGGGTAAGGCACTGGTCTTCATAAGCCAAAGATCTGAGATTCTGGACACCTCCTGAAAAGGAGCTACCCTCCCAAAATGGAGCCACTGTTAGTCATTAGTATTTTTCACCTGTTGTTGATGACTAAATTCTAGCTGAGTTTTCTAGAAACTGATCTCCATATGTCAATTTGTCATCTAGAAAACCCCCATAAACTTTTTTTGCCTTCCTACCTTTTCAGTCCGCCCATGACGAGATGAAACCTCATTATCAAATCCTACTTAACCTCAACCATACTAGTCTGACCATCGGTTCTAAAGAAACAATCCAAATCTACTAAAAAAAGCCTCCCCTAAGTTAGGAAGTGGCGCTTTAAGGCATTTCACCCTTGACAACCATTAAAGAGCCAAAAAACCTCCATTTGCTATAGACCAGTCACAACAGACCTCTCACTCTGCTAATGAAGTTAGTCACAGCCCTAAGTCGCGCCACTTATACACCCTTAAGTCTCACCAACACATGGACCATGATCTCAAACTGATTTTAAGTGTTTTATAGTGATTGATGGATTTTACAAGGACAAGAAACATATCAACATCTCAGAAGACAATTCTTGGCTCTACATGAGAAGACAACTGCTTCTAAATATGATCATGAGCCTGAGATGCATCTACAGGGCAAAGAGTTATTCATCAAACTCTTGCGACCTCGTTTACAGCCTGAAAGGACAGTAGAAGAAAAAGCAACACTGTCAAGAGGTTGTTGATAAGTCATGGATGAAAAACCTCCTTCATTTATAAGCAGAGGGTTAAGGCACCTCCTTCATCCATAAGCAGAGGGCGATGGCCAAAGTTTGACTTGAAGAATTGCAAACTGACTGTAAGACAGATTTGTTTTAATGAACAGTGAGACAGTGACATAGATTTTCTGAAGCAAAGTAATGGTTGTAGGCAGAGGTAAAAGCCTTAATGTTTTCAAGTTTGTTTGCTTGCCATCATGAGTAAGGAACCCTTGTCAAGCATGTTTATCAAACAATCTTTAGACATTTCGCCAAGTAAAGGCCTCCTTAATTCACAAGCAGAGGGCCATGGCATTGACTGTTTTCAAGTTTGATTGGTCAAAAATGCAGTGGTAAGAGACCAAGAAGAAAAGCAGGGGTACCACTGCAATTCAAGGAGGTCAAGCTTATCTCTTAAATATGTTTTCTCTCAACGGACAGTCTGCAGCTCCAACAAAATAAATTTTGAAGAATGGTTGATGAGGTGAGTCATTGCACAGGCGAAAGAACTAATGATGATTATGTTTTAACAGTACTGGTCTCTCTACTCAAAAAAGGTGTCTTTCAAATATGCTTATCATAGTTGACAAAGGAACCTGAGCTCATTTCCCTCAAGAGAAAATTCAACTGAACTCAGTTGTTCATAATATGCAAAAAGGGACTTTGGCATACTTTTAGATTCTGGAGAATATTTCAAAACAGATATAAACCTATCGATTATAAAAGGGTTAATGGCACCATATCAATACCATTTGAGTAAGAAAGAAGTGACTAAAGAGATCTCTTTTTGAAATGGACTAATATGGAAGGGCCTGAGCAAATGCAGCTGCATTTTGCACCCACTGTCAAAAAATGAGTTTGAAAGACACCTGGCAGCCAAGTCATTTTCACAATAGGGCCTTATCACTTTTAAAGCATCCAGAGCAAACACTTTAAATTCAAAGTCAAAAGGGTTAAAATCTATCTCCTTGCAGAATGGCAAAGTATGCTTCATCAAACATTGGGTGTTGTTGAGTATATTCTCCATGTTAAAAATATCATTAGAGATAGTTGTGGCAGAGTTTCTTGTTTTAGACAACACAGTGAAGATGCAGTAGGAGAGTTTTGGAAAGTGCTAAACAGAACTTGTTTCATCTAGACAAAGGTCCTCACTATGTTCCTTTGTCAAATTTCCAACTCCACTCTGTCGAAAGATTGGTGCAAAGAGGTCATTAAAGTATTTCAAGGGCCTCCAAAAACCCTCATAAAGAAGTGTCTAAGGGAGGTTGTTTTTTCATCTATTAAAAAGTTATTTACCATAGGAAAGACTTCAGTTGCATTTAAAACATGAACAATACTCCCTTTGCTGTCCACTGACCAAAGCAAAGAGTTTTCAAGCTAATTTGCACAAGCTGGAGCCTTTCGATCTGCGTGGCGCACCTGGAAAAGTGCGCGGCGTGCTCAGACAGAGCTTTCTCAAAGAAATACACAGGCGCGCGATGCACCTGTAGGCGCGCGCGGCGTGCCTGTAAGTTTGGGTCACATCGGCCTAACCAATGACCTGACTGTTATTTGTGTGGCGCTCTCTCATGCCAACGTGTCGCGCACATTCCAAACGCACTCAAAGGCCCTCAAATGAATATCTTAGGAGCTATTTAATGATCAGAAAAGGCTCGTGAACAATCTTCAAAGTTTTCTCTAGTCCTTCTTGCCCAAATTCAAAAATGTCAAAGGGTGGTTTGCCATGTTCTCCATGAGAAAGAAATGATACCTTTAAAACCATTTTGTCATGTAAAAGCACAAAAGGGATGACAACGGTTAGAGGAAAATGTTGTTGGATGAACTCAAGGTTTCGTTTTGTTGTTATGACTGTCACACTCCTAAGCAGTGATCATATGTGCAAGCTTTGCCACTCCATAAAGTGACCTCTCCGTATTAAAAGACAAACCTGATGCATGCCTTCCATTTCTCCATAAAGAAGGATATGCTATGAAGGTTTTCAAATTAGTGGAAAGTGGTTGTTTTATCTTTGTATAGAAACCAGTAAGCAGCAAAAGAAGAAACTATTTGAGGAAGGGTGTCATTTTGTTTCTTTATCTAAATATAGGGCTATTTGTAATCACACCAAAACACAAGGAACTGGATGACCCTATCCAAATTCAAAAAAAACATTCAGCTGTGTGTTACATTTTGATTTCCTGTATGCTTATCATTAAAACTGTTGGTTGAGTGGCCTACAAAAAGAGAGCAGTGTTTTTTTGAGAGGATTGTTGTTTTACCTTCTTCTAAAAAGACAAAGGTGTCTTATTGCCTCAAAACACCAAAGCTAGATGCCATTACACAGGAAAGTCAATTTGACTGTATTTCTCTTTGTGGATTGTGTATTCATTTTAAATATTGGCTGATTGATATACAAAGGTTGGAAAAGGCATTGCTTTGAAATAATAGGGGTCTTGTGCCAAAGAAGACACTGTACACAGCATTCAAAAGCAATTTTGCCTTATCAAAACAGTGATTGACAGCTGAGACAGATCTTTGTTTGAAGAAGGACATGAGCATGAAGAAAATATGAAGAAAAACAAACTGATGAGAAGGGCAACAGCTTGAACAGGCTTATGATGAAGGGCAACAGTTTGAACAACAGAATGAGCAGGAAATTGAGACAGAGTAGCAGCATGACAAGTGATGAATAAGGAGGCTAAAGGGAAGCGCCCGGCACAGAAAGTGAAGAAAGACACATCAAAACTTCATATTTTGGCTTCCGCTTCAGAACATGTTGCTAAGGAACCTTGAGGGTCATGCACACTGATTTTGGGCACATTTTGGCAATTTTTGGTTTTTGGGCATTTTTGAGTTTTTGGTCAAAACTCATGAAATTCGCCATTTCATTTTGGGGATTCGTCAAAGGAGGAGGATGGTATCATTGGATGCCATAATTTCATGAGCACACCCTCAGCGATTTTCACGTCATTTAGAGATCATTTGCTTCCCCAAAAAAGCGAAAAGGACTCGCTTTTTGCACACTCTGCCCGGTCTATCAGCAAGCTGTAATTTTTGGTTTTTTACACACAGGTCCAATTTTGGAGGACTTCCATGCATAAGATTGGGAATATTTTAGTTTTTCCGGAAATTAAACACTCAGAGCTTTTCAATGAGCTATCATGAGCCTCATTTTGACATCGGGAAGGCTTCCAAATATTTCCGGCAAGTTAGGGGACCTTTTGCTGATATAAATTTTGAATATTTTTGTAATTTTTGAACCTCTAAAATCTACTTTTTCCAAATGTGCGTTTAGTTATTTTTGCACATGGAAAATGATGAAAAGTCAATATATTTCCCATTTTTAGTATTTTTTAGATATTTTATGAGATATTTTGTGCCTTGGGCTTTGCAAAGCCTCAAGGACAAATTTAGATATTTTGATTAGGCCAATGGAATAGCTAGTTGAACCATGAGGTTTTCCTCACTTGAGCCTATATATTCCAAAGGCTTGCATTGTAAAACAAGGCTGAACTTGAGAAGAGAAGCAATATATGGTCATATAAGCTTTGGAAGAAAATACTTGTGTTATGATTTTGGATTTCCACTTGGATGTTCTTGGATGAATGATGAAGGATTGTTGATGGATTCCATGACTTGGTAGAATGGTATAGTGTCTCTTGCTTTGTTGTTGTCTTCTAGTTTTCATTCATGAATACATGTTTCTTGCTTGCTATAGATCAGTAGAGAAAAAATTTGAGATATGCCCATGGAGGCACGTCAAATTTCCTGAATCTTCATAGTTTTCATGTTTTCTTCTTCCTTAGTTGCTTTAAAGAATTCTTAACTACTCTTTAACAACTTGAGGATATTGTTGCTTGTTTCATTCATAGTTCTATACATGCTAAGTATGACTTACGGTATGCCCTGCTTACCTATGGCTAGCTATAGTTCCATTCATGAAATTTCTCTTTGACTGATTAGATTATCATCTTGTTGAACCAAGGAGGCCTAGTTTCGATCTAGCCCTTTGCCTAAAACTATGCAAATCTTGTTGTTCAAAGTGCCCAATAACTTGAAGTACTGTGTTTAGGCGTTCCGGCATAGTAAGTTAAGTTGTTTGTCTTCCTTAAGTGTTTTCCCCAATGTCTGATATCCATTTCCCAAAGTTAGAGGGTCTTATACTTCTATGCATGGCTTGAATGTTTATTGATTAGCTTGTAGTTACATTTTGCATGACTAATGGTTTTCCCTACCATGTTTATGTTATCTATTGAACTAGTTATGCTTGAAACTCATTATTGTTCACAAACTTGATGTCCATTTACTCCATTTTGCCCAAATATCCTTTCTACCTTGAATCAAATCGGCCCTTCAAAAACCTTGTATCGTGATCTAATAGCTCTCTTGACCTTTTGACCCCATAGCCTAGTTAATCTAACTTCTTGTTATGTATTTTATATCTTTGATCAGTTTCATCCCTCACAATTTAAAAAACCAAAAAAATTACTTCATAACTAGCCTAAAATCAGAACACAATAAGAAAACACACATATATCCCTTACACTTATAGAGAGAGCCCTCTCTGAGTCCAGGAAGGCTAGGTCCTTGGGCTCCAAAGCTTGGTTTGATGTTACACTGTCATTTGGCTTGCCAATCAGCCAAATCACGGGAACATAACAAAGAATATCCTCACTAAGGTTGTAAGAAGAAACAGGAAAGATTGTGTGGACAGATTGGTAGAAGCTACTTGGGCCTACAACACTTCTTGGAAAACAACAACATGGTTCACTCCTTATGACTTGGTCTATGGGAAGAAAGATTTTCTTTCAATTGAGTTTGAGTTCAACACCTTGAGGATGGAAATTGAGTTAGACTAGGATATAACAAAGGCCCTACAAGAAATTTTGATGCAATTAAATGAGTTGGATGAGTTCAAGATGCAAGCACTCCTTCACACAAAAGTGATTCAGCTACAAAGGAAGGTCTAGCATGACAAGGAGAATACCTTTCAAGAAGGATATTTGGCGTTTTTGTATGACTCAAGGTTCAAGTATTTCAAAGGAAAACTGATGACAAGATGGTTGGACCTTACAGAGTAGAAAAATGTTATGATAATGACATAGTTTAGACCAGGACCATATATGAGGAGGGGATTCCCCTTCATGTCAATGGCTATAGGCTCAAAGGTTACAAAAAGCCCATGTCTAAGGCTGAATTTATAAATTCCATAAACAGGGAGGTGTATATAAATGGAGACTCCATAGTTTCCAACACCTCCCCCTCCAAGAATAAAGAAAAAAAAATAAAATAAAGAGGCATGGGTGAAAAACTCTCTAAGGCTCCCAAGGCCAACTCTAGGGTAGAAAACCTCCATGAGGCAATCTTGGAGAAAAAAACAAAGAACAAATAATAAAATATCCTTGGGTGAAAACTTCCTGGAGGCAACTAAGGCAGGCTTGTGGGTTGAAAACCTCTGTGGACGAAGCCCACCTTCCTTAAAAAAAGAAAAAGAGAGAGAAGAAAACATAAAATAAACAAAAATAAAAAGAGAAAGATGATACCTATGCACTCACTTGTTTTTTGTTTTGCAGGTTGTTGATCAAAGATGGTTTTTAGATCCAGAAGAGAAATTTTTCCTCACTTCTCCCTCTCCTCTACTTACACACTCCATGGACCACTCCATCATGCACCCATTCATTCATTTCACCTCACAGGTAGGCATAAAAATCCATTTTCCCCCTGACTGTAATTGCTACAGGAAAGTCAAGTAGCTACACGATTCTTGTATCACTATAGGAAACTTGGTATATGCTACATGAAACTTATTTATGAAAAAAGAAGCTCTCTCAAAGGATTATAAACTTCAAAAAGAGAATGATAATTTATTTTTTTCCTATACCTACGACTCCTAACCCTCACTTCACTCCATGTGTTAGCCACCCATAATAATTTGTCAAAACAAAAGGGTGGCTAAATCTATGATCTAGCCTTCAAGAGAAAATTTCCTGTGAAAATATTTCATTCTTGAAGCCTCGTTATGTTTTTTGTCCTAAGAACCATCTTCACTACTGTTTCCATTAAAACCCTATTGTTTATTAAAGAAAGCTGCTTTTTCAAAGGCCTCCATATTCTTCATTTTCCCTTATGTTTTCCCTTCACTCTCCTCCATTCCCATCCAAATCCCTTTAAACCTTGTAAAATCTCTATTATAAGGTTTAAAACCACTTTTCTAACCTTATCAGAACCCTTCAAAAACTTTCATTTTGACCAAAAAACTCGTTTTTTACATTAAGGCCTTGAGCCCCTTTCAGCCTTAGCCCTAGCCCCTTTTTCGCATGAGACTGGGCCTCGTGACCAGCCCTTGGCTCATCACATTTCAAGTCTGCATGGGTCCTTCCTTTTCCGCCTCTTTCAAAGTTCCGATGCAATCCCTCTGAGAAAATCTCAGCCGTCGAATCCACAAGAACCAACGGCCGAGATTCAATCGCGCTCCACCCATAGCTCTCCGTCATCACCCCGCTGATTAAATCCTGACCATTGATCATCCTTCAAATCGAACGACCCTTGCATAATTGCATATCGCAAAGGCTTAGTCCCTTACCCATTGACCTTCGTCAATGCGATGCTCCGATGAGATCTCCACCCTTCATTGCCCCTGATTTGATGACCCTCATTTAACCCGCCATTCGCTCCACGACAAAGGGCCAACATCATCACGGGTCCCACTAATTCTTCCACCTCGCAGCTTTCAACCCCGTACCGTGCGATCTGCACCGTCGTATCTGGGTCCTTCGATTCGATGGCTTATGTTGCATTTCGCAAAATCTTTACACCTGAACTTTAACACAAAAATATTTTGCGAAAATGGTGGTATTGGGAGGGACAGGTGTTGGGAAGTGTATGGAATCGCTTTTTTTTGGCAAAAATCTGAAACCACCCCAACACTGTGCGAAAACCATTATGATTTTCTGCCTTACCACTATTCTCCACAGCATTGTACTTTTTTGTTTTAAATCTCGGCCGTTGATTGTTAAGATCGGAATGTCTCGTTTTAATCTCACCCTCGTCTCACTTCCACCTTAACTTGCTCCCGTCATTCTCACATTTAATCTTGGCCGTCGATCTTTGAGATCAGATGGCTCACGATATATTGCACCTCAAGTCTTTCACCCTTCATCCATTCTCCCAAAAAATGCCATTGGACGATCTTCACCGCTGAATGTTTTAAATCCAACGACCCACATTAATTCCTCATCTCTTTTCATTTTCCTTCTATCTTTCTCCAAACGATCTCGTCGAGCAATCTCTGTCGTTCATTGTCCTAATCTAACAATTTTTATTCATCCTCACGCCCAAACTGCATTTGCAACTATTTCACTTTTTCCAAAGGTTTTTCTCCCTTTTTGCTGCAAAATCCTCCATTTCGTATAGCTCCATCCCCTCCACCAAACCTTTGAGCGCAATTAAAACAATTCTGCAGGGTTTTATAATGTGTTTGTGTGTTGATGCAAGGTTTTAAAACTGTGTTTTCTCTGTGTTTTTCCCATTTCCAGAAAGGTGACAAAAAGGCCCAGAATGACGATTATGTGGCTTTATCAAAGAAGAAAAAGAAGTTGCAGGTTACAGAATTCATGTTTATCAAAGATATCATGACCCTGATCTCAGAAACCCTACATCTGATAGAAAACCATTAATACCATTGTAAACAAGCCAAGAAAAGAGTATCAGTAATGAATAATCAAGGTTAAAGGATGATTAAAGCCAAAGCCCAAAGATCAGAGCTTTAATCCACAGTTTAAAGGAGTCAAATATAGTGTAAAGAACAAAGACCCGAAGATGAAGATCAAGGCTAATTAAGCCTAAACACAGAGAAAAAGCAGATTAAAAGTGTTTTAAGAAAAAACAAAGAGATATATCAGTCCGAAAGGCCTCCACTGCCACATCAGAGGCCAAAAATATCCTTTTCAGCTACCAAAGTGCCACCTATAGCACCAATAAATCAAATGAAGGCATAGTTATTGCCCAGTCAGAAGATATTTGCCTAAAGATAGCTGAAAAGTTATTTCAAGCAAAAGAATACATTTTAAACTGTCGATGAAGTTATTGCAAAAGATAAAAAGGCCTTAAAGTCAATCTTTTTATCCACTCGGCCTAAAAAACATAAACAGAGTAAATGAAACAGAGTTGTAATTCAATGCATTCCTGACTTATGCCTTGCATGGTTTTCAAGGCTAGGAATTGCATTTAGTATAGAATTAATGCCACTTGAACCCTAGAAACTCTTCCACCTCCTCATTTTCTTATAAAATCTCCTTGAGGAGCACATTGTAAAAGGTTGGTCTCTAGATATTTGTTGCATGTAAATAGTTTTCTGAAGCTGCTATTGCCCTCTTTTTAATTAAAGATACGTAAGCTGAGATGAGAAGTTTGAAGCTATAGAGACCCACTAGACTTGAAGATTGTAATTGGTTTGAACATCAAATACAAATAGCTGATTTATGGGATCCTGGTCTATGTCAATGGTGATGTGTTTCTTATTGTAAATTGTTATTTTCTTTCTGTTTCCATTCTGTCCACTTTTCTCTGATAAAAAAAAACAAATATAGATTAGGATTTACTCCTGAAGTACCCTAAATTTCACTGAAAATATTTATCCTGTATGTTTTCTACTGACTGTTTATTTAAAGATAATTCAATAGAGTGTGATCAGTCAAGGAATGTTGGTTAGCCCATGTTTTGCTGAGTGTAGCTTGAAATATTGTCTTTGAATGTTCTTGAGAAGTTTGCTAATTAACGCTGAGCTAGAGAATTTTATGGTTAGCCCTATCCTCTAGTTTATCTCCAACAGTTTATTTGAAGAGTTCCCTTAAAAGTATGTTGAAAGCAGGCTAGTTTCAAAGTACTTACTTGATCTTAGACAAATTTTTATGTTTATCATGAATGGTTTCCTTTTGAATACGCTAAAAGCAGGCTAATTTAAAAGTCTTTACTTGATCTTAAGCTATTGTAAGTGTTTTAAATGTTTTCTATTGAAAGTACATCAAAAGCAGGCTAGTTTAGAAGTACTTACCTAATCTTAGATTACTTTTATGTCTTTTCTTAAGTGCATTCCAAAAGCAGGATAGTTTCAAAGTACTTACTTGATCTTAGGTTGTCCTTTTTTTCCTTCATCTGTTTGATTTCCCTCACTCCATTCCTTATTGTTTCATTCCATAAAACCAACTTAAAGAGATCCTTTGACATAGATGACTTGCCCCATGGACCACTCTTGAACCTTGTTGTTTCAATTAAACCCTATTATGATTCCATAGCCCAATGGACTGATACTTCTCTTTGCCTATCTTATCAGCTAAACCATTCTTTCACCTATTTTCACCTTCACCCTTCACAAGACTTCCTTCATCTTCATTATATCCTTGCCCAACCAAAAACAAACAAAAAACCTCTGTTCTTAATAACTAGCCTAATATCATATTAAAAGCCTTAAAGATCACACCTTTAAACACACGTATAGAGAGATCCCTCTCTGGATTCAAGAGGGCTAGATCCTAGAATCTCAAAGTGGTTTGATGTTGTCTTATCTTTTGGATTTTCCAATCTACCAAAACACAGGAACCCCAGCATAATGGCGACTCCACTAGGGAGATTATCTGAGTAAAATCCTTAAAATAAACACTCAATATTCATTACAGAATGAGTAGCTTTCTTCAAGCACTACCAAGCATGTTGGTGATCATGATAGGACTTGTTTGCATTAGTGACAATCTAAGTATTTCTTAGGATTCTTACAGACCCTTATCAAACCTTAGATAAATCATCTAGTAAGCCAGAGAGTGACTCTGTTTTTCTCAACACCGTAGCTAAGTGTTGAAATAGATTTAGGATACTCTCATAAACCACAAGACTGGAAAAACTCAGAAAACCCAAAAATATTTCAGATTGGTATTCTAACCTATTAATGGTGGTGAACCATAAAACATTTTACCTCTTAAAAAAGCTAAAACTTTCCACCTGGCGACTCCACAATATTCAAAAGACCTAAAGACTCCACCAGGAAACCCTTTACTGTCATTACTCAGTTAAGGAAACTTTAAGCATTGAGTTGTCATGTTAAAAAGATCAGTTAGCCTAACAAAGATTGTCATACTTTGGTAAAATTTCCTTATTATTGGGTCATAAAATATAGCGTAGTGGCTTCTAGAAGAGTTCATACTAGAGGCTATCCTAACCCAAACCCTCTTGAGATAGTTGATAATCTTGAAAGCATACTTAGGAACTCTCCTAAGCCTAAAGCTTCAACTGTTGTCAGACCAGTCCAAATAACTAATTCTGTTCCTGAAAACCTTACAGCTCTACAAAATTCACAATTTGACTTAAGAAACCCATTCAGAACTAGGTCACTTCATGATATAGATTAGACAGACTTTGAGCCTTCACCTTTATCCCAAGATAGTGGTGAAAACACTGGTAGTAGAGAAACTACCCCACTTGATATGCATTTCCTTCATAATTTTGGTTTCTCTCATCCTAGATCTGCTTAACAGCCTTTTTCTAATCCATCCACTTCTGTTATCCATACACCTATAGTTCAAACCACCCCATCCCATCAACCCCCTCCTATCCTACATCCTCCACCTGTAAACCCCCTATTTTTCCCACAACCTCCTATCATGGAAACATGGTATGCCCCTCTAGGCCTTCCTTTACCTTTAGTCAATCTTCCACATGACTATCAGTCCAAGATAACATTGTATGATGCCAGTGGTGCTACTACTTCCTCACAACATGTGGACAAGGTGAATGACTACTTTGATAGAAATGAGATTGATGATGAAACTCTCAAACTCAGATTGTTTGCTCAAATTCTAGGGGGAGAAGCAAGAAAATGGTTCAAAGGCTTAACCCCTCACAGTATTAATGATCTTCAAGTTCTCCATCAGTCATTCCTAAACAAATGGGAAGTTAGAAAAAACCCTGTTCAAATACTTTCAGACTACAACAATCTCAAAAGAAACACTGGGGAAAGTGTTAAAAATTATTGCACTAGGTTCAATAGTGTTTATAATGCACTACCCCCAGACTTGAAACCTCCACAAGGTTCAGCCTTGGCCAAATTTCTTGAAGGATTTGATCCTGAAATGGCCTATCAGCTAAGAGAAAGAGACCCTTTGACTTTAGAAGACATGTAGAAAGGGGTCCTAGCTGTGGAAGTAATTCTGATTGAGAAAAGAGCTAGGATGAGAAATGAAAAGAAAGTATCATTTATGGAGGAGAGTGCACCCTCCACATCTAGCTCTAAAATGGAAAGAATGATGGAAGAAATAATGAAAAAGATGAGCATACTTGAGAGAGAACAAGCTAGAGAAAACCATTCAGCTCCCCAAAACAGAAATCAAAATCAATCTCAAAATCAAAATCAAAACTTTAGAAGAAACCAACCTCAAAACAGACAAAGAGAGGATGATCAACAAATCAGACCTCCTTTCCAAGAAAACTATGTGAGTGAGGTTGAAGAAACAATTGAAAAAACAGAGGAAGATGACATGAACATGCTGGGGGTAGACAATGATAATTTTGATGTTCTTCACAATAGGAAACAAGGTCTATATACACCCTATGATTATGGAAGAACAGAAGATGAAAATTACTATCAAGAGATGGAAAATGTCATCATAGAGACCCCAAAAGAGTATGACCTTAGGAGTAAAAAGAATCAAGAAACTCCCAAGACTAAAACCTCTGAAAACTCTACAAAAAATAGCCCTGTGAATAAACCCAAAATTGTAAAACAGAAAGACAAAACAGTGGCTGTAAATTCTGATCAAAACAAAGATAAAGGCACTCGAATTAATGAAAAACAGAGTGCAGACCTTAGCAGCATTAGCACCTCAGCTAGTGCTCCTATTAAAACAATTTTGATCAATGTAAATAGGGGAAATCAACAAGCTGATTTTGCTGATAAAATGGTGGCTAACAAGGCTGAAACAAACATTTTAAGAAATCAGATTCCTTTTAGCTTGGAACAGGAAATTGCCAAGATTAAAATTTCTATCCCCCTCACTGAATTAGTCACCCAAGATGTCTATAGATCACAAATTTTGAAAGCTTTCAACATAGCAGAAAATAATGACACTGTCAACCTCAATGATGACCAACCAGAGCTCTTATTTGGTCCTAATATTGAAGGAAGATACCAAGAAGGGCCAGTTCCTCCATTTTATGTTAGCTTGAAAATTCATGACAAAATTTTACATAATGCTATGCACGATTTAGGGGCTTCTCACAACTTAATGCCCAAAGCAGTAATGGAAAGTCTAGGCTTTGAAATCACCAGACCATACAAATATCTATACTCCTTTGACTCCAGTAGAGTGAAATGCTTAGGTTTGATCAAATACCTCTGTGTAAACTTAGCACAAATTCCATCCAAGTGTTTAGTGATGGATATTGTAGTGGCTGATGTACCCCCCAAATATGGTATGCTGTTATCAAGATCATGGGGAGCTAAGTTACAAGGAACAATGCAAATGGATATGACATATGCTACCATCCCTATTTTTAATCAAACTAGAAGACTTTATAGGGAATCTCACATGCAATACATGGTTAGTAGCCAAGAGAGACCGGAAAAATCTCCTCTTTATTCTGTGCATACGGGCCTTGACTCATTTATTCTCTTCAATAATGAAACATTCAATGAGCAAGAAACATTAACTGACTTAGTGGCTTCCCCTCATTGTAACATAGTGGCAGACACAGAAAAGGAGGAAGACAAGACAAAAGCATCAAGACATTTTGCCAAATCAGAAATTTACAGCAAAAAAATCATAGGTCTAGGGCTACAAAACAGTCATCCATTAGTTGTCAACCTCGAGAGTCAAGAGAAGAGTTCTCAACATAATGAAGAACATCAGGAACTAAACCAAATTCAACATAGTGCTGATTTACAAGAGCAATCTAAAAGCACAATAGATAAAGAGGGTAGTAGTCAAACTAGTAAATCTGAAACTAATCCTCTCTGGATAATGAATTTTGATGGATCTTGTACTAAGAATGATGCCAGAGCAGGCATATGGATACTCAACACTGAAAACAATCATGCTAAGGGGCATTCCTACAGGTTAAATTTTCAATGTACAAATAACATAGCTGAGTATGAAGCCCTCCTTTTAGGCCTACACTTATTGAAGAAATTAGGGGCCAAAAGGATAAAAGTTCATGGGGATTCAGAGTTGATTATTAGGCAAGTGAATGGGGAATATAGTGCCAAACACCCCAGACTTAGAGCCTATAGAAATGATGTCGTGGAGTTATTAAAAATATTTGATGAACTCCAACTTATCTTTTTCCCAAGAAACCAAAATTTCCTTGCTAACGGTTTAGCCTTTGCTGCTAGAACTTGTCTAACACCATATGAAACCAAGAAATGTACCACCCAAGTCAAATTTAGACTAGCTGTCCCAGACAATGAAAAATACTAGCAAGTTTTTGATGGAGATAAAAAAATAGAAGACTTCCTGCAGTTCAGAAATGAATTTGAGTTACCAAGTTTGGATTTAGATTATGAAAATGACTGTCCTATTGAAGAAAATCTACCTGATGAAGAAGTAAAGTCTCCAGATATTGCTGAGATAAATCTGTTATCTAATAAGCTCGAACATACAACAGAAATTAGTGTAGATTTAGAAAAAGAAGACTTAGAAATGTTGCAATCTAACCCTCAAAGCTTGCCAAAAGGAATGGTCACATTAGAAGAATTGTTTGATTTCAATGATGTTGCCAAAAAACCAAAACTAGAGCCTATTGAAACTGAAGTAGAAGAATGTAACATAGGCAGTGAACAAAAACCAAAAATGATCAAACTATCTAAAACCTTACCAGCTCACATAAAACTAAAATACATTAAGCTCTTCAAGGAATTTTTTGATGTATTTGCGTGGAGTTATGAGGATCTAGAATCCTATTATACAAAAATAATTCAGCATAAGATACCCCTTAAGGAAAACCAGAAACCTTTTAAACAAAAATTGCACAGAATTAACCATGTTCAATTACCTCTGGTAGAAAGGGAAATTAAGAAAATGTATGAAGCTGAAATTATTGTTCCTATTAGATACTTAGAGTGGGTGTCTAATCTTGTGTCAGTTAGGAAGAAAACATGAGAAATAAGGCTTTGTATTGATTTTAGGAATTTAAACAAGGCCTTATTGAAGGAAAACTACCCTTTACCCAAAATGGATCATATTTTACAAAAGGTAGTTGGTTCTAAAAGGATTTCTTTGTTAGATGGCTTCTCAGGATACAACTAGATATTAGTACATCCTGATGATCAACTCAAAATAGCCTTTACTACACCTTGGGGTACTTTCATGTATGTGAAAATGCCCTTTGGTTTAATGAATGCTGGTGCTACATTTCAGAGAGAAATGGATATTGCATTCTTAGAAGAATTAGGCTTCTTCATCATTATTTACCTTGATGACATCACTATTTTTTCCAAAATAGATGAAGAACACCTAGAACACTTGAGAAAAGTCTTTGAGAAATGCAGTAAATTTGGGTTATCTTTAAATCCAAAGAAAACAATGTTTCACCTCCAAGAAGGAAAAATACTGGGACACATCATATTAGAAGAGGGGATAAAGATAGACCCAAAGAGGATTGATGGTATATTGCAAATCAACCATCCTAGAAACATCAAGGAACTTCAATATTTCGTCGAGAAGATTAATATCTTGAGAAGGTTCATACCCAATCTAGCTAAAATCCTTAGGAACATAACAAATATGCTAAAAAAGGAAGAAGGAGTTAAATGGACCTTAGAGGCAAAGAAATCATTTGAACTGGTAAAAAAAGCATTAACCAAAACACCAGTTCTCATTAGTCCTGATTTTACAAAGGATTTCTTCATTTTTTCATTTGCATTAGAACACACAGTGGTTGTTGTCCTATTGCAGAAAAACTTGAAAGGACAAGAGCAGCTAATTGCATTCTTTAGTAAGGCATTAAGAGATGCACCCCTGAAGTACAACATCATGGAAAAACAAGCCTTTTCCTTAGTCAAAGCCTTAAAGGACTTCAGAGTCTACATTTTACATTCCCACATAATTTAATTTGTGCCAAATTCAGTTGTTAAGGACATTTTAACACAAGATCTAGATGGAAAAATATGAAAGTGGATTGTTGTGATACTTGAATATGATTTAGAAATCAAGCTCACTAAGCTCATAAAAGGCCAAGGACTAGCAAGATTAATGGCTGAGTCTAATTTTGGGGCTCTTGATATAAACATGTTAGATGCTTTAGATGAACAGGAGGAGTTGTCAAATCCCATTATTCAAGATCATTTTCTATTTTCATCCTGGTATTCTGATATTTTATATATGTTGCTCAATTTGAATACACCTCCTGATTTGTCTAAAACAAAGACAAGATTTTTAAAGTTGAAATCTGTTAATTACTGCATTTTGGATAAATGTCTATATTGGAAAAATGCTACTAGATTATTTCTTAAATGTTTGCCTGAGAATGATGTAGATAAGATCAAGCATGAATTACATGAAGGATAATGTGGAGGCCACCTCTACTGGAAGACAACTTCCAATAAAATCCTTAGAGCTGGTTACTATTGGCCCACCCTCTTTCAATATGTCCACAAAATGATTGTTGCCTGTCACAAATGCCAACTCTTTGAAGGAAAAATGAAACTACTTCCCTTACCCTTGCATCCAATCACTATTGAAGCTCCATTTCAGCAGTGGGGTCTAGAATTTATTGGGGAAATCCATCCAACCTCATCTGCCCAACATAGATGGATCCTCACTGCAACAAACTACTTTACCAAATGGATAGAAGCCATCTCTTCTAGGCAAGCCAATGACTCTGTCATCATAAAATTCCTTGAAAATCATATCCTATCTAGATTTGGTTGTCCTAGAAAGATTATCACTAACAATGCTGCTACATTTGGATCCAAAAATATGGTTGAATTCTGTCATAAATATCATATTACATTGGGCCATTCTACTGCTTATTACCCTCAAGGTAATGGGTTGGCAGAATCCTCAAATAAAAGTTTGGTGAATATAATCAAAAAATTGCTGGAAGATAATAAGAAATCATGGCACACAAAGTTAGTACATGCACTATGGGCTGACAGATTAACACTTAAGAAATCAATTGGAATGTCACCCTACTAGCTATTTTATGGAGCAGATGCAGTTTTTCCAACCAGTCTAGGAGTGCCAGTCATGAAGCTAATCCAAGAAGTACAGTCTGAAGAAAATGATATGACAAGAAGAATCAATCAAACTATACATCTTCAGCAAACCAGAGAGGAAGTCTACAACAGAGCACTACATAAACAAGAAAACATCAAGAAGTTGTTTGATAAAAGAACCAAGGCCAGTGATTTCAGCATTGGTGACAAAGTTTTGAAGTGGGATTCCAGGAGAGAAGATAAGGGAAAACATGGAAAATTTTATAACTTATGGCTAGGCCCCTATCTAATTCATTCTACTACTGGTAAAAATGCTTATTTCTTGCAGGAATTAAATGGAACTAAACTTTTTGGAGGTCTTGTCAATAGTAGGATGCTCAAACATTACTTTTCTTAACTGCACTAGTTTGAAGCTTTTTTATTTTCCATTGTAAATATCATATATGTCACTGCTTTCAAAGTTAGAAAAAGAAAAATACAAAAAAATAATAGAAAAGAAAAGAGGGCAGATTGTAAAAACAAGAAAGGTACAACCCCATACCAAAAAGAGAGACAAAGTTTGAAAGTGTGCAAGCTCAAATGTCACTCCTAAAAAACACACTTCTAGTTAGTCATACATCCTAATCATGACTAATTAGCTTCTTAATTTACTGCTGATAGGTTAGTGAATTTGATCAGCCAAACAACACAATCTTGGTTTATCAGTAAGGTAGAATTAGGATGGAGGAAACAAAGGTTCAAACAAATTCAAAATCTGAACCTATCAAATGAAAAAAGAAGAATGGCTCTAATTAGGTTAAAACTTGAGCCAAAGAGAGAAAATAAACTGGTTCCAATATGCTCAAAACTTGAACCAGAAAATAACAAGAAGACAACTCAAACAAAATCAAAACCATAGCTGAAGAAATGATGAAGGATGTTTTTGATTTTCAGATCTTAAACCTTCACAATTTTGTTTTACTTTTTCTGTAAATAACAGTCTATGTGTAGTTTGTTTTTATGCCATAGATCTGCAGCAAGCCAGACTACTTAATCCTGACTTGACTGCTTTTTAATTTTATGTTCTAGAATGTAGAGAATAAAATCTGTTAGACAGTCTAATCCTAACAGGTAAGTAGTTTAGGTAGAGAAACTTATGAGTTCAACTGCTTAATCTGAACTCATGCAGGAATAAGAGTAGACTTAGATTAGTTTTATGTTTTCAATAAAAGAATAAAATGATTGATGAAAAGGTTTACAAGTACAAATTTACCTTCTAAAGAAAAAATGTTAGAAAGTAGGTTGTGTAGGTAGATGTTTGGAAAACCTTTTCTGCTGATATGTCAAGTTCTAACTATCTTTGTAGCAGCTGATTACAAGAAAAATATTATTAAGTGCAAGGCACTAATCAGCATCTAGAGATAACTTTTTTGTGGTTCTTGACACCTCCAAGGAGCTGTCATCCCAAGTTGGAGCTGCTATTAGCCAACCATAATAATTTGTCAAAGCAAAAGGGTGGCTAAATCTGTGATCTAGCCTTCAAGAGAAAATTTCCTGTGAAAATATTTCATTCTTGAAACCTCGTTATGTTTTCTTTCCTAAGAACCATTTTCACTGTTGTTTCCATTAAAACCCTGCTATTTATTAAAAAAAGTTGCTTTTTCAAAGGCCTCCATATTCTTCATTTTCCCTTATGTTTTCCCTTCATTCTCCTCCATTCCCATCCTAATCCCTTTAAACCTTGTAAAATCTCTGTTATAAGGTTTAAAACCTATTTTCTAACCTTATCGGAACCCTTCAAAAACTTTCATTTTGACCAAAAAACATGTTTTTTACATTAAGGCCTTAAGCCCCTTTCGGCCTTAGCCCTAGCCCCTTTTCCGCATGAGACCAAGCGTGGTGACTAGCCCTCGGCTCATCGCATCGCAAGTCCGCATGGGTCCTTCCTTTTTCGCCTCTTTCAAAGTTTTGATGTGATCCCTCCGAGGAAATCTCAGCCGTCGAATCCACAAGAACCGATGGCCAAGATTAAATCGCACTCTTCCCATAGCCCTCCGTCATCACCCCGCCGATTAAATCCTGACCGTCGATCATCCTTGAAATCGGATGACCCTCGCATAATCGCATATCGCAAATGCCTAGTCCCTTACCCAATGACCTCCGCCGATGCGATGCTTCGATGAGATCTCCACCCTTCATTTCCCCTGATACGACGACCGTCATTTAACCCGTCTTTTGCTCCACGACAAAGGGCCAATGTCACCAAGGGTCCCACCAGTTCTTCTACCCCGCAGCTTTCAACCCTATCTCGTGCGATCTGCACCGTCAAATCTGGGTCCTCCGATCCGATGGATTATGTTGCATTTCGCAAAATATTTACACCTGAACTTTAACACAAAAATATTTTGCGGAAAGGGCGGTATTGGGAGGGACAGGTGTCGGCAAGTGTATGGAATCGCATTTTTTTGGCAAAAATTTGAAACCGCCCCAACGCTACGCGAAAACGATTCCAGTTTTCCGCCTTACCACTATTCTCCACAGCATTGTCTTTTCGGTTTTAAATCTCGGCCATTGATTGTTAAGATCAGACGGTCTTGTTTTAATCTCACCCTCATTTCACTTCCACCTTAACTTTCTCCCGTCATTCTCACATTTAATCTTCGCCGTCAATCTTTGAGATCAGACGGCTCATGATATATTTCACCTCAAGTCTTTCGCCCTTCGTCCATTCTCCCAAACAATGCAATTGGACGATCTCCACCGTTGAATGTTTTAAATCCAACAGCCCACATTAATTCCTCATCTCTTTTCATTTTCCTTTCATCTTTCTCCAAATGATCTCGTCGGGCAATCTCCACCATTCATTTTCCTGCTCTAACGGTTCTTATTCATCCTCATGCCCAAACTGCATTTGCACCTGTTTCGCTTTTGCCAAAAAAATTTCTCCCTTTTTGCTGCAAAATCCTCCATTTTGCATAGCTCCATCCCCTCCACCAAACTTCTGAACGTAGTTAAACCAATTCCGCAGGGTTTTATAATGTGTTTGTGTGTTGTTGTAGGGTTTTAAAACGGTGTTTTCTCAGTGTTTTTCCCAGTCCCAGACAGGTGACAAAAAGGCCCAGAATGACGATTCTGTGGCTTTATCAAAGAATAAAAAGGAGTTGTAGGTTACAGAATTCATGTTTATCAGGGATATCACGACCCTAATCTCAGAAACCCTACATATGACAGAAAGCCACTTATACCACTGTAAACAAGCCAAGCAAAAAGTATCAGTAATGAAGAATCAAGGTTAAAGGATGATTAAAGCCAAAGCCCGAAGATCAGAGCTTTAATCCACAGTTTAAAGGAGTCAAAGACATTGTAAAGAACAAAGACACGAAGATGAAGATCAAGGCTAATTAAGCCTAAACACAAAGCAAAAGCAGATTAAAAGTGTTCTAAGAAAAAACAAAGAGATATATCAATCCGAAAGGCCTCCACTGCCACATCAGAGGCCAAAATATCCTTTTCAGCTACCAAAGTGCCACCTGCAGCACCAATAAATCAAATGAAGGCATAGTAATTGCCCAGTCAGAAGATATTTTCCTAAAGACAGTTGAAAAGTTATTTCAAGCAAAAGAATACATTTTAAACTGTCGATGAAGTTATTGCAAAAGATAAAAAGGCCTTAAAGTCAATCTTTTTATCCACTAGGCCTAAAAAACATAAACAAAGTAAATGAAACAGAGCTGTAATTCAATGCATTCCTGCCTTATGCCTTGCATGGTTTTCAAGGCTAGGAATTGAATTTAGTATAGAATTAATGACACTTGAACCCTAGAAACTCTTCCACCTCCTCATTTTCTTATAAAATATCCTTGAGGAGCACATTGTAAAAGGTTGGTCTCTGGATATTTGTTGCATGTAAATAGTTTTATGAAGCTTCTATTGCCCTGTTTGTAATTAAAGATAAATAAGATGAGATGAGAAGTTTGAAGCTGTAGAGACCCACTAGAATTGAAGATTGTAATTGGTTTGAACATCAAATACAAATAGCTAATTTATAGGATCCTGGTCTATGTCAATGGTGATGTGTTTCTTATTGTAAATTGTTATTTTCTTTATGTTTCAATTCTTTCCACTTTTCTCTGTTAAAGAACAACAAATATAGATTATGATTTACTCCTAAAGTACCCTAAATCTCACTGAAAATCTTTATCCTTTATGTTTTCTGCTGATTTTTTATTTAAAGATAATTCAATAGAGTGTGATTAGTCAAGGAATGTTGGTTAGCCCATGTTTTGCTGAGTGTAGCTTGAAATATTGTCTTTGAATGATCTTGAGAAGTTTTCTAAGTAAAGCTAAGCTAGAGAAGTTTATGGTTAGCCCTGTCCTCTAGTTTATCTCCAACAGTTTCTTTGAAGAGTTCCCTTAAAAGTATGTTGAAAGAAGACTAGTTTCAAAGTACTTACCTAATCTTAGACTACTTTTTATGTTTATCATGAGTTTTTTCCTTTTGAATACGCTGAAAGCAGGCTAATTTAAAATTATTTATTTGATCTTAAGCTATTCTAAGTGTTTTAAATGTTTTCTATTGAAAGTACATCAAAATCAGGCTAGTTTAGAAGTACTTACCTGATCTTAGATTACTTTTATGTATTTTCTTAAGTGCATGCCAAAAGCAGGATAGTTTCAAAATACTTACTTGATCTTAGGTTGTCCTTTGTTTCCTTCATCTGTTTGATTTCCCTCACTCCATTCCTTATTTTTTTATTCCATAAAACCAACTTAAAGAGATCCTTTGACATAGATGACTTGCCCCATGGACCAATCTTGAACCTTGTTGTTTCAATTAAACCCTATTATGACTCCATAGCCCAATGAACTGATACTGCTCTTTGCCTATCTTATCAGTTGAACCATTCTTTCACCTATTTTCACCTTCACCCTTCACAAGAATTCCTTCATCTTCATTATATCCTTGCCCAACCAAAAACAAACAAAAAACCTATGTTCTTAATAACTAGCCTAATATCATAATAAAAGCCTTAAAGATCACACCTTTAAACACACATATAGAGAGATCCCTCTCTGGATTTAGGAGGGCTAGATCCTAGAATCCCAAAGTGGTTTGATGTTTTCTTGTCTTTTGGATTTGCCAATCTACCAAAACACACGAACCCCAACACCATGCACAAGGATTCACTCTCTAAACCCATTGTTGTGCCACTAGCAGCTAGATCATTTATACCTTGGCATGAGACCTCTACCATTACTTATCCATCACTCCATACCTGAAATCCATAAACCATTTCAATTCATCCCTAAAAAATATGGAGCCCCAAGAAGCAAAGAAAAGGTTGCTACAGGAAGTTGGAAATTTTCCTGTAGAAATTCTATGTATGGCACAACAAGGTCAAAATCTGAAGATAAGTTGATGAATATGGGTTCAAAGGACCACCAACATACTCTAGGAGAGTGAACACACCAGCCAAGTGACTTGAGGACCTCCATGCAACACCTGCAAGAAGAAAAAACAAATAAAAAGGTTAAGCAACCAACTCAAAAAACAAGTTGCTCGCTCAGAAAATAAAAAAAATAAAAGCAGAGCAAGAGAAAGATAGAAATGGTTATCACCAAACTCCGGCTCCCTACACCAGATCATGTATGAAACACACCAACACCAGGTAAGCTTAGGAATGGCCCTTCACCTCTCGTTATGCACTCATGATGATCAAAATGATTTAATGTCTAGGTTTAGAGACTTAAAAGGAAAAAATGTGGCCAATTAACTTGGCCACCCTCGTAGAGATGAAGTGGATGAACATTTAAGTGTACCTACCACCTGTGCAAGTCAAATCAGTAAAGGGAGAGTTAACAAGGACAAGAAGGTGATTCCGAGGTCGGGTTAATGATTAACTGTAGTGGGACCAATGGTCCTAAAGAGGAAAACTCATGGCCAGTACAAGTCAACACTCCACTCTAAATTTGGTTAAAATGTCATAAAGGTAAGTTTTGGCTCATTATACCCACTCAGTTGAGAATTTACAAACCATTGGGGGGAAAAAATTCAGAAGATCCATCAGGGAGAAGAGCATCGAGTTTGATCTTTCATGCACCCTCGTGCTACAGGAAACAGTGAAGTGCTACATGAAACTACACGGGAAGATCAGTAGGGATAAGGAGAGAAAATAAAAGCCACTCTTGGGTGATATTACCTCCCAATTCCACCATCTCCCAAGAAAAAATACCAGAGGACAGAGGTAAGTGGTTTCCACCCTCCAAAATTGCAATTTCACAATGAAATTTACACACAATTAGTTATAATTTTGGAATTAAATAGTGAAATATGAAATTTTTTGAGACCATAATCTCCAATACCTCTTCACAAGTAACTCTAAAAAAAAAAAATCTTACCACCTTCCTATCACGGCCATAAAAATGGGAAGGGGATTTAATAGAAGGGAGCCAAAGAATAAGACTGCACCCTCAAGTAATGGAGATTTTAGGAACCACCAATGGCTACGTTTCTTCAAGCTTCTCAAGGATTTTGATGAGGATATACCTCAATAGTTTGAAGTGGCTCTACAATCACACTTAAAGGAGAGAAACACTACTATAGTTAAAGGCCTAGCCATCACACTTTCACCTGAACTAATCAGCAGAATCACCACTTTTCCCTTAGGAGTCAAGTGGATTAAGGAAGATAGGATGCCAAGTATTGCAGCCAAGAAAAGGTTCTTTCTGCCAGGTTAAGACTTCATTGAGGAAAATAATGGATTGAGGAGAGAGAGCCTTCCATACCCCTAGGATGAAGTAACCTTCCACATCATGAAATTCATTTCCTATGAGGACAAACTTAGTGTAGTCTATGGATATCATTTTAGGTTGTTTAATGAAATTTTATTTCAAGGAGAACTCCCTATAGAATAAATATTGAGCATCCCTCATTTCCTTTTGAACTCAATAACATACATGAGAAAAAAGGTGAGGGAAAGGTAGTACAAGAATTCGGCTCATCATGGTCTCATCAAAATGATAGTGAGTGATGCTCTCAGAAGATTAAACCTCCCCGTGTCTTGGTCCTCATTCATAAACATGGATAGGGAAGCGTTCATAGCCACCCAAACTGGATAAACCTATGCCTCTAGTATTAGAGAGATGGAAACAGGAAAAGAAGAAGAGGGGGAGGATGAATATGAGGAGGAAGAAGAAGAGATGGAGGTTGAAACGGAAAAAACAAAATATTAGAACCAGAGGAAGGGAAAGAAAAAGAATGAGATGGATATGAAACATAAAAGGAAGAGACTGAGGGGAAGATGGAAGAGAAGATAGAGGAGAAGGAAATATTAGACCCTATGATAGGCACTGATACCTCTCCTCAATAGACAAGCATAACACTAGAGATAACAGAGAAGGAAGTGGTTGCTACCCTAGCCACTTTGAGCACACTAGTGAAAGCAAAGAAGGAGAGACAAACACCCATGTACTTCGGGACTAGGAAGAGCCAAAGGGTAAGGCAGGGGAAACAACAGACTCCAACTAGAATCCCTATTACCATTTAGGAGTCACCCAAGAAGGATGTTGAAATAAGGTTAAAAGAAGGAATTGTTCAAGAGGTCACCTCACCTGAGAGGACCTCTGTGACCTACATAAGAATACATTCATCAAGGTGGACATCCCCTACACATCTATCAACCCCCACATACTGTCAAAAGACAGAAAACAGGGAAAAAATGGCAAGAGAGGGTTTGCCACAGGAAAAAAAGAGTTTGCTACAGGAAACTCTAGTTGGCCCAGAATTAGAGAAAGAAGCCTTAGATGAGGGAGAAATGACACCAAGGGGTGGGAAACAGGCCTAAGAAGTTGAGGAAAAAGCACAAGATGAAGGGAAATATGCCAAATGGGAGGAAGAGAAAGATGAATAGGAGGATCCTACCTCACCAAAACATGTCCGCAAAGATATATCAATAGTATCACACCCCAGCCCTCAGCCAAATCTCAGCTCCTACTATACATTTATTGAAGGGGGGAGATTGATTCCTCATAAGTTTACAATACCTTTATTCTATCATTTGGACTAGTAGAGGGCACACACTCATCATTGGATGAATATTGATACAACCAAAGGTATGCATGACATAGGGCTCATGGAGGAAAAAGTCACCGAGTTGGGAAGGGATTTTTCTGATGTTAGGCTCAGAGAATCCATGTTGAAAGAGCAACTTCAGGAAGCCCAGGTAGAGAATGCAATATTTCAAGATCAACTTCAACAAAAATACAACTAAATGGCCACCATGGCATATTTTTGCATGGAGGCCATTAAACATAGATACCCATCAGACTCCTATGTAGTCTACCTCAAGGAACAATGGCTTCTATTTCAAATTAGGACACTAGCCTCTCATGGGTCCTTAACTTTTCACAACTGCAGAAAATTAATTGACTTTTGCAACCAATCAAGCATGGCAGATGTTAGTGTCAGTATTTGAATCCTTCCACCATTGATCAAAATTAACTTTTTCATGTCATTTTAGGGGTCCCACTCAGAATTGTTTTATCATTCCACTAGGTCATGCAAAAATTTGGTCACTTGGTGTAGATTTTCATCAAAGTTCACTCTTTTCAAAAATGTCATTTCATCACTTGCTGTTTCACTTTGTCACTTGCTGAGTGTCCATTAGTTCATGAGATTACATCACCTATTCAATCATGTCAACATGAATTCTAGTCAGTCATGGTTCCCATGAGGTCTTAGGGTTTTCAAGGTCCAATAACACACCATTTCCATTGTATAAGACCAACAAGTAAGAGAGTGATCAAATAAATTCTCTTTACCATGTAAAGATGATCTGTAAGAAGTAATTTTTATTTCAAAATGTAATTTTTATTTTTCATTATGTAATTTTATGTACTTATTTTGTAATAAGTTCATAGCTCCCAAGCTGCCAACTCAGAGTTCCATATGCCAAAGCATCAAAATTTCAAAGTTTAAAGAGTTCTTAATCCATCAAATGATCAATTGTCAAAGAATGAAGTCATAGTGAAAAGGTATAGTTTCAAAGTTCAAATATGAATGTGAAGAAGGTAAAGTGGGTCCCAAGGCCCAAAACATCAAGTCCACCAAGTATAAAGCTCACCAAGACATCAAATTCACTCTTATTTGTTCCTCACAACATTGAACCATCACTTCCATAGCTTGAATTTCCAGATTGAAGGGTGAAAGGCTAACTTCTTTGGTGGCACTGTGCTCCTGGACAAGAGGCATTGCACTCCTGTAACTAGAGCTGCGCACTTGCTAAGTGCACTATGCTCCTGGCAGAGAGGGTGCTGCGCTCCTGGAATTTTTTCTCGGTAAGCTCTAAACTTCATGAAAATTGCTTCTAACCTCCAGAAAAGGCTCTCACCGTCTCTTAACAAGTAAGTAAGACACAATTTCCACCTCCTTTCATTCTGCAAGTGCAATTTTCATGGTTTTTGAGTTTTCATGAAAAATTTGGAGTTTGTCTAGTTAAAAGCCCTAATTTCATACCCTCATTCCCAAATTGATTCCCTAAGACCTCAAACTTACTTCCCACATGACATTGAAACCCATCCCTACCCCTACAATACTATATCTCTATCCCTAAATACATTTTCCCCTAAACCCTAAGTCCTAGGCATTTCAATTTCTTAGGCACCCATTACCATCGAACTTGTAATAAAATTACCATTCCAATTAACTAAACATTTTAACCCCCCACCACCTCCCTAAGTTTACTAACCCTTCCCCTATCTTCATAAATTTTCCTACCCCATTCCCCACTCCATAAACCTATCCCCACTCACATTTCCTTATCCCTAGGGTTTCTAGACCAAAATACCATGGAGGAAGAAGAAAGGGAAGAGAGAAGGAGACCTCACAAAGGAGGAAAAATTCTGAGGCTTGAACCCATCATCACCAAAGAATCGATGGCCTCTCCTATTACAGTATCTTGCTTTGAATATGTTGTTTGCCTTGATTTTTGAAAAATGATACAAAGAGTCCAACACCACCATGTTTTGTGCAGAGTTTTCATCACAAACCTCAGAGATAATCAAGTGACCCTTGCAGGTGTAACCTTCACTATATCTACACCTATCATTCATGCTGCCACAGGGATACAAAACATGGGTGAGAAGTGGTTTAAGGCCAAAGACTTGGATGACCAGTATTATCAACCATTTATCAAACCAAGGTACAGAAATGAGAAAAAGAGGGTATTCCCTTTCAGTTACCTTCTTTATAGGTATACCCCCATGGTGAAAATAATCATGAAGTACTTCTCTTGTGAAGGAAGGTTCTCCAAACTTTACACATATCATATTAGACTGATCATGCACTTCACAAGAGTCAAGTTGCTCAATATCCCATACTATTTATTCAGGAGCATAGAAAAAATGGCTTACATAGTACACAAGAGAGAATATTATCAGCAAATTAACAGCCTCTTCCATCACTCCTTGATCAAAATCATTGTACTCCATCATCTAGATCAGTTGAACATTTCATGGGATAACTTCATTGCCAATGATGTTTTCACTGCTCCACAAGCTCAACATGTTGAAAACATACCTTCTTCATCCCCGACCTCTACATCTATTCCTCCATCAGCTCAGCCTACTAGACCCATGTCATCACCATCATCATTATTTAAGAGTCATATTGGGTCATCCAGTAGAGTTGTGGTCAAAGAGCCTACAAGGACCAAAGAGGCTGAGACAGAGACATTGGCTAAATTATTTCAAAGAGGTCATAAGCAAGTGTTTTCCCGACATATTATGGGAGGGACCTTTCCTTCTTCATCAGTAAAGTAGGTACAAAATGGAAATCAAAATCAGGAACAAGTAGTGGTGCATGAATAAGTCATGCAAGAGGATGAGGACCCTCATGATGAGGAAACATATTTTGACCTTGTTGACTTGGATTAGAAAGATGATCATGAGACCTCTAGCTTGATTTTCAAAGAGAAAGATGCCCAAATTAGACAGCTTAGTTAGTCATTTCATTTCTTGAGTAGGAGAATAAGTAGTTGAAGGATAAGAAAGTTCTTATGGAGCTAGAGCTACTAAAAAAAAGAGAGTTAAAGCCATGATGCCACTTAATGACCTTGACCATGATGAAACCTAAAGCAGAAAAACAAGACTAGAAACAAGGGGTCTTAAGAGGGCTTTACAATAGCTAGAAAATGAGGATGAAAAACTCGCTTTTGAGGAGAGGATTTCCAAGGAGATGGAAGATGACAGAGAGACATGGCTTGATAGGGTCAACATCCATATTGAAAAAATCCTCCACAAGGTAGTCAAGGACAAAAAGATGCTCAAAATATTTTCAAATAGGTACATCACAAGAAACAAGGTCTGTAGCACCAAACTCAAGCAATTGTAGGAGAAACATAAGCAAACCCTAGCCAAGCACAAGGAAGGATACAAGCTTGACATCCTTGTTGAGGCATCACTCATTTCTTAGCACACTTCATCAAACTTCCACAACACAATTTTGGAGAAATCTTGAGCAAGATTTGAAATTTTTTGGTTTTTGCAAACTTTTGGTAGTTTTAGCACAGTTACACTACCAGGAGCACAGTGCCCTAGGCACGCTCCCTAGGTGCTGCGATTCTTCTAGGAGTCTCCAATTGCAAAAATGAAGGCACCATTGGATTTATAAGGCTAAATAAAATTAGGAAAACCACTTTTCTCAGTAATTTTTTGCAAAATGGCAGGTGAAACGGTCAAAAAACACCCAAAAAATCATGTTTCTGCCCTCTTTTTTAGCTTAGCATTGTGCTACTAACTAGTCTCGGGATATTGACTTTTTGGAGGGTCAAATCTCGTCAATTTTTGAAACTAAGCACTAATATGGAAAATAGACAACATAGGCTTTACAATGAGCTATCGTGAGCTCAATTTGGATACCGGTAACCCCTCAAAAACTTGGATGCAAGATGGCACTGCGCTCTTGACCATTCTCTGTTTTTCTTGTTTTTTTCTAGTTTTCTCAGTTTCACCATGGAAAATTTAATTTTTACCACTGTAATTCATGGATTTAAATGTAATAATGATGTTTTACAGTTACCCAAGGGTAAATACATTAGGTAAAACTCTTTGAGAGGATTGATGAATCAGTTTCACTAAAGTTAGGGATGAGTCAGTTTGACCACCCTACACTCTAGGTTGCAGTTTAGAATTTTGTGGATCAGCTCCACAACTTATTGATTCGACTCTGAGGTTGGTAGAAATTGTTTCATGTCTATTTCTTTCATTTCTTGACTCATTTCAAAGGTTGTATTTTGTTTTATTGATCAGAGACACTAGTGTATTCAGATTTTGGCAGGAATATATTGAATGAGTTGCAGCTATTATTTTGGGATTCATGTGGTACTTTAATTTGGCAGAGTTTCTTCTTCAGTTTCATATGTATGAATGTTTTTTACTTTTCATGTTCATTCTAGCTCTATGATATGTTTTATTCTCAATTTTGATAGGCATTATACATCTCTTATGCTCTGTTTTTGGAGAATCATCATAATTTGTTCATTTTCTTCAGTTCAAAAAGAATTCATGTACTGTCATGCTCTTTTTAGCACCTCACTAGTCTGATCCATCTCACCCTAAAACCCTAAAGTGTTACCTACCTTTCCCCATTATATGACTATAATTCTAATCTTATTTGCCCTAACCTAATTACTTCTTTAACCTAATTCACTCATCTAGCACCCAAATCAACCAATCAAAACCCCTGTGCTACTATACCTAGCCTAAAACCTAATTGATCCAACCCTCCAGGCTATGATCCCTTGTAGAGAGACCTCTCCTGCCTAGTAGTGCTAGCTACTTGGCTAAGCTTTTTTTGTAGTTACCTTTTTTGGTCTCTTCTCAGCCTCAGAGATCCGGCAGAGTGTTAACAACAGAGAAGGCAAAGATAACATAATTATACATGAAAAATCTTGTGTTGATAGACTTGAACATTTGGGACATTAACCCTAGAATGGGAGACATGCAGTTGATGGCATGGAAAATTTTAGGGGCTAATATTCACAAGTGGGCTAATTTTCCATGTTTTTTCCAACAAAAAAAATTCGCCAATTTCCATTTTTTTCTAAAAGTGATTCGCCTAAATTTTATAGTATAAAATTATGTTATCCTAAAAATCACCAAAATTTTATAAATACTATATAAATTCATTAAATATTTCAATATATTTAAAAAAATATCACCAAACCTTTTACAATCTACATATTAAGGACTCGTAAGATTCACCAAGGTTTCTAAACTTTAAGATAAATTTCCATCCTTAAAATTTTCCTTGGTTGATGGCATTAGCCTCTTGGATGGTTAATGAGGAAGAAAGAGAACAATAAGTAAGGAGGGTAATGAGGAGAGAAAACAAGGAGCCTCTACACATTAGGGAATAACTATTCATCCCTAGGGGAGTTATCAACAACCATCTCAAGATAGAAAAGGATGTTGAACTTGCAACAAAGTACCTAAGCACACAAGCACAAGCCATTTCCCATTTTGATGATGTTTCTAGGTTGTTGGGAGAGGAATGAATAATGGGTAATCAAAGGAGATGGAATGTCCTCCATCTCTATCTCAGAAATATGGAATACCACACCCCAGAAAGATTAAAAATTTCTTTAGAAAGGGCACCACTATACAAGACGTCCATGCAGGCTAGGAAGATTCAGTGGCTTCGTTTGAAACTCATTACACCATTGCTGCTGGGACTGAATGATGGGAAAGACCAAGATGAGAAAAATAGAGAATGGGAGGAATCAAAAAATAATGATGGGTTTTACCCTCCTGAAGGGACTCCCACACTTCTTCCTTGGGAAGTCAGAGGTTCCATTAAAGCTTTGGAAGAGATGCAGAAGGAGGACTAAGTTTCTCAAAGGATGGGCAACCATTTAGTAAGGGGGTGATGATGAGCTCCATCATTAGGTATAATTGGAGGGGTTAATTGTCACCTTTTTATCCTTAGTAGTCTCTCTTTCTCACATTTAATTATATTATGGTCTTATGTTTCTAGTGTAGATAATGATTAAGGCTTGTCATAATTTGAATGCCTAATATGGGTTAATTGCATGATAATCACAAAGATATTGCACTTTTGATGAATATTTTGCAATTAAAGCTGATAGTAGCTTTTGATGAATATTTTGTAATTAAATCTGATAGTAGACAACAAGGAGAGATTCTAGGAGGATTTTCCACCTCCTTAACTCCTAAAGGCAACCAAGGGATCCTCAAGATTCCCTCCAACATCTCGAAATCAAAGGCAACCAAGTAAGTGGAAGATCAAGTGCACCAAAGCTCCACTTCTCTTGTAGTCAAAGGGGACACATCACCTAATTTTTAGGGAGTTGTTAGTAGCTACCCTTTAGGTTAAATAGGGTTGAGCAAGAGCTCAATAGGATTCAAAATTTGAAGGAAGCTAATAGACTCTTAGCTCTTGTAATTGTTTTTGAAAATTTTATGATTATGTGATCAGACTATTTTATGCAATAAGATGAGTATTCAGATTGTCCTTCACTGATTTACTTTTAGAGGGCTAGGCTTATGGGTTAGGGCCCAATCCATTGGCCTTAGTCTCTCTTTTGTATCCATGCTTATTTTTATGCCATTGTAGCTAGTTTGCTTTATGAATTTTAGCTTGTTGTGAAACCAGCTCCAAAAAGAGAAGAAAAGAGATATCAATGCCTTAGAAATAAGCCACTTCGAGGGGGAAACCTCCAATACATTACATGAATGAAAAATTCTAGGATGATACAAATGAAAAAAACCTCCTTTCTATATATAGGAGTCCATGGGGCCACAATGTAATCCTAGCTGACCTAACAATAATAATTTTAGGGCACAATAATAACAATAACAAATTTACGGGGGGGTACAAAATAATAATAAAGTTACTGGCAACTTAATAAGTGACTATACTAATAATATAGGGACCTAACACTCCTTTCAACTTAATGTCCTCAATGCTTGAGTAGCTCCGGGTGATTTTATATAAAATTCTCATCCTCCCATGTAGAATCTTCAGTGGGTAAGTTCTTCCATTTGATGAGATACTCTGAAATTGATCGATTTCGTAGTTGTTGAGTTCTTGTTTTTGTGACTGCTTCAGGTTCCAATATGGTTTCTCCTTCCTCATGAAGTTCTGGCAACATTGTTTGAACTGGAATTTTGTCCCCTATAGCCTTTTTTAAGTATGAAACATGGAAAACTGGATTCACTCGTGAAGAGGCAAGAAGCTCCAATTTGTATGCCATAGTACCAATCTTTTGAAAAACCTTGTAAGGACCATAGTAATTTTGTGATAATTTATCATCCTTCTTAGCTTGCTTGATGGACATTTGTTTGTGTGGTTGTAGCCGTAAAAATACCCAGTCTGCCACATCAAAACTTCTCTCACTGCGATGTTGATCTGCCTATTGTTTCATTTGATTTTGTGCTAAATTTAGGTTATCCTTTAAGAGTTGGAAAACTTCTTGTTGATGCTCGATGTGATCCTCCGCTACTTGAACCTTAGAATTTTCCCTTAAAGAAGATGTGATGGATGGTGGATGATATCCATAAAGTGCCATAAATGGGGTCATTTTTGCTACAGTATGGAAGGAAGTGTTATACCACCATTCAGCGAGAGGTAACCACTTGACCCATTGTGCTTTCTTATCAGATACAAACCAACGAAAATATCCTTCCAAAAATTTATTCACTATCTCTGTTTGACCATCGGATTGAGGATGATAAGATGAGCTGTGAACTAGTTGAGTACCCAAACAAGAAAATAACTCCGTCCAAAAATTTCCAGTAAAAATGGGATCTCTGTCGCTGACAATAACCCTTGGGCTTCCATGTAGCTTTTGAATTCTGTCCATAAATGTAGTAGCAATTGTACTTGCTTTAAATGGATGAGATAATGCACAAAAAAGTGCATACTTGGTAAGTCTATCAACTACCACAATGATGACATTCTTTCCTTCGGACTTAGGTAAACCTATGATAAAATCCATTGAAATCTCCTCCCAACGTTGACTTGGAATGGATAAAGGTTGTAGAAGACCTGGGGTCTTAATTGTCTCAACTTTATTTTGCTCAAAAACCAAACATTTTGCCACAAACTGTTGAATATCAGAATTAAGGCCTATTACCCACCTATAAAATTTGTTATAGCAAAAGGTGGCTAAAATTTTTTGGAGCCTTCAAGGAACAAATTTTATTGCTAAAAAGTGTTGGCTCTTGAAGACTCTTGAAGGCCTCATGCCTCTGTCCAAATCTTCACTGTTGTTCCCTTTTTATACTGAGAAATTCTATTATTTTCATGAGAAAAGACTACTGCAAAATCATCATTTTTCCCCTCCCCCACTCAAAACTAACCTTCATTTGCTCCCCTTTTTTCTCCATAAAATTCCTCTACTTTTCATGGTTTCCCTTCTACCATTCGTGAAAATGCTCTGTACATAGTTTAAAACTCATTTTTAAACTATACCGAAACCCCCAAATCCATTGAAAATTCTGAAAATTTTCATAAAAATCAAGTTTTTATTACTATGGACTTAAGCCCCCTTGGGCTAAAATCCTAACCACTTCCCCACCATACGCTTTGAGGTTGGAACTAAGCGCTAACCCTTTTTAGTGCTTATCACATCACCAAATTGCAATGGGTTGATTGAAAAGCCCGAGCCTGAGGCTCCAATTGCGATTAGCCCTTTGTTATAACGCTCAGGCATATTGTATTTCACGAAGACCAAAGGCCCCACAGTCAGGCACCAACCTTTTCATATATATATATATATATTCTGCCACCAAAACCTTTGTGTTATTAAATTTTTAAGTTTTCATATGTTATAAAGGGTTTCCGCCCATTCGCTTTAAAAAGAAATCCCCGACTGTTGATCTTGGGCCGATCAAACAGACAACGCTCAATTGCATCGCCCTCCCCAATCACTCAATCACATTTTTCGATCAGTACATTTGTTTGTCCCCTCCGATCATCCATCCCTCCGATTAATTACCCACCGTTGATCTGATGCTTAGATCAATGGTCGTCGCTCAATCGCATCACGAGTTTTCAACGTTGTGCCATTTATTTCCCCGCCGATTGAATGTCTCCGATTACATCTTGACCGTTCGTTTGATCTCATCTAACAGTCCACAGTCGCTCTAATTATTAACCCTTCCTCCGCCCTTTTAACCTCTCCGATTCACTCTTCGTCGTCGATCTGATTTGCAGATCGATGGCCAGCACTTAATCGCATCGGTGTTTCCCTGTACATCGGTGCCATTTAAGTTTTTCCCCCAATTTCGATCCTATGATTGCATCTGAATTGTCCACGTGTCTGGATCAGACGGTCCCAGATTTTTCTATCTTATTTTTCCATCCCCTCTCCTTTTTGCTTTCTCCTGGCTGATCTCCACTGTTGGATGTTGCCATCTAATGGCTACGCTCCTCCCCACATCCTCTGCAGCAGTTAAACCCACAAATGCAGGATTTTTTAATTCTTTTCATATTTTTCAGGTATGAATGGTTTGTTCTGTCATATTAACGAGAAAGCCGAAGGCCGGGAATGACGATTCCATCGCCTTTGATTTATCAAAGGAAACCATTCACGGGGCTCTGCTCCATGTTTCATCAATGCTTCATGGGTATTGATGCTTTGACGAGCCTTGTGCGACCTGCACATCAACAAGACACTGTGTTATTAAAACACACTTAAAAGAGTATTAGTGTCAAAGGTAGAACATACCAGAACAGAATATTGAAGACAGATTTGAGGATTACGACTAAGAATGATTATCAAAAGCCTAATCCCCAGGATTAAAACACAGTTAAAGGAACATCATAAGTGTTATCAGACAGAAAAGCCTCCACCACCACATCTGAGGCAAACTGATTCCTCCCAGCTACAACTGTGCCACCTGTGCATTAAAATCATTCCAACAGAGGCCAAAGTTATTGTCCAAAATCAGATATTTGCCTCAAACACAGCTAGAGAGTTGATTCTGCCAAAGAACTTAATGCACAAATATCTGCAGAGTTACTCCAACATGACACAAAGCCTCAAAAGTCAATAAAAGCTCCCACCAAGCTTAAACATTAAATGTAAATCCATTAATATAGTGATAACACCTGTAAACTTCTCCATCGATCCCCTCAAAGGTCGAGAAGTCATTAATCTGTATTAATTATCTTGGGAGATCTTTTATCAGATCTCACCTCCTCATTCTTCTATAAATACCTCTGTAGAAGATGAGAAATTATTGGTTGGTTGGTCACTAGTTGTAATACTGAAACTCTCTGAAATAATACATAGTCTGTTGAAGTTGAAGAACAAATTGAAGTCTTGGAAGCCTTGATAATGTTGTTGCATGCTTGTTCCTGAGAAGGCTCTATCATTGGATCCATGAGCTTGGATGTTGGTGAAGTATTCTGAAATGTTTAATGTTTTCTTCTGTTTTCATTCTGTTCCATAATTTCTTACTACAGTAGTTTGAAAGTTTTAGGCTAATAAATGACTCCTGGAAGCACCTTAGACCTGTTCATCCTTCACTGTTTCATGTTTTCTTCTGCTGAGGTATTTTAGAGTCTTTAATCTCTCTCTTTAGTCCTCATTCTTGTTTATCTCCTTAATAGTTCGAACAGTTGGTTTCATCCTGATTTATGGTTCTCCCTGCTTATCCGTTGCCACTTAAAGACTGTTATTGAAGTCTCCCTTTGAAGTTATTTTTTTTACAGTAAGTCAAGGAGGTATGTTCTGATCTTGCCCCTTGTCCTTGCTTGAACATTTGGCTTAAAGGTGTTTATAGTTGTGAGCATAGATGTATTTAGGTGTTCCCTCTTCCATGATAGTAATTATCAGTGAATCTTTTATGTTTTCTAAGTCATTTGAAATAAAATATTTGAGGAAACAAGGTGTTCCCCGAATCTTAGATTTCATTTTAAAAGTTGTTTTGAAATCATTATTTGCTTAAAGAATGTTTGTAGAATTTATGGTTAGCCCTGTCTATCAAATATTTCTTTATTGTTCAAGTTATGTTTTCAAGTTCCCTTCGTTGAGAATCAAATTTCTCTTTCCAAATCATTGATGTCCATCTCATTCCAAAACCAAAGGATCCTACGGCCAAGTTAAATTTTCCCTCTGATATCCCATATCCATTGATGAGTATGTTATGACCTCTTCTTGACTTCATTTCCCAATGAACCAAATGTTTCTCCATTCTATATATCTTCCCTAGACCTTTCATGTTTTGTTGTATCAATTCAACCAAACAAATAAACAAACACCAACACTTAATAACTAGTCTAAAACCAATACTCAAAGCACACAAGATAAACCTTTGCAAACAAACATTTGAGAGATCCCTCTCTGAGAACAGTAGGACTAGATCCTATAACTCTAAAGATTGGTTCTAATGTTGCCTTGTATTTTTATTTTCCAAACTATCAAAACACGGGACACCAACATAATGGCGATCACGGTGGGACCACTGAGTTCATAGTTGCCTAGCAAGCTCTTATAAACTCATTAGTCTTTCAAACAACCATAGAAACTCAGAAAAACCCAAAATATTTCAGTTTGGCTTCACAATAAGCATGGTGGTCGAACCATCCAATATATTATCTTCATAAAAGCTAAAAAGTTTCCACCTGGTAACTCCACTAGCCCCAGTAGGCCTATTACTCATTTAGGTTCCCAGATCTCTTCAAGACTGTGTTAACCAACCTTGAAGAGGTTTAGAATCCTAGTCCCTTACTAGATAAGACTGTTGGGAAAAAATACCGAGAGGGGGGGGGGGGGGGTGAATCGATGCTTTGAATCTAGCTTGAAAAACTTTTTACTTTTTCTTTCTCTTAAAACCATACGCTACTTTACTGAACCCAACTCGCGTATACACGCGGATATCCTTAAGAAAACTTGCGTATGTCCAGAGATCTTATTATGCATTTAATTCTTTACTTGGATCATTGCATCATTCATTCATCAGATGTTTAGTAAGCAGTAAGCATGTGCAGTAATAACAGAATAAACCATCACACATAAGCAACACACATGAACACCATTATTTAAGGTGGAAACCCAATTCGAGAGAAAACCACCGCTGCTGTCATCTTTGTCTTCAATATTTATTATAAAGAAAACTTCTTACAATTTTGTACTGGCACAGACTCATACCATCACGCAGGCACCCACCTATAGAAGGCTGCAACCTTCTCTCATTCTCCAGCCACCACTGGAAGGGAGCTCCAACCCCCTGATCTCGTTTACCAACCTCTCCTGGAAGGGAGCTACTACCCCCTACTCTCGTTTACCAGCCTCTCCTGGAAGTGAGCTACTACCCCCTACTCTCGTTTACCAACCTCTCCTGGAAGGGAGCTACTACCCCCTGCTCTCATTTACCAGCTTCCACTGGAAGGGAGCTACAACCCCCTCACTGAAGGCTTCGACCCTCAGCACCACTACGGACCACGTTTCATCAATTTTCATACTGGATCAAAACAATGTCATACCTTGTAGGCCACTTTTCATCAAATTTTGAGACTGGACCCATTCCACACCTTTAAGCTCAACTTACATCAAATTGAAACTTATAACCCCATCAGTTCATTCATTGAATCATCAACCAATCAACCAACAACTTGATCTTTAATCAACATAATCAGCAGCATAATCAACATTCAAACAACCCAGATCTGTATGAATACATCATTGACAGACAGCAGTAAAATAGATCAGACATTTCATTCCACACACTTCAGCAAAACCCTGGATTCCATACGCGCTTTTAATTCACTGAGCCTGCGTATATACACGCTTTCATAGAAACAAACCTGCGTATACATCTGCACATATTTTAGAACTATCCTCATATTCCATACGTGCTTTCTCTTCCACAAACCTGCGTATAGAGCTGCAAACATTGTAGGGCTGTGCAACTCTTCAAAACAGATAAATAGCTCAGATCTTACCCTTTACTTCAGCAAAGATTCGCCAGATCACATATCTAAACATTCCATAAACAGATCTAGAAAATACATAGTCATTTCTGATCTAGATATCCCACTTCATCATTTTCTTCATAGGTGCATTATTAATTCAGATCAATCAATAAACTGTTACCCATTTCATGTAGATATACTTCAGAGTGAAGTATTCATTAAAACCCATACCTATGCACCTTGTCAACAATCATAAAATTTTGCCCAAGAACAGTGAAAACACTGTAACCAGAACTTTAGAAATAACCCAGACTTCAGAATAGATATCCTGAACCTTCATTAATTCAAATATCATACGCTACTTTGTTTCACTGAAGCCGCGTATACTTCTGTGTATTTTATCTTAAGAAAACCCTAACTTCCATACGCTCTTTTAATGACGTGAACCCGTGTATATACGTGCTTTTCATGAAGCGAACTAGCGTATAGATCTGTAAAGAGTAAATTTTGCAGAACAGACCAGATCTATAAGACTTACACAGATTTATTCATTTTCTTCAGCAGAATTGCGTCAGTTCTTCATCAATCCTTCAGTAGGTCATTCTAGAGATTCATCATCATCAAATCTAGAGATCCTGAACCATCATCAAATCAGTGGGTGCATCATAGATTCAGATCTATCAATTCAGAACATAGTTCATTCATGCAGATATTCCTTAGAGAAATTTATTCATCAACAACCCTTACACATGCACACTTTGCACTATGATCCTCTTCTCCTTATATAGTTTTAGCCTTTATCAATACCATGAGTCAAAACCACTTAACCACTGATGGTATTCCTAGATGGGATCAAATAGATAATCCAGCGCTCAATACTGTGGGCCAATACCATGGTAATGCCCCTAGGTATCATAGTTTTTAGAGCGCAAAAGGCATATGTGACTTGGAGCATTCGTATCTGCGTGTATACGCGATTTCACTTCAAAATAGATGCGTATATACTAGTCCTGAATGTATACGCGGGTTTCCTTCACAAAAGTAGTGTATACATTGAATCCATACACGGGTTGCCTTCATAAAAGTAGCGTATACATTGTGACATATTATATTTATCATTTCTCTGGCACTTACTGAAATTACTTTTTCTGCTACTTCTGAACTGATCTATAGATACATCATTTTTACATCTTTAACAAATAGGTTGCTACCAAAACGTAACTCATCAAGTAGGTTTCCATCAAGGACAACTTCATCAAGTAGGTTTCCATCAAGGACAACACATTGCATCATATTGCCAACAAAGACATCATGAGAGGTAAAATTCCCAAAAACAATCCCTAAAACCTTAACCTCTCTCATTTTGGAAAAAAAACTCTGGCTTCACATAGGATTAACACTAGATCCCATCCAGATCCAAATCCTCCTTTAATTGTTGACAATCTTGAGAGAATTCTATGGTAGACTTCTAACTCTAGAAAATCAGATGCTAAAAGGAGCCTCTTAAGAACAAATTCTTTCCCTGAAAACCTTGTTGTCTTAGAAGATTCACACTTTGATTTACATCATACACAGAACATCTTTAGAACTAGATCTCAAGGTGATCTAAACAAGACTGACCTTAACTTTGCAGATTTGCAACAAAGCTTTAGTAGAGAAGCCTCACCTTCCACTCCTCCTGATTCCTAGCTTCTTCACCACTTTAGTCTTTTCCATAACAAATCTGCTCAAAATCAGTTTGCTAGCCCAAGTGTTTCTTCCACTCCAATTCATACTACCACTGTTCAAAAAACTCCATTTTAGCCATTTTTTGTAAACCCACCTCTTGTAGATCCACCCTTGTTTCCATCCATGGCAACATGGTATGCCCCATTAGTGTTACCACAACCTCTACTTCCCTTACCAAATGATTACCAATCCAAAATCCCTCACTTCACTGGAAAAGAGTCGACAACAGCCCAACATCATGTAGATAGGATGGAAGCTGCATTTGATTACATGGAGATAGAAGAAGAAACTATGAAGATGAGGATTTTCGCCCAAATTTTAGGAGGAGATGTAAAGAAATGGTTTAAAAACTTACCTCCTAATAGCATAAATGATCTTCCTGCCTTGCATCAAACATTTATCAACAGATGAGAACTCAAAAGGAACCCTCTCCAAATACTAGCAAAGTATAGTAGCCTCAAGCGAAATAAAGGGGAGAGTGTCCATGATTACTCCACTAGGTTCAATAGCATTTACAATGCTCTCCCACCTCACATGAAACCTCCCCAAGGCATGGCCTTGGTAAGGTATCCCGAAGGCCTTGATGCTGAGATGAATTATGAATTAATGGGGAGAGATTACTTAACCTTGGAAGACATGCAGAAAGGAGCTTTGAGTATAGAAGCAAATATAATTGAGAAAAGAAATAGGTTGAGATTAGACAAGAGGGTAACTTATAATGATGACCTGCTACCCTCAACCTCAGCTTCTGACACAAAAATTGACAACCTAGTCAAGGTGATGGAGAGGATGCTTGAAAAGATCAATTTAAATGAGAGACTTCCACCTAGAGAACCTCAAAACAATCAAAATAGAAATAGAAATTATAATTATAAGAGAGAAAATAATCAAGACAAGAAAAAGGAAAGAGACCAACAGATTAGACCTCCCTTCCAACAAAACTATGTAGATCAATATGAGGAAGATAGGGAGTTGGAAAGGTTGGAAGAATCTCATGTAAACTTAATTGGATCAGTAGTGGGGATGATGTTTTCCTCACTGAGGAAGAACAAGGTTTCTTCTCTTGTGATAAAAATACAAACACCTATGAAGATTTTGATGACTATAGATTGGGTTTTGAAAATGCAATCATGGAGGTACACAAATAGTATGATCTTAGGAGCAAGGGAATCATATATAATTCAAAGGATAAGAACACTAGCACTGCTGTCAAGAAAAATGCAGACAACCAGCCCAAAAAGACAACAGAGAAAACCAACATTTTGGCCAAGAAACCAGACTTAAACAAAGAGAAAAGTGTCCAGCCAAATGTTGAACAAAGTACCCCTAGCACTTCAACTAGTAGTCCTAACAAAACTGTCCCAATTACCGGTCCAAACAGGGTTCAGCAAATCAAAGTTGCTGAAAAGAATTCAATTGAAAAGGTAGATGTAAATATCAACAAATCAATTATTCCTTTCAGCCTTGAGGGAGAAATTGCTAAGATAAAAATTTCCATTCCCCTAGCTGAACTAGTAACCCAAGAGCTATACAAAAACCAAGTTTTGAAAGCTTTGAAACTAGTAAGTGATAATGACACCTTGAACTTGACAGATGACAAACCTGAGTTGTTGTTTGGTCCAGAAGTTGAGGGAAAATACCAAGAAGGGGTTGTCCCTCCCTTCTATGTTAGCCTGAACATACACGAGAAAATTTTACACAATGCCATGTTAGATTCAGGAGCTTCACACAATCTAATGCCCAAGGTGGTAATGGAAAGCTTAGGCTTAGAGATTACTAAACCATACAAAGATTTGTATTCCTTTGACTCAAGTAGTGTCAAATGTTTGGGTTTAATCAAATATTTATGTGTTAATTTAGCTCACATCCCTGCTAAGAGTCTAGTAATGGATATAGTTGTAGCTGACATTCCCCCTAAGTATGGCACGCTCTTATCAAGATCTTGAGGAGCCTTCAAATGGACATGTCTTATGCCACCATCCCTGTTTTCAACCAAAACAGAACACTATACAGGGAATCTCACATGAAGTACATGGTGAGAAACATAGACAAACCAAACAACACTCCAATCTATTTTATTCAATCAAGTTTATATTCCTTTATCTTATGTAACGAAGATGAAATCACCCAACCAGATAAGGAAAACATGTACCCAGTCAGTTCACCGAAACAATCAAATCTTCCCTTCAATCAAATTCAAAACATTGACAATCAACAACAACAAGAAGCTGAAAATGAGGCAAATATACTTTGGACAATAAACTTTGATGGATCCTGTAACAAAACAAGTGCAAGGGCAGGTGTTTGGATTCAAAATATGAATCAATTTTTTCATACAAATTGGATTTCCCATGCACTAACAATATCGCTGAGTATGAAGCCCTTCTCCTAGGCTTACAATTGCTTAAACAGTTAGAAGCCCAAAAGATATCCATCCTAGGGGATTCTAAACTTATCATAAAACAAATCAAAGGAGAATACTCAGCTAGAAATCCAAGGCTTAGGGAATATCGGAACGCTACCCTTGATTTATTGAAAACCTTCAAAAAATATGAACTCATTTTCATCCCTAGAGCACTGAATCATCTAGAAAATGAACTCACCTTCAATGCCAGCAACTGCCAAATACCTGAGATAAATCAATAGCTCAGCATGAAGGTAAAACATAGGCCTGTTGTGCCCGATAACGAAGATCACTGGCAAGTTTTTGAATTTGACAAACACATAGATGATTTCTTGAAATCAGAAAATGATTTCAGCATACCAATATCAGAAACCAGCCATAAAGAAAATTTTTTGTATATTGAACAAATCCCAGAAGTTGAAACGAAATATTCTACTGATATAAATCATTATGAAAATCCTTTTGAAGTAGAGATAACTAACAACACAGAGCAAGAAGACTTGGAAGTTTTACAATGCAAAAATGATCAAATTCCAAAAGGTCTCACACCTTTAGAACACCTTTTCGATTTTAACGACGTAGCCAAAGAACCGAGAATGGAGCCTATGGAAACCAACGTGGAAGGGCATAACATAGGCAGTCTAGCAGAACCCAAGATGATCAAACTATCCAGCACTCTCCCAGCTCACATAAAATTGCAATACATAGAGCTGTTCAAAGAGTTTAAAGATGCTTTTTCTTGGGGATACAAAGACCTAAAATCTTACGATACGAGCATCATCCAGCACAAGATCCCCCTGAAGGAAAATCAAAAGCCTTTAAAAAAAAAAATAAGGAGAATAAATCCTCTCTTACTACCTTTAGTTAAGAAAGAAATTTAAAAAATGCATGATGCTGGAATCATAGTACCCATTATATTTTCAGAGTGGGTATCAAACTTTGTTTCTGTTAGAAATAAAAAAGGGGAAATCAGGCTCTGTATTGACTACAGAAATTTAAATAGAGCCTATTTAAAAGACAACTACCCCTTACCCAAGATGGACCATATACTTCAAAGGGTAGTTGGGTCAAGAAATATATCCCTCTTAGATGGGTTCTCGGGTTACAACCAGGTGTTAGTGCTCCCAAGTGATCAAATCAAAATTGCTTTTACCACACCTTGGGGCACCTTTATGTATGTCAAAATGCCTTTCAGATTAATGAATGCAGGGGCTACCTTCCAAAGGGCCATGGAAATAGCCTTTTCTGAAGATATTGGCTATTTCATAATCATTTACCTTGATGACATAACCATTTTCTCAAAAACTGATGAAGAACATTTGATTCACCTAAGAAATTTTTTTGAGAAATGTAGGAAATTTGGTTTGTCATTGAATCCCAAGAAGACACTCTTTGGTCTCCAAGAAGGAAAACTCCTTGGCCATATAATTTCAAAAGAGGGAATCAAAATAGACCCTACAAGGATAGATGGCATATTACAAATCAGTCATCCAAGAAGCCTCAAAGAGTTGCAATCATTCATCGGAAAGATCAATTTTTTGAGGAGGTTTATCCCTAATCTTGTTGGGCTATTAAAAAACATTACAAACATGATTAAGAAATATGTCAGTGTAAAATGGACTTTACCAACTAAAAAATCATTCGAACTGGTCAAACAAGCTCTTACTCAAACACTGGTCCTGATTAGTCCAAATTTTAACAAAGACTTTTACATCTGAGCATACAATAGCTGCAGTTTTACTTCAAAAGAATGACTTGGGACAAGAACAACCAATATATTTCTTTAGTAGGGCCTTAAGAGATGCTCCTCTCAAATATAACATCATGGAGAAGCAAGCCTTAGCATTAGGGAAAGCTTTAAAAGACTTTAGGGTCTATATTTTACACTCTCACATAATTGCTTTTGTTCCACATACTGTTGTAAAGGACATTCTAAGTCAAGACCCTGATGGTAAAAGGGGAAAATGGATTGCAACTATTCTTGAGTATGACTTAGAGATCAGGCCCACCAAGCTAGTTAAAGGGCAAGGATTAGCAAAACTTATGGCTGAGTCTAACTTCCAAGCACTAGACATGAATATGGTAGATGTGTTGGAAGAAATAGAAGAATCTACTGCTCCTTTTATTGAAGAAACATTTCTGAATTCTCCTTGGTATGCTGACATTATTTATGTGCTTTTATATTTAAATGCCCCTCCTTCTTTTTCCAAAACTAAAGCTAGATTTTTGAAACAAAAGGCTTTGAGTTTTTGCATCTTAGATGGGGTATTATATTGGAAAAATGTTGTTGGAATTTTGCTTAAATTTTTACTTGAAGATGATGTAGGGAAAATCATGCACTATTTGCATGACGGAGAATGTGGAGGACACCTCTACTGGAAGGCCACAGTGAACAAAATTCTTAGATCTGGTTACTATTGGCCTACCCTTTTCCCAGACACTCAGAAGTTAGTCATGTCTTCCCATAAGTGTCAAATCTTTGATGGCAAAAGAAAACTTCTTCCCTTACCCCTACATCCTATCAGAGTTGAGGCACCTTTTCAACAATGGGGTTTAGACTTCATTGGGGAAATTCACCCATCCTCCTCAGCTCAACATAAGTGGATCCTCACAGCCACTGAATTCTTTACCAAGTGGATAGAAGCTATACCTTCTAGAAATGCTAATGACTCTGTCATTATCAAGTTCCTTGAAATAAATATCCTATCCAGATTTGGTTGTCCCAGAAAAATCATAATAGACAATGCTGCTGCTTTTAAATATAAGAAGATGGTTGATTTCTGTTACAAATACCACATAACCTTGGGCCATTCCACTGCTTACTATCCCCAAGGAAATGGATTAGCTGAATCTTCCAACAAGAGTCTCATCAATATCATTAAAAAAATGTTGGAACAAAATCAGAAATCATGGCACATTAAGCTAGTTCATGCCTTATGGGCTGATAGGTTAACTACGAAGAAGTCGATAAATATGTCCCCCTATCAGCTAGTTTATGGCATGGATGTAGTCTTTCCCACCTCATTAGGAGTGCCAATTATGAAGCTCCTTCAAGAAGTGCAGGTTGAAGAGAATGATATGCAGAGGAGAATAAATCAAACCATCCATTTATAGCAGACCAGAGAAGAAGTTTATAAGAGAACACAGTTAGTCCAGGAAAATGTAAAGAAAGTATTTGATTGGAGGACTAAGGCAAACAATTTCCAGGTTGGAAATGTTGTTCTTAAATGGGATTCAAGAAGAGAAGAGAAGGGAAAACATTACAAGTTTGAGAACTTGTGGAAAGGGCCCTATATTGTTCATGATGAGAGGGGTCACAATGCATTTTTCCTGAAAGAATTGAATGCAGTAGATCTATATGGAGGTCCTGTCAATGGTAGGATGCTCAAGCATTACCTCTGCCAAGAGTCTTGAGTTTTAAAGAATTTTATTTTTCATTGTAAATATCATAGTCTAAACATCGCATTCAAAGTTGGAAAAATAAAAATACAAAAAACAATCGAAAAGAGAAAAGAGGGCAGATTGTGAAAACAAGAAAGGTATAGCCCCATATCAAAGAAGAGAAACAAATTTGAAAGTGTGCAAGCTCAAATGCCACTCCTGAAGAACACACTTCTAGTTAGTCAAAAATTTTAATCTTGACTAATGAGCTTTAAATTTTCTGCTGATAGGATAGTGAATTCGATTTGCCAAATTGTTTAATCTTGGCTTATCAGTAGTTAGATTAGGTGAGAGATGAAAGGTTCAAACATGCTCCAAATCTGAACCTAAGTATCCAAGAGAAGAATGACTCCAATCTATTTCAAATTCTGAGTCAAAACGGAAGTAAAACTAGTTCTAATAAACTGAAAATTTAAACGAGAAAACGAGCAGAAAACAGCTCACACAATAGTAAAAAGCAGAGCTGAAAAAGGATGAAGGAAGTGCTTTGAAGTTTCAGAACGTATGCCTTCCATTTTGATTTAATTTTATGCAAAATAATGTCTATGTGTAGCTTGTTTTTCATGCCATAGAATCAACGGCAAGTCAAACAGCTTAATCTTGACTTGACTGTTTTTAAATTTCTGTTTTAGAAATTAGAGAATAAAAATCTGTTAGACTGTTTAATCCTAACAGATTAGTAGATTAGGTAGAGAATCATATGGGATCAACTATTTAATCTGAGTCCATGGAGAAATAAGGAGTAGAAATAGGTTATATTCCTGCTTTCAAAAAGAATAAAATTTTGTAAAATATTTTGCCAATCCAAGTGCACTCTAAATGAAGAGAAAATGTTAGATCTGTAGGATTGGGTAGGTAGAAAGCTTGTTGATAAAAGATCCATTGTTCTTATGGCTGCTAAATATTTTTTCAAAGAAGATCATCCCAACAAAGGAAAGGCAGCCCAATGGATGAGGCACTGATCAACCTCCCAGAGAACACAATGGATGTGGCACAGGTCAGCCTCCTAGAGAATGCAAGTCTGAAGTTCTTGATGCCTTCAAGAAGGCACCATCCCTAAGTGGAGCCACTGTTAGCCACCTATAAAATTTGTGATAGCAAAAGGTGGCTAAAATTTTTTGGAGCCTTCAAGGAACAAATTTTATTGCTAAAAAGTGTTGGATGTTGAAGACTCTTGAAGGCCTCGTGCCTCTGTCCAAATCTTCACTGTTGTTCCCTTTTTATACTCAAAAATTTTGTTGTTTTCATGAGAAAAGATTGCTGCAAAATCATCATTTTTCCCCTCCTCCACTCAAAAATAACCTTCATTTTCTCCCCTTTTTTCTCCATAAAATTCCTCTACCTCTCATGGTTTCCCTTCTCCCATTCATGAAAATCCTCTTTACATAGTTTAAAACTCATTTTTAAACTATACCGAAACCCCCAAAACCGTTGAAAACTCTGAAAAATTTCATAAAAAACAAGTTTTTATTACTATGGACTTAAGCCTCCTTGGGCTAAAATCCTAACCACTTCCCCACCATACACTTTGAGGCTGGAACCAAGTGCTAACCCTTTTCAGTGCTTATAGCATCGAAAAATTCCGATGGGTTGATTGAAAAGCCCGAGCACGAGGCTCTGATTGCGATTAGCCCTTTGTTATAACGCCCGGGCATATTGCATTTCACGAAGACCAAAGGCCCTGCAGTCGGGCGCTAGCTTTTTCATATATATATATATATATATATTCTACCACCAAAAGCTTTCTGTTATTAAATTTTTGAGTTTTCATATGTTATAAAGGGTTTCCACCCATTCGCTTTAAAAATCAATCCCCAACCGTTGATCTTGGGCCGATCAAACGAACAGCGCTCAATCGCATCGCCCTCCCCGATCGCTCAATCACATCTTTTGATTAGTACATTAGTTTGTCCCCTCCGATCAGCCATCCCTCTGATTAATTACCCACCATTGATTTGATCCTCAGATCAATGATTGTCGCTCAATCGCATCGCGAGTTTTCAGCACTGTGCCATTTCTTTCCCCGCCGATTGAATGTCTCCAATTACATCCAGACCGTTCGTTTGATCTCATATAATGGCCCATAATCGCTCTGATTATTAACCCTTCCTCCACCTATTTAACCCCTCCGATTCACTCTCCGTCATTGATCTGATTTGCAGATCGATGGCCAGCGCTTAATCGCATCGGCATTTCCCTATACATTGGCGCCATTTAAGTTTTGCCCCCAATTTCGATCCTCCAATTGGATCTGAACTATCCATGTGTCTAGATTAGACGACCCTAGATTTTTCCATCTTATTTTTCCCTCCCCCCTCCCTTTTTCTTTCTCATGGCTGATCTCCACCGTTGGATGCTACCATCCAACGGCTACGCTCCTCTCCACATCCTCTGTAGCAGTTAAACCCACAAACGCAGGATTTTTTAATTCTTTTCATATTTTTCAGGTTTGAATGGTTTGTTCCATCATATTAATGAGAAAGCTGAAGGCCAGGAATGACGATTCCCTTGCCTTTGATTTATCAAAGGGAACCATTCACGGGGCTCTGCTCCACGTTTCGTCAATGCTTCATGGGCATTGATGCCTTAACGAGCCTTGCGCAGCCTGCACATCAACAAGACACTGTGTTATTAAAACACACTTAAAATAGTATCAATGTCAAAGGCAGAACATACCAGAACAGAATATTGAAGACAGATTTGAGGATTACGGCTAAGAATGATTATCAAAAGCCTAATCCCTAGGATTAAAACACAGTTAAAGGAACATCATAAGTGTTATCAGACAGAAAATCCTCCCCTGCCACATCTGAGGCAAACTGATTCCTCCCAGCTACCACTGTGCCACCTGTGCCTTAAAAGCATTCCAACAGAGGCTGAAGTTATGGTCCAAAATCAGATATTTGCCTCAAACACAGCTAGAGAGTTGATTCTGCCAAAGAACTTAATGCAAAAATATCTGCAGAGTTACTCCAACATGACACAGAGCCTCAAAAGTCAATAAAAGCTCCCACCGAGCTTAAACATTAAATGTAAATCCATTAATACAGTGAGAACACCTGTAAACTTCTCCATCGATCCCCTCAAAGGCCAAGAAGTCATTAATCTATATTAATTATCTTGGGAGATCTTTTATTAGATCTCACCTCCTCATTCTTCTATAAATACCTTTGTAGAAGATGAGAAATTGTCGGTTGGTTGGTCACTAGTTGTAATACTGAAACTCTCTGAAATAATACATAGTCTGTTGAAGTTGAAGAACAAATTGAAGTCTTGGAAGCCTTGATAATGTTGTTGCATGCTTGTTCCTGAGAAGGCGCTATCATTGGATCCATGAGCTTGGCTGTTGGTGAAGTATTCTGAAATGTTTAATGTTTTCTCCTATTTTCATTCTGTTCCATAATTCCTTGCTATAGTAGGTTAAAAGTTTTAGGCTAAGAAATGACTCTTGGAAGCACCTTAGACCTGTTCATCCTTCACTGTTTCATGTTTTCTTCTACTAAGGTATTTTAGAGTCTTTAATCTCTCTCTTTAGTCCTCATGCTTGTTTATTTCCTTAATAGTTAGAACAGTTGGTTTCAGCCTGATTTATGGTTCTCCCTGCTTGTCTGTTGCCACTTAAATACTATTATTGAAGTCTCCTTTTGAAGTTCTTTTGTTTACAGTATGTCAAGGAGGTATGTTCTGATCTTGCCCCTTGTCCTTGCTTGAACATTTGGCTTAAAGGTCTTTATAGTTGTGATCATAGATGTATTTAGGTGTTCCCTCTTCTATGATCGTAATTATCAATGAATCTTTTATGTTTTCTAAGTCATTTGAAATAAAATATTTGAGGAAATAGGGTGTTCCCCGAATCTTAGATTTCATTTTAAAAGTTGTTTTGAAATCATTATTTGCTTAAATAATGTTTGTAGAATTTATGGTTAGCCCTGTCTATCAAATATTTCTTTATTGTTCAAGTTATGTTTTCAAGTTCCCTTCGTTGAGAATCAAATTTCTCTTACCAAATCATTGATGTCCATCTCATTCCAAAACCAAAGGATCCTGCGGCCAAGTTAGATTTTCCCTCTGATATCCCATATCCATTGATGAGTATGTTATGACCTCTTCTTGACTCCATTTCCCAATGAAGCAAATGTTTCTCCATTCTATATATCTTCCCTAGACCTTTCATGTTCTGCTGTATCAATTCAACCAAACAAATAAACAAACACCTGCACTTAATAACTAGTCTAAAACCAATACTCAAAGCACACAAGATAAACCTTTGCAAACAAACATTTGAGAGATCCCTCTCTGAGAAAAGGAGGACTAGATCCTGTAACTCTAAAGATTGGTTTTGATGTTGCCTTGTCTTTTGATTTGCCAAACTATCAAAACACGGGACACCAACAAGGCCATCCCAAAAAAATTATTTCTTCACCCTGTGGTAAGTTTTTAAAAATCCCGAGTGTCATCCTAAAGGAGAAGTGTGCAATTCCAAAAGAATATTTTGTTTTAGTTGGGAATTCTTTCAAATATATAAGTGATCTTTGTACCATAACGAATCATTTTTCCAACTAAATGTATCATGTGTACTGGGATCTTGCTGGAACTTTTGAATGAGAGTCCACACTTCTTCATCCTTCTTCCATTCATCCCTTGCTTTGGTTATCCAATCTGGTTGGATAATTGAAAGGGCACAAAGCAATGCTTCCACCTCTTCATCCTTTCTTGAGAGTGCATCTGCAACAATATTTAGCTTACCTTTTTTTGTAGATGATTTCAAAGTCATAACCCAACACCTTTGTGACCCATTTTTGCTACTCTTCTAAAGATAGCCTTTGTTCCAAAAAAGTGTTTAAGACTATCATGATCAGTTTCTATGCATTTCTTCAAACCATCCATCTTCGCTTCCACGCCTTTCTTCAAAACTTCCATTTCATTTTTTGCTACTCTTTGCGAGAGCGAAATTTGGTGCACTTGCTCTTGTAATTTTGATAGATCATGTTGCAATTCTTCATCTTCATGAGTCATAGTAGAGTATTATGAGGGCTTAATGGGTGTTTAATTCTTTTTAGGAGACATTTCAGAACCCAATACTGAAATATATGCTCAATAGGCCCTTGGAATCACTTCAAACTGATTTTTTTACACAAAAATTATGCAATTCAGAAACAAATACACACCTTTTCTTGCTTTTGAGCAGCTCAATATTGAAACTAAATTATCTCTGTGATTTCGGATCTTCAATATCTGAAATTTGGCTCTGAGGTATCCCTCTAAATCCTCTTTCAAATTCCACAAGTCTGACCTGATTTGGATTCTTCAAGGAAAATTTATTTCCAATCTCCCACAATGACCTAATTATGGACTAGTTTAGTAGAGTGAACTTGTATGACTTTCCACGTGTCACTGTTTCCTCCTTCGGCTATGAAATTGATAGAAAATAAACTAAAGTCTATGTAATTGTGACCATTTTTTACAAAATTCCAATTCGACGCTTAGAGAGAGAGTTATGAAGATTTTCCCATGATCACCTCTTTGAGATGAAATTTGGAAGCTTGACAAATCCCAAACTTCCATAGATCATATCTCCAAAAATATTGCTAACCAAGCTCTGAAAATTTTTGACGATGTTCCTCAGGATTTTGGCTTCGTGCTCTAAACATTTCAACTTTTGAATCTTTGTAGAAAACAAGTTATAGCGAAAATTCTATGATGAACTATTTGGATTAAATTCAGGAGCCTTCAATAATTCCTAACTTGCATAGATCATATCTCTGAAAATGTTGCAAACAAAGATCTGCAAGTTTGTGACGATCTTCCTCAGGATCTCGGCTTCATCCTCTAAAAATTTTAGCTTTTGAAACTTCGTAGAAAAAAAGTTATAGCACGAATTCCACAATGACCTGTTTGGAGAAGCGAAACCCTAGAATCCAAAGCTCTGATATCAAATGTTGTGAAACCAACTCCAAAAATAAAAGAAAATAGATATCAACACCTTATAAATAAGCCACTTCAAGCGGGAAACCTACAATACATTACATGAATGAACAATTCCTGGATGATACAAATGACAAAACCTCCTTTCTATATATAGGAGTCCATGGGGCCACAATGTAATCATAGCTGACCTAACAATAATAATTTAAGGGCACAATAATAACAATATGGGGGTTACAGGGGTGCAACAATAACAATAAGGGGGTTACACTAACAACAATAAGGGACTATACTAGTAATATAGGGACCTAACATAGCTAGTTTTCTTACATTTCAATTCATTGTTTTTATTTTTCTTCCATTTTGTCTTTGTTGTGGTTAAGTTTGCATAAATGTTGGTAGAATAGAATATAAACTCATAAATCTTTGTGTCAAGCCTCCCTCTCTCATCTCTTCCATTGGAACTTGAGGAGGGAATATCTTCACCACATGCCCAAAGTTTATCTTTAGTTTATGATTTAATGGGAAGAATAATTAGGCTGTCGTGGTGTCATGAACATGTCTAGAATATCGAGTTAGATTTCTGTTTGAATGCGTAAGTAGGTTTTCTTGTCAAATCTAACTCATCTTTTCAATTTCCTTCATCATATATTTTCCAATGTTTATTGCATGAATAGGTAGTTTTCTTGCAGGTTCAAGTAGCAAAGCAGAGGAATACTTCACCATCACCCTTAGCTTCATTTATTAGCTTTCATCATCCGTCTTTCCATCAAATCGCCTTCAACCCTATTTTTGAGATTTTCACCTTCATACCATGAGAAACCATAAAAGTGAAAGATGGGTTTATCAAGATGTTTTGAGCTTGGCCAAGGGGTTGGAAACCTTCCATTCATCTAAGTATACCTTCATTCCACCTCCCCTACACTTTTCTTCATAATTTTTTGCCTCAGATTACCCTCAAACTGTTTCTTGTAGCAATTCATGACTTTCCTCTAGCACTACATGAAACTTGTAGCAGACCTAGTAGCAGCACCAATGGGCCTCTCCTTAAGCCCATAAACCATATTCAGCCTCATATCGACCCACCATAGCCATAAATACACCTTCAACCCTACATCCAGGAGTTCAAAACCTTCCTAAGCCACCTTAGCACCTTCTCCTCCTTACTACAAAATAATGCATTTACAGGCATAATTAGATCATGATTAGATGCATGATTAAAAGCATGATAGTTAAAGCATGAATTAGACAGAGTGTTTGTATCCATTTGGCCCAACAATGTGTAAGTATATTAGCCTTCTTTCTGTAATTTCAATTCAACCATTTACTTCATGAAGATGCCTAGTTTGCTTCTATTTCTTGCCATAGTTTAAATTGCAGATTTATTTCCTAGAAGAATAGCTAGATGTATTTTATTTCTTTAGAATATTCCTTTGATGTTTAATAGATTAATGGTTTTGAGTCACTTTTATTTATATTTCTAAATCATAAGTGTGACAGACTTCACTCAGAAACCCTAGAAATAACACCCTTTCGTAGAACTCAGAAGAGGATGATATGAGTAGAATGCATATGCTGTGTAAATAGCACTGTCACCTCCAATTTTGTACGAACCCTAGGTTGATAAAGTAAAGTAGAGTAGCCTATGGGAGTTGCATCACTCCTGGTGCAATACCTAGGCTCGCCACAACACCTAGTAGGGTGGTAGTATTTGTAGGCACTTGTTGTCACAAGGTGTTGGAGCTTGACATGATAATTTTGTTGGAGCTTAGTAGACCTGAGGAGCATGGAGTTTCTGAACAGATGATTGAGGATATTTTATATATGGTAGTGCATCCATATTTGGGCCTACCCACTTATGAGGCACAGATAGGTGTAGTTACAGCCAGCAGAACTGCAACGTTTTCAGGCATTAGCCCTCTCTAAGAGTACATAGATAGGGCTTGCAAAACATATTGCCCATTGTTTCCCATTATATGGAGAGTGGCAAGGGTTCTTGGATATATCTTGTTGATGGATTCAATAGCACAATATGAGGTGAGCATGGAATAACGTTAGCATAGTATACTTGTTTCATACATATGTGTTCATGCATTCAACTCTTTCCATTGGATAGATTGGCAGGACACCATGAGTTGATACCCTATTAATGGAGTGAAATTTATATTTACATACATAGTGAAATATGAGCCCTTATATGTGAGGTATTCTACATGTTCTGGTTTTATGTGGAATGTATACTGCCCATTATTCAGCATTATAGTAGAACTAGCCTAGTGTCAACAAAGTTGGCTTGGCATTGGTCTGTGTTAAGAGTTTTTTTTTGAGAGAGAAGTGATGAGTTGATATTTATTTTATGGAGCATAAACTATAACTGGAGAAAGAGCACAACTAGATCCATGCGATATGGGTGCTATTGATAAACCGTAGTGGCATTATGATACATGAGGATTAGTTGACGGTAGCATGAGTCAAATATTAGTTTTGGATCTGGGTATTGAGGGATCCATTCATGATTAGTTAGTGTGGATGCATGGCAGAACACAATGGTTTATATGGGAAACTGGTATTAGTTTCCAAATCCCTCTGTAGTAGATAAATACTGATTGTTTGATGGAAATAAATATTAGGGCGAGATAATTTGTCATGTCTCCTTTTTTATTTTCCACGATAGTACAACCAGGATGGGTTTCTACAGTATGTGATGTCTAGGTTGCACAAGCAAGATTACATCATTAGTGGTTCTGGAGGAGTTTTGAGGATATTTTATGGGATCCGATGGAATTTGATTTGCATATTATATAAATCACACAACTTTCCTTTTGTTCCATTGCATGCCTATAACTTTCATAAAATAGGGTTATTACTAGGCCTCACTTAATTCATTACTCTTGAGGAGGCATTTGAGGAGGAATATTTGATGGAATACCTGAGTGTAATACCTTGTTGGAATTTGAACAATAATATCTTCATAATGGGATGCTACGAAGTGACTTCTAGTGGCCAAATATAGTTTGGTGGGTGATTTAGCATTTTCTTGTATTAAAAGCGACTTTAATTAGTCACTTAATTAATTAAAAATAAAAAAACCGAAAACGACTAATTGGGAGAAAAGGATAAAAGTAACTTAAGTTAATTAAAATTTAAAATTCACTTAGATGGATTCAAGAGGGAGCTCTTAGAATGATAGTATAATAATAAAATAAGACACTTCTAGAGGATTGGAGGTCTATCTATGGGATATTTAAAGGAAGAAGATATCATTTGGGACATCATGGATTTGAGTATTTTTTGTAGAGAGGTTTAGGGAATGTGGTTCTCAACTTCAGTAGCCCCAAGGAAAAAATCCTCAAGTGATTCAGTGAGAGTGGGCAAGCACCCATCTCTCTAATTGGTGAATTCATCCATAATTCACATGTTACATTTATTGTTTCAGTTCATATTTTAGAGGCCAAGTTTCAGCTTGTGGAAGATATTTGTGGGAGACAATTCTGTCAGCCATTTTTGGCATCATATGCACTCTTCTATTTAATAAAATAAGGCTAATTTTTCTGCATGATTACGTTTTCTAATCTTCAGTTGCAGAATATGTATTTTTCCTTATTTGTAGTTAATTTTATGGTTTAAATTGCATAATTTGATTGTTAAATTGATGATTAAATTTTCTAAAGAATTTTTTTGGCAAAAAATATATTTGGAACATTACATATAATTGCAAGGGATTAATAAACCCAAGGGAATAATATTATAAAATTAAGGGATCAATACAATCAAGTAATTAATATAAAAAACTCAAGGGATTAATATTATAAATTTAAAGTATTAATAAAATCAAAGGATTTTTATTATAAATCCAAGGGATTAACATTATAAACCCAAGGGATTATCAATATTATAAACGCAAAGGATTAATAAACCAAAAGGATTATTAATATTATAAACCTAGGGAATTAATAAGCACAAGGGATTAATATTATATACCCAAGGGATTAATGATTTTATAAACATAAGGAATTAAGAAACCCAAGGGATTGTTAATATTATAGACTGAAGGGATCAATACACCTAAGGCGTTAATATTATAAAAAATTATTATTAATATTATAAACCCAAGGGATTATTAATATTATAAACCCAAGTTATTAGAAACCCAAAGGATTAATATTAAACACTATGATTAATATTATAAACGCTGGGATGAATATTATAAGCCTAAGGGATTATAAGCCCTAGGAGTAATATTAAACTCTAGGATTAATATTATAAAACCTAATATTAATAGATCAAATTGTTGACACCTAATCCTATGGGTTGGGTGTGGATATGTAATATTGTAAAATAAATAATATTAGGAAATAAGGAAGGCCAAGAGTCATTGGGAGATGAATCCCAATAGCCTCACTTCCATGTATAAATACATGTACATTCTTCAGCTAATACACATTCTGATTTGAGGAGTTTCCTCCTGGTTTGACAGTCCCTGAAATTCTGCAATTTGCAGCTCCAGCAAATACCTTCCACTCTGCAATTCTGCAGTCCTGCAAATATCTGATTCCAAATTTTCTTAACAGCCTCTCCTCCTCCCTCTCTCCAACGCTCTCTTCCTCTCACAACCATGCGTCCTTACACACTCCCCACACCCCCTCACACTTCCCTCATGCGCTATCTGTTACCTTAATTCCTCTAAGAATTACCCGACTTCCTGCTACAGCCTGCATAGAGTTGTCTATTCTTTCAACTCCGCCTCTCCCCGCAAGTTGTTGTTCACTCCTCTCATACACTGTATACACTGCCCTCCTCCACGATGTTTTCAACTCCATTACAGTTAACTCCATTACTGTATACACCGCCCTCTTCCAGTGCTGTCATTCATATCAGTTACACCCTCTCTACAACATTACACCCAAATGTAACGCGCTATCTCCATTTCTACAATGCTGTCTAACTCATTCATATCCATTACATTGTCTAAGCATTAAGCATCCATATATTTTATACTGCCCCTCCTCTGCATACACCACGTTCTGTTAATTAATAACACCGCTTGTCATACCATTCCATACAATACCGCCCTATTGTTCAATACCGCCATATACATAGCTCTCCCTTGTCATATTTAATACCGCCCCTCATACCATTCGTTCAAGTATGTCTTATTTTATACCGCCCCCTCCCCACTATTACCATATATTATACCGCCCCCCACCATATTATACTCCATCTCCTCCCCAACCATATAATATAGTACCCATACAAAAAAAAATTCTCCAAAAAATATATATATATATATATATTTATTTTTTTGGTGCAAAATTTAGTATTTTTAGTAGTGTTTTTGTCCTCCTCAATTGAGTATATTTTTCAGCAAAGAGTTTTTTTTTTTTTCTCTCCTTCAAAAGAAATTTTCCAGCAAAGTTTTTTTTCCTCTTTCAAAAGGATGACAGTCCCTTCGTCTTCTGAAGAGGCTGCATACTTGGCATATAGAGAAAAGAGTCATGCTCTAGATTCATCCAGAGGAAGAGGTGGCAGAAGAAGAAGAGGAAGAAGAAACTTCAGAGAAAAGGGGGGCAAACAATCTGACACACCTTGGGATAAAATTGAGTAGCAAAGAAATCAAGACAAAGGTAAAAGTAATGACAAAGACAAAGGTAAAGCACCTGAATCCACTCATTATATTCTAGCACATTGTAACAATGGAGTAACTGAAGACTTATTTGATGTTTCATTTACTTCATGGAGAGATGATTTGTTGCTAGATTCAGGAGCAACATGTCACATGACATTTAGAAAAGATTTTTTTGAAGAATTCACTGACAAATTTGATGGAGCAGTATATTTCGCAGATAAATCCAAAATCAAGCCATCAGGGCTTGGCACAGTCAGGCTTAAGTTTCCTGGTCTTCCAGATCATATCCTACATGAAGTTCTATACCTCCCTGAGTTGAGGAGAAACTTGTTGTCCCTGGTCCAAATTTGCCAGCAAGTACACTCCATTCACTTGTTTGATGGCAAGGTAGAGGTCAGAAAAGCATCAGATCACTCACTTGTCATGGAGGGAATAGAAGAAGGGAGACTCTTGAAGTTGAAAGGTTCATTTGCTCATGCTCAAAACTTTTCATTCAGTTCACATCATGATGAAGGTACATTCCCATCAAGTATTTTATGGCATGCTAGATTTGGACACTTAAACTATGAAAGCCTTCGTTTGTTGAAGAAAAATGGTGTTAATGGACTGCCTACAATTACTAGAAAACCTAAGGAATGTGATTCTTGTATTCTAGGAAAGCATAGCAAACAGCCATTTCATGATTCACACTCCAGAGCACATAGAAAACTTGAGCTTGTTCATTCAGATTTATGTGGCCCTATGCATGTTGCTTCTACAAATGGAAAAAAATACATGATGACATTTATTGATGACTACACCAGAATGTGTTGGATTTACTTATTGAAGAACAAGTCTGCTACTTTTCAAACATTCAAGAATTTTCATGCATGGATTGAAAATGATGCGCAAACACATATTGGCTCTCTACGTACTGATAATGGAAAAGAATACACTTCAAACGAATTTGAAAATTATCTTCGTCAACATGGAATCAAACATCAAAAAACTATGCCATATAATCCCCAACAGAATGGTGTAGCTGAAAGAATGAACAGAACTATTTTAAATATGGTTTGCTCCTTGTTATTTTTCAAGAATGTGAAATTGATGTTTTGGGTTGATGCAGTTCTATGTGCGGTTTACATAAAGAATAGGTGTCCTTCAAGTTCAATTAGAAACAAAACTCCTTTTGAAATGTGGCATGGCCACATTCCTTCGGTAAAGCATTTCAGGGTCTTTGGGTCCACCTGTTATGCCTTGATACCCAAGGATCAAAGGAACAAACTTGGTGCTAGAAGTAGAAAATGTATCTTCTTGGGTTACTCCAATACCTCCAAAGGATATCGTCTCTATGATGAAACAAATAAGAAGTTTGTAATAGCAAGAGATGTCATATTTCTTGAATCTTCCAAGAGTGACAAGGTTGTTGAGCAGCAACTTGATCGCCTAGATAGATTCACACATGCAAATTCTTTCCAAGAATTTGATAATCAGATTCCACATCTTGAAGGGGGGATTCCGATATTGAATCAAACTGTGGAATCATGTCCTGAAACACTCTCTCCCCCACATGAAGAAACAACCATGGATGACACATTGAATGATGTGATTGACAGAATTTGGAGATTGAATCTTGAATCAATCCCAACTCAATCAGATGAGCAGCCTGGGCCATCTCAGAAAGGTCCTCCCAAATGGCTGACAAAGACACTGGAGAATGTTCATCCTGATGAGGTTGGAAAAACAGGAACAAGAAGTTCCACTAAAAAAATCGAAGGTGATGTAGATAATTCTGATTCTCCTGTTGATATGGATATTACTTATAACTGTGAATTGAGTTTGTCTATATATCATGAACCAACTTCCTTCAAAGAAGCCGCTTCTCATGATGAATGGAAAGAAGCGATGCAAAAGGAGTATGATGCCTTGATAAAGAATGGCACTTGGAAGCTGGTTGATCTGCCTTTGGGAACAAAACCAATTGGCTGTAAGTGGGTCTACAAGAACAAGTATAAAGCAGATGGCTCACTTGACAAGCACAAGGCCAATCTTGTGGCAAAATGTTTTGCACAAAAAGAAGGAATCGATTATGAAGAAACTTTTGCTCCCACAGCAAAATGGACCACCATTCGGAATCTCTTTTCCCTAGCAGCTTAGAATGGATGGAAAGTCCATCAGATGGATGTAAAAATAGCTTTTTTGAATGGAGATCTAAAGGAGAAAGTTTATATGTCCCAACCAGAAGGATTTTTTGTAAAGGGTCAAGAACACAAAGTTTGCAAACTTGTAAAATCCTTGTATGGCCTCAAGCAAGCACCACGAGCCTGGTATGAGAAATTAACCGAGCATCTTCTGAAACTTGACTTCAGACATTTTGATCTTGATGATGCAACTTTGTTTGTTAAGAAAGTTGGAAAAATAGTTGTATATCTTGTGGTAGATGTAGATGATCTTTTGATAACAGGGAACAATGAGAGCTATATTGCATCCATGAAGAAAGAATTGAAGAAAGGTTTTGAAATGACTGATTTGGGTCATGTTCATTACTATCTGGGTATTGAAGTAATTCAACATCCTAAATATATATTTCTTTCTCAAAAGAATTACATTAGAGCTCTCTTGAACAAGTTTGGCATGGATGAATGCAATCCCTTAACCACTCCAATGGAACAAAACTTGAAGCTCACATCTATTGAAGGGAAGGAATTTGAGGATGCAACTAAGTATAGACAGCTTATAGGAAGTCTTATCTACCTGACCACCACCAGACCTGACATTTCATTTGCTGTTGGAATCCTCTCAAGGTTCATGGAAAAACCTTGTGAAGGACATTGGTCTGCTGCAAAAAGAGTGTTAAGGTACTTGAAGGGGACTCAAGAATTTGGACTCAAATATACATAGGTAGGCGACTTCAACTTGATCGAATACTCTGATTCAGACTTTGATGGCGACAAAGAAATAGGGGTGTCTACTACAGGTTACACCATGAGTCTTGGATCAGGAGTTGTCTCATGGAGATCATGCAAACAGTCAGTTCCAACAGATTCCATGACCGAGGCAGAATATGTGGCAGCAGCTGAAGCAACAAAAGAAATTATGTGGATCCAGAAAATCCTGGAAGATTTGCAGATGAAACAAATGTATTCCACACCACTCATGATCGACAACACTTCTGCAATAAAGTTGGCCAAGAACCCAAAGTTCCATGATCGAACAAAGCACATCAATACAAAATATCATCTAATTCAACATCATGTTCAGGCCAAAACCATCCATCTACATCATTGTTCCACAAATGAACAAACTGCTGATATCTTCACCAAAGCACTTGGCAGAGAAAAGTTTGAAAAGTTCAGATCGATGTTTGGGCTCACCAACATCCCTTTGGATTAAAGGGGGTAATTTTGACACCTAATCATACAAGTTGGGTGTGGATATGCAATATTGTATAATAAATAATATTAGGAAATAAGGAAGGCCAAGAGTCATTGAGAGACGAATCCCAATAGCCTCACTTCCATGTACAAATACATGTACATTCTTCAGCTAATACACATTCTGATTTGAGGAGTTACCTCCTGGTTTGACACAAACCAAAGATTAATATTATAAGCCCTAAGATTATAAACCATAGTATATTATTATACATATAAGGAGTTGATATTATATACCAAAACGATTAATAAACCTAAGGGGGTAATAATATTATAAATTCAAAGGATTAATAAACCCAAAGGAATAATATTAAACACAAGGATTATTATTATAAACCCAAATATTAATATTATAAAACCAAGGGATTGAAAACCATATGATTAATATTATATACCCTATAATTATAACCTTCAAGATTAGAAACATTAAACCCAATGTTATAGACTAGAATGTTAAACCCTTATGTATTCAATGTCATAATGCGACATTCAATAACTTGCAATGTAATGTATAAGTGTGACAATGATTAACACATTTCTTGTGGCTTTACGACGATGCTTATCACATTGTGACATTTGATAGATTTTCATACCATTCGAACATCACAATATTAACCCAAATATTGTAAACCCTAACATTATTAAACTCAACATTATAAACCCTAATATTAATATTATAATCCATAGGATTAATATTATAAACTTTAAGATTATAAACCCTAAGTAAAACCCTAATATTAAACCCAATATTAAACCCTAATATTATTAAACTCAAAATTAAACCCAATATTATAAACCTTAATTTTGTAATGTTGCATAGCAATGTTAAATAAATTGCAATGTGGAACCCAATATTAGGAAAAATATTATAAACCCCAATATTAGAAATATTATTATTATGAACCATATTATTAAACCCCAGTTTTCAATTGTTGCATTGCGATGTTGAATAAATTCTAAAGTAATGTAACATGATGGCAATCATTGTTAGATTTATTGTCACATTGAGACAATATTTGTCGCAATGCAAGCTCGGAAAATTAATAGTGACAATGTTTGTCACCATCAATATCTTTTATATATGTAGGTAGAGTATATTAATAATATTAAATTTATTAACCCTATATATAAATAATACAATATATTAATGATATTGGCAATATTAATAATATTAACTACATAATAATAATAATAAACCAAAGGATTTAATATTATAAACCTCTTTTATTAATATTATGAACCATGGGATTAATATTAAACCCTAATATTAAAATTATAAGCCTAAGGAATTATAATCCATGGGATTAATATTATAAACTTGAAGATTAGCATATCAAATGTAAGATCGATATTATAAACCCAAGATTATAAACGGTAATATATTATTAAAAATATTAGGGATTAATATTATAAACCCAAGGGATTAATAAATCCAAGGGACTAATAAAAAAAAGGGAATAATATTAAACCATAGGATCGCTATTATAAACCCAAGGGATTATAAACCCTATGATTAATATTATAATCCATAATATTATAAGCATTAATGTTATAAACCCTAAAACAAATATTATAAAGCAAAAAAATAAACCCTAATTTATTCAATTCCGCAATGTGACATTGAGTAAATTGCATGTAATGTATCATTACAACATTGATTTCCACACTAAAACATCGGATAAATTCCTGTACCATTCCATCATCACAATATTAAACCCAAATATTAAACTAAATTTTATAGACCTTGACAGTATCAGAACCAACATTATAAACTATAATATTAATATTATAATACCTGAGATTAATATTATAAATCCTATGATAAATACTATAAATGGTTGGATTAATATTATAAATGCCAAGATTAATAGTATAAACCCTTGCATTAATATTATAATGCCTAAGATTATAAAACCCAATATTAAACCCTAATAATATAGACCACATATTAAAGACAATATTATAAACCCTAATATTAAACCCCAATTTTTTAATGTCACATTACGACATTGAACAAATTACAATGTAATGGAACAATATAAGAAACACTTTTAGATTGATTGTTGCATTGAGACAATGTTTGTCACAATGTGATGCTTGACACATTTCAGTACAATTCCAACATCATGATATTAAACCATCACATTAAACACAATATTATAATCCCTAACATCAAAAATCCCAATATTATAAACCCTATGATTATGGGGTGGCAAGAGGGGGAGGGATTGATCCAAGAGGATCCTAAAAGGCCAAATTTTAGAAGTCATAGAAACTTAGTAAAACCAGCCTCAAATTGAAAATTTCACTGTTTTTAATCCAACAGTATGAACAACACCTCAATCCAACATCATATGAATAAGTTATGGCTTGCTGAAGTTTTTTTGGAACAATGAAACTTTTTACAGGTAAGACCCACAAGGGCACTTGGCATGCTGACATCAGTCGTATAGATGTTGACATCAGCAAGGTGATGTGGTTGTATGGATGGAGGAGAAACAACCAAAGTGTGACATCTGGCAACCCAGTCAACATCATTGGATTTCCTTGAGAAGGTGAGAATTTGGAAATTTTCGGCGGTCAATGATGTCGAATTTTTCATCTAGTTAATTTTCCTAGTGACCCCTAAAAACTAGGCGAGAGAAAAATACTGGTATGGCCTATAATAAATTAAAAAATTAAAAAACATATGTCTTTGGCTTGTGGGAGGTCAAACCCCATCAAATGGGCTAGTGCGGCGGTTAAAATATACCATATTTACATGTAAAATTTGGGTTGGCGGTCATAGTTCGGCTAGCGGTTTGACCAAATTTGTTATTATATATACCATACAACACAAAAAAACTAACAATGGGTGAGGTAGAGGGGGTTTTAACCACCGACCTCCCCGCCTACTTGTGCTTTACAATACACCTCCAGTTGTTGGACCAACAACTCAACGTTGTAAACTATGTCATCCCACATACATATATTTCTAAGTTATGACATAGACTAGGGAAGAGGGCACAGAACTGCGTGGACTGATGAAACCACGCTACACAGAACCCAGCGTAAACCAAGACAAGAGAATATTCCCAATATATTTCAAGAATATTCCTGGAATATTCTTGTGGGGAAAATTGCAGGGAATCTCAAAAATTCCTTAGAGCTCCAGAGTTCACCTGCACAAAACTGGGCCAACTTTATAGTTATTTTTCATGATTGTTCACTGGGAATCCAACCATGCAGTCTGTTTCTTCATCATAGATCTACATTTTCAGGCCATCCCCAAAAGTGGAGGTACAAGGTGTCATTTCGTAATTGCTTGTAATTTTATTTCGCTGCCAATTAATGAAAAATGCCTCCCCACATTGAGCAGGGCAGAGAGATATAGCCCACACTGGGTGAAATTTGTTATCAATTATTTGTGTGCCTTTGATCTCATGGTTGGTTTTTATTTCTTATTATTTTATGTGTACGTGTCACTTGGTTACATTCTCTTTTAACTACAATTTTGTATCCAATTTTGAAGTAAAATATTTGGATCGAGTTTTTTTATCAAAGTAGGTCTTCTTTGTAACACCCTCCTCCCACATATACCTAAGTAACCAGCCAACTAGGGTAAACATGTGACACGAGGCTACTATGATATGATTAAACCTCCTAGGTGACCTTAAGGTAGTGGAATTGACAAAAAAACATCACACAGACCTTCCACATCAGCAAAAGAACTCCCAAGAGAAATCCCAACCACTTAGGTAACCATCCACTGGGACCCACTCGGTTTTCATAACATTAAACCCCTGGAAACTCCCTTGATATGGACAAGGGTGCATCTGGGAGGCTCTGAACACTCCCATAGCATGGCATGCATGTGTCTGGGGACTTTTTTCCTCATTTATATTCGCATGTCTCTGGGATTTGTGCCACTTTTTCAGGTCAAGAGCCCAGTACACTACCCATAACTCAATGCCAAGTTCATAAATGAATTTCCACAATAGAACAATGATACATCTGCAAAAATATTGACAAGTTCTAGACTATACCCCTACTAGCCATGACAGGGATTTCGTTAAACATGTCACAAATATGTGATCTACAGGTTTAAACAACAAATCTGAGCATAGGGAAGTCATACCTAGATGAGAATCGCTAAGAAGCATTGTTCCCTTATTTAATTAGATGCATTGTCATCTATTATGTCATAGATACATTGTTCATTCATCTACAAATAAAAATATGAGAGCCATACATCATCATTGTCATAATACATGTTTATAACCAACATAATAACAACATAAATATCAAGGATACATCATCCATAGAACCTACATATAAAACAATACCTTTACACATAAGATGTCAAGCAAATAATCTCTTATTGATGAATGCAAAAGTCTACCTGGGATGGGACTACCACGTTCCACCCAAGCATAGTTTGGCTAAGAAAAATCTCTCTTCATCTAATCACCCATGTGCCATATTCCAAGCATGAATGTGGGACTCAATCCAAAAGAACCAACCAGGGAATCCCGAGGTTAAACCACTTCACCCTCATCAATAGAAACTATGATTTACTGCAATCCATCCCAGATCACTAAGCCATAAAACAAGCATGAATTTCATTGGATTTTTCCACCTAAATCATGAGGAATTTTATTGTCTCCTAGTCTCTCATGATTTACCTCAATCCACACTGGATCACTAAACCCTAAACCAAGACTACACCCTCTAGGAATTACCATATATACTTCCTTTCAGAAGCAAGGATTCCTAGGCCTAATCAAGGGAAAAGACCTCTATGATTTACCGTGTATCCCTCCCTTCATCATTCAAGGATTCCTAGGTCCACCGAGGCACACAATACCTGACTTTACCACAACCCACAATCTGTTTCAAGGGTCACTAGGCTAGTGGCTTTATTACAATCCACAATCTGATTTGGGGATCACTAGTTCATGTGTTGTCCTTCAGAGATCCACCTCACTCAACTTCGAATCCATCCAACAATCCCACTCAACCAAAACATGAGAACCCCATCACACCATGGCTATCTGGAAATGGAAAGGCTAGGATGAAAACACTTTCACACCTAGAAAAACCCATGCCATGGCAAAAAATAACCACATGCAATACCATGCATGCCAAATCTAGCAAGGAAATCACACATGCAAATTGATCCCTACAAATAATCCTATTATAGCTTCTTGATCCTGCTCTTCCTTGCTTGCTCCTTCCTTCCTCTTTCCTTCGTTTCCTTTATTGATCCAATTCCAAAGTGCTCCAAGAAAACTCTAAGTTCTGAAGAGTGTGTGTGTGTGTGTGACAGAGAGAGAGAGAGAGAGAGAGAATAATGAGAGAGCTTCAAAACTAAACTGAAAAAAAATACCAACTCATCCTCAAAATCCTTTTTATCAATTAGGAATCTATTTTCTTCATTTTCCATTATTTTCCTTCATTTTACTCCTCACATGCAACCTGTGACCTTTCACCTTCATTTTCTCCTATTTTTCCATTATTTTCATAAATAAATGTGCAAAAAATTGCATTTTTCCTTTCCAAAGCCTTTGCAATATCCTTTGCCAATTTCATTAGCGATAATATACCAATGAACACCCTCACTAGGATGTTTTCCCAACATTAAGCTTGGAATAAGTGTCCCATCAACCATGGTTATTGTTTTTGCTTGACTAACTTTTATTACATGGAATTTTCACGGGGGTTGTTACCGAACCCTTCCCCTTGGGGGACACCATCCTTGGTGTTCAACCACACCTGTACCTTAGCAAAAAACACTGAAAATAAAACATAATTCCCTTGGAGATTTATATCTTAATTCATTGTAGTATTCAAAATGATCACCCAAGTGAAGAGAAAACCAATTTGTAACATGAAAAATATAACATCATAATAACATGACACCCATATGTCTTATTAGATCTTTATAACATAGCTCATGGCAGTATTTACATCCATATACTTATGTACATATACCCGAACATCACATCCAAACATATACCAAAAATCATACCAAAACTGATTTACCTCCACTGGAAAACAATCGAAAGGATACATAGCCCGCATTTGATCCACCATCTCCCATATAGCTTCATCAGGCCCAAAGTGCTTCCACTGCAGTTTAACTTGCTCGATTTCTCGGTTCTGGAGCATAAGCCCCTTTCTCTACAATATGCACTGAGGTTCTAGTTATAATTATCCATCGAGATCCACCTACAATATAGGCCAATCAATCACATGATCAACATCTTTAACATACTTTTCCAGCAATGACACATGGAAATCATCATGGACTTTCACTGTCGAAGGCAGTGCAAGTCGATAGGCTACTAGCCCAATACTTTCAAGAATCTTGACAGGTCCACAAAATGAGGTGCCAACTTGGCACATGATCCAATCCACAAGGATATATTCTTGGGCTTTATACACAAGTACACTTGTTCCCCAACTTGAAACTCCTAAAATAACCTGTTTCGATCTGCATAGCTCTTATGCCTATCTTGTGTTTCTTTCAGATTCCTCTTGATAACCTGCATCTCTTGCTCTATCTCTGCCAGCATGTCCATTCCAATCAATACTCAGTTCACTGGATCACTCCAACTGATGGGAGTATTACAACTCTGCCCATACAATGCCTCAAATGGACACATCTTCAAGGATTCCTAATACCAATTTTTGTAGGCGAACTCTACTAGTGGAAGATGTTCTTCTCACTTATGATGTTGATGCATCAGATACATCCTAAAAATGTCCTCCAATATCATGTTGACCATCTCATTCGGTCCATCTATCTGTGGATGAGAAGTTGTAATGAAAGATAAATCTGTCCCTAATCCTGCAAATAACTCCTTCCAAAACTTGGAAGTGAATTTTTCATCCTTGTCTGACACAATCTTCCTTGGAACACCATGCATTCTGAATACATCTCTAATGAACACTTGTGCCACATCGCTAGTTGAATGCGTACTATTCATTAGAATAAAGTGTGCTACCTTAGTCAACCTGTCCACAAAAACCATGATGGAATCATGTTTTCTCATTATCCTCAGAAAACCAGTGATAAAGTACATGGAAATTACCTCCCATTTCCATTATGGAATCACAATTGAATCAGTCCACCTAGATGCCTAAATTCTTCCTTCACTTGCTGACAATCCAAAAATCTGGCTACAAACTTTGCCATATCCTTTTTCAGATTCAGCCAATAATAAAACTTCTTCACAACAGTCAATGCCTTCTGATACCCTGGGTGACCTGAATATGGTTTCACATGAAACTCCCTGAAGATCACCTTCTTGAGCTCACTATTGTCTGGAACATATATCATATCTCTAAATCTAACCAATCCATCTACCATGAGATGATAGTCCACATCCTGTGCACCTGCACTTGTGCCTATACTCTATTGCAACTTGTGCAGAATCTCCATATACCCCTCATCTTGCTGACTTGCCTGTAAGATCCTATCCTATAAATATATCCCATAGGATCTCATAAATACTATGAAATCTACCTGTATCCACCTACTAAGAGCATCTGTGATCCTATTATCCTTTTCTTTGATGTACCTAATCTTGAAGTCAAACTCACTGATCATGGTCAACCATCTAGCTTGCCTGGAATTCAGATTTGGCTGGTCAAATGAGTATCTTCACCCATTGTGATCACTCATTAGTACAAAACTCCTGCCAATAACATAGTGCCTCCACATCTTCAATGCATGCATGATTACTGCTAGCTCAATATCATGCATCAAATAGTTCTTCTTGTGCTCATTTAATTTTCATGACTCATAGCATACCACTTGGACATCCTGCATAAGGACTCCACCAAGTCCTCTCTTGCAAGCATATGTACATACCACAAACTCTTTGTCTGGATCTGTGATCTTTAACACTGGAGCATGTGTTAAAAATTTCTTAAGCTGCTCAAAAATGGCTGCACACTCATCTGTCCATTTAAACTTCTTACCTTTCCTCCACAATGATGTAATAGGATAAGCATTCTGTGAGAAGTTCTTGATGAACCTCTTATAATAACCTGCCAATCCCATTAAGGATCTCACCTCATCTACACTTCTAGGATTTTTCCACTCCATGAGAGCTCTTACCTTTCATGGGTCCACTGATATTCCTTCCTTGGAAACAACACATCCCAAGTAATGTACCTTTGTATGAAAGAAAATTCACTTGATGATTTTGGCATACAATTGATGCTCGCTCAACAACCTCAATATTGATGCTAAGTTTTTAGCATGCTCTTCTTAATTTTTAGAATATATCAGTATATCATCACTTAATACAATAACAAAATTTTCCAGATAAGGATGCAAGACATCATTCATCAAACACATAAAGATAGCTGGAGCATTAGTCAAACCGAATGGAACTACAACAAACTCACAATGCCCATACCTAATCTAGAAAGTTGTCCTGTAAATGTCCTCTTCCTTAATGTGTATCTGATGATATCCATATCTCAAATCAATATTGGACAACATTGCTGCTCCCTTCAGCTGATCAAACAAGTCATCAAACCTCGGCAATAGATACCTGTTCTTGATGGTCACTTTGTTAAACTTCCTATAGTTAATGCACAATCTGAGAGTACCATCCTTCTTCTTTACAAACAATATATGTGTGCCCCATGGCGATACACTTAGCCTAATGTATCATTTTTCAAGCATCTCTTTTAGCTGCAAATTTAACTCTACCAACTCAGGTGTGCTCATCCTGTAAGGTGCTTTTGATGTTAGAGCTGCCCCTGGTACCAACTGAATAGAAAATTCTACTTCCCTGTGAGATGGAAACTCTGAAATATCTGCAGGAAATACATTCTGAAACTTTTGTATAACATGGTACCTACTCAAAACTTATTCATCCTCAAATTCCTTACCTTTTTCACTAGAGATATGAACTACAAATAAAACACCCTTTTTTGTGACTACGCTTGGCCTGCATAGCTGTCACCACCTAACTGATGTGGCTTTCTTCTTTCCCTATAAGACTCTTGGTTCCCCATTTTCATCCAAGCACTAAATTTATTTGTCATAACAATCCACATTTGACATGTTAAGGTATAGCCTGTCTATCTCCAATAGCAACTATATGATCCCAACAGAAATATGTTCAAGTGCACTGGTGTAGAGATTCCATTCAACTCAAATGCACAAGCTCTTACCTAATGATAAAATATTTTCTTTGTACATGTATCCAAGTGCACTAACCAAGGTTCTACATGAACTTTTTTATTCAAACCACAATTATCCACTAAGTCAGGACTAACATAACTATAATTAGATCGAGGGTAAATCAAAATATAAACAACTTGATCACAAATCTTATCATCCATCTCAATGATAGATGTTGTATGGTATTCCTACCTATTATCTAGTGTTTCATAGATGCGAGGAACACTCTGACCAACATCCCCATCAGTTTGTGCCTCCTATGCACTATATATATGAGGCCTACCACCCCGATTCTATGGAAAATCTCTCTTATGGTGTTCCTTATCGCATTTCCAACACTCCAACTTTCCAATACCATCACCTCTATGTTTTTGCTTCGTATCCATGTCCTTGTCTAATTGCATTGAACTTATTTTGTGGTGCCACTTTTTCTTTCTCTTCTGCATTCTAAGGTCTTGTTCTTTTCGGCTACTATTTACCCTTACCTTTATCTTTCTCCTTCCATCCTTGTTGATATTCATTCTTACACTTTGACTGTTCATAGCAATGCTTCAATTTCCCAGTAACTTGATCAAGTGAATGAGGCTTATCATACTGCTATCACAAAATTACACTTGATTGGCTGCTAATCAGGCAACTCTATGTAATTGTTTCAAACTAGCTTGTGACTAAATCTTAGCCTCTTCATTCTGAGAGGGCTCTATCAAAGGGGTTTATGATATTAGATAATGATGAAACTAGATGGCTAACTCTATTTGGAAAATAAATTGATTATGATGTGTGTAGGTTGAAAAGAGTACAGGTTTGCAACCATTGGGCTTATGGAGTCAAAAAATCAGTAGGTTAAGTGGTAAGGTCTCTTAACATGGAAGATGAGGTAGGTAAGAATTTTTAGCAAAGGTAAATCACACATGAAACCTAGAGAAACACAACCATTTCATCAATAAAGGAAGTCAGAGCATACACATGAATTCTGAGTAATAAAGATAAAAACCACTACAAGTAGTACACATAAAACTATAGATCAGAAAATCACTAAAAACTCCATGAGAATCTCAAGTCTGTCAAGAAAAAGTCCTTTGTATTACTGATGTCAATCAAGCTACATAAAGCTGAACTAGTGCAAAAAATCTCCAACCATTTACAAATTTGATAATATGCCCTTTAATACACCTTCTTACATCAGAGATGATCTGCCTCTTGGTTAGATTCATCTAACTCTTCCTATGACACCTTTCATAACAGGGAAACATGTGCTTTAATGAGAAAATGACAGCTACACTCTAAAACAGTCCTTTTCCTAATAGGACTCAAATTCCTATTTATTACATCAAACTACCTTATCTCTTAAAACAATTACATATCTGACAACTAATGCTTCACATGTTCGAATAGGCTATAATAGAACTCATCACTACTTGACATCTTAAATATTCTCCTCAACATATGGAACCAAACCCTATTTTTCAAGAAAATAAGACCCTATCTTCAATGAATGCTTCAGCTGATGAACTATCTCCATTTCATGGTCTTCAAGTCATGGATGATTTCTGGAAAGGTCCCTTGACCTGTTGAATGTGTCCACTTGTCCAAAAATTCTCTTAAACCTGCTCAGAAACCTTCAAAATAGCTTGCTATGAAAGCATGGCAGTTTCGTAGCGTGCTTTCGTAGCGTACAAAAAATGACTTTTACAATCGAAATTTTTTCTTCTTTGCTCTTTCATGGTGTCCATCATGACATGACACCTCATCACTACCATTTCTTGTCCTTGAAATCTGAAAAAAATGGTTTTACAAGCCAAAAGAAAGCTAGAGAAATTTTTGTAGCATTTTCCTGGCTTCGAGCCTAGGAAACGCTACGAAACTGTGGAAAACTGTGTAATTTCCATATTTTGACCTTGTTTAAAAAAGGTACCTTCCGGCTGTAAAAATTTGGTTTTTAACATGCCATTGACCTCTCAAAACATAAACAAACTCAACTTAAGAGCCTTGAGGTGTTTCTTCTTCATTACTTATGAGTTGAGATATGGGTTCCTCAACTACAATCATCTTTAAACCTTTCTTCTCCAGCTCCTCATGGATCAATTATAATTGCTCTTGGAGGTCTTTAACTTGGTCCTTCAGCTTTCTGTTGCTAGATTTCAAGTGCATGTTCATTCTTCTAACATTCTTCACCTCTTTCCTCAATGGCATAGTCCATTTGATTAATTGTTCTGTATCATCTAAGGTCTTTGACACACTATCAAACTGCTCTTCCCAAATCTCTTTCATTTCTCAAACTATACTTTTTGTACATTATGTTTCCTTGCCTCTTTCTTCATAACTGCTATTTCATGATTTTCTAACTTCAATTGCTCCTTTAAGACCTCAATTTCTGTTTTTTCAATAATTTTCTCCTTTCCTTTCCTTTGCTTGATGACTCGATCTTCCTTTGCAGGTGATGAAAGGTCAATAATGCTTTGTGGTGGCTGGGCAGTGTCAGTGAATGGATGAACTTCTTTAATTCTTTCCAAAAAATTTCTAGCATGTCTTGTCATGGGTTTTCTAGCCTGAAACATAAAACCTGCATCCTCACCTACAAACTCTAACTTCTTTGTTGATTTAGCTTTCTTGAGCTTCTTTGCTCCCTCATCTATATCCTCAGCTTGGACTATGGGAGTCTCTTCAATGTCAATAGCATGTAGAATTTCTTCTAAATTTCCTTTAGCCACTATTTGGCTCGTTGTAATCCATTTGCTGCCATGTTTACTCACAATTGGCTCTTTCTTTGCAAGTTTTCTCATAGTTGACTTTTGTTTTGCAGGCGAAATAGTAGGTGTACCAGGTTTCTGCAACTGCTCTATTTCCATGATTACTGGTTCACTTTGATTTGCCCTTACTGTTTCAATTTTTTTTGCCACTAAAGGTGGTGGTATACCTCTAGGTTTAGGATTTATTTTAGGGGTAATTGCATCCACTTCAAAACCACTAACAAACAGAAAAAAGGACCAATCTCTATCTAGTCTTTTTAACTCATCTAAAGCGAACAAATATATTAAACCATGATGAAAAAGTGAGGTTTCACTTCCTTCAGTTTTAGCTTGAATTTTATCTGCCATTTTTTCTAAGCTTCTGTATAAATAAAAAGGGAGATCAAGAGATATCTTACCAAAAAAATGTAGAACAAGCTTAAAGTGGTTGTTGAGTGCATAAAAGGTATATTTTTAACACCTATTTATCTCACATTAATTATCAATCTGGGAGCGACTTTTTATTTCAAGAGTGTACTATGTCTGAGGCTGCAATTAACTAAGAGTAATGCTATGAAGATGTAGTGCAGAATTCTAAATTCAAGAATAAACAAATGCTTGTAAAGGAACCTAATTACAAATGGAAATGCTCTGAAACTTGAATTAAATCAAACTGCAAAACATCGATTAGGGATACAGTAGCAATAACTCTTTCCCTTAGAAATCGATGCAAGATAACCAATTTGGGGACTTGGGAGCAATAACCTCTATCCTCTACAGTTGGTGATCTTAAAAAAATCAAAATGAAATTGAACTCGAACTACTTGCTGATAAAGATAACTGAAAGGAACTGCAAAGGCTAAAAAGGAACAACAATCTTGTAACTCCTACGCATACACAGCAACTGTAACCCAACTATCTACCAAAGTAAAGCTAGGGATCAGAAATAAGCAATAACTAAAAATGAAACAACAATATAATTTAAACAACAATTACAAAATTAACTAATCTCAATACTTCAATCTATTGCCAACCAATACAGCAGATCAATCAATCACAAAGAATAATAACTTAGAATCGAATACAGAATGGCAAAGCTTTCATATTGATAGCAGGATAAATAAACAAAAAATTAAATAGCAATGCAATTCGTTAATGGATCTGTATTCAATCTAACATCAGTCAATCAACTCTGTAATCGAAATAAACAGTAGACACACTTCACACAACAGAAATAAAAGAATAGAAATACAAACAGCGGATCGCTCCACTAGGGTCGAGCCCTCAACCGCCGGTGAAAGCGCCGCTGGGCTACTGCAGAGCTTGAGGAATGGAACGAAAATGCCTCTTTGTATTAATAAAACATGAATAGCTTTGACATAAGTTGCTCTTTGATCACAAGAGTCAAGGAATTACAGTGTTACAAGAGGAATTCAATAATCATCCATTGTTCTATTGTCTCTCAATACATAATACATGCTCTCCTTTTATAATCAGAAGGAAGAGAAATTAAATAGCAAATATGACCTCCCATAACAATATTGGATTGTTCCCAACAACTTGATCAACCAGAAAATATATTTCCAACAATCTTTCAACAAGAGCAAGGTGAATTTGGCTTTGCAGCTGAGATTTGGAGGATGGCCACAACAACAAATCTGAGAAAATCGTGCTCAAAGAACCTTGCATTTCTCTTAATACATGCCGAATTTGGGCAAACCGTTCTTAAGTAAAGTTAATTGGGCCCGTTCTGGACAAAACCCATGTTCCGAATTTTCTAGATTCTTCTTCATTTGCCCAGAATCTTAACCGCAAAACTATCACTTCTTATTCCAGCGAATTTCTAAGTTGGAATATTTCATGATGATTTGGAAATCAAATCTGCAGTCTGGAAAATATCTTGGAGGCTAAAATGGTGAATGATATTACAAAATATATTAATAGACCATCATTGATAAAATTATGCATAATAATCATCAATTTATTAAAAATAAAGGAGAATAAATAATATTCATCCATAAGAACATAAATCATTCTAAAATGGATTTATATAATAAATTATAATAAATGATATGATAAATAAGAGTAAAAATGGATGAAATAAGTGTTAAAAAGTGGTCGTATTCATGACCCAACATACCCCCAAACTGAATATATTGCATGTTCTCATGCAACCCAAAAACCCATGTGTTAACCAAGCAAAGAAAATTGTTCATCCAAACTCATGAAATGGATGGAACAAATAAATTTTTCCTCAAATAATGAAAATTCAATTTTAGCAATCTTGATGAAGGCATAACAATTTTATAGTTGACATTTTCAGAAAAATGTGACATAAGTAACAGCAAATTTCATTAACCATTTTCTCAAAAATCAGATCGTTTTGATGCATGGATCATGAGATATAAAGAAAATGGTTGTAGGTGATAGTGCATAATTTTCAAAGTTTTATGAACTAATTTAGCGTGAAATTATATGGGTTTGTGTATTTTAATGATACCTCTTTGTTATCTAGAAATCACAAGAATTCAGTTCATAGTTTTAAAGATATATGAAAATCAATTTCTGCACTGCACAAAAATGAAATTGTATGCCTTAAACGAGAAAGAGAGTAAAAAAAACATCCATCATGTGTAGCAATTCCCCCCCCAAACTGAAGAATTAGCATGTCCTCATGCAATGCTAGAAAACAAAGAGAGGTGGTTGCTACAATCCGTTGAAATCGATGCTTGGTGTAAAACAACATGGAATAAGGGAGGTGTTGAGAATGAATAAGAATATCCATGGATGATAATGAATATTACTGACATGGTCACAAGAAAGAAATGAAAGAAATCAACACTCCCCCAAACTGAAAGATGAGACGTGTCTAAAAAAATGGGAAGTGGTAAAGATGTGGAATGAATGATGATAAATAATGCTCAATGGATTTTCATGAAATTCTCCTAAATTCATAATAAATCATAAAATTATGCTATTTTACCTCAAGTGTTACCTCCGAAAAAAATGGAATGACATGTAGGGACTGGCCTTTGTTGAAGTTGATGTAAGCTAAGCGGATACTGAAAGTAATGCAAAAGGTGGAAGCCATGCAAGCACATCATGTCTAAAGAATTGTGCATGTTCACGAACCTTTGTTGTTAATTGCAATGGTGTGGTCGTGCTGCGAATAAAATTTTCCCTCATACTTTTTGTTCTCCTGTAAACAAATCGCAATTCTGTATGCAATTTTCTTGAATCCACAATTTCAGTTTGGAATGGCAACAGATGCAGGCAAAAAAATTCAAGCAGAAAAAAAAATCTGCAGTATGAATATTGTGGCAAAATGGCAGCGTATTGCACAGCAATTATACAGGATGGAAAGACATACATACTTATGATATGATCAACAAATTATCACATTATTGAAATCCATGCATGTGATAAATCGTAAACAGACATAGAAGCGTTTTGTAATGATTCAAGGATAAGGAGAAGGGACAGCTTAAGGTAAACATAAGTAAAAATGCATTTATTACCCACTTAAACTAATGTGATCGATTTATGATTATTTTCATGTATAATAGGTTCGAAATCAAAGGTTAAGGATTCATACTTTCATCTGATATTTAAATAGAGATATTGGAAAAGGGGTTTAATATTACTATTGATGTGTATAAATATGACTCCAATACCATCAGCAGAGCTTAGTTTCCCACAGGTGTCCATAACCTTGACAGAGTTGCTCTTTCACCCTTGGAACCATTGTCCTTTATTTACGCTGAGGAAGTGCTTGTGAATTGTCATAATGGAGGCCATTGCGCTGGCTTCGTGACCAGATAAATCACAATGCCATTCACTGGGAAGAAGTGAAAAGTGGGCAGGCCGGCTCGTGATGAGACCTCTTGTTCCAAGGACTTCTTAATTTTTTCAATTGTTCATTGGACCATATCCCCGGTTTGGTGGCCATGATGGGAATGCCACTTCACTTTCTTCCTTATGAACATGGTAGGCTGGCTCTTGATGAGACCCCCTATCCTCCATCTGTCAAATTATAAAATTATTAATGAAATATGTAAATATTTTTCTTTTCATATAGCACTTTCCTATTTATTCATAAAGGATGGCTCAACACTCCTTAAGAATAGGGATGGTGGAAGAAGTCTAAACAGCTCAATAGAAAATAATATGTCCTTGCTCCTACTCCATAAGTAAAAATCAAAGAAAGTTATAAAATATGGAAAAGAACCAACATGATAAATATAATCGATCATATGAATTTAGTGGTAGTAAGACAACAAAATCATGTTATTGATTATGTCCATTTTTCCTTTTTCTTATCATTACTAAACAACTTTCTTAAAAATGATGATTTCTTTTGATTTGCTGATTACAGTAAGCTTTAATTTGTATATCCTTCCATAAATTGTATGTTTTCTTTTCAAAAAGTCATGAAAGATTCAAAAGAAAAGTTCTAAAAATGTTGTTTAAAAAATAAGAAAAATGCACTCAAAAAGTGATGTTCCTTTGGAAAGGAACAACAAAAACAATCTGCGAAAATGTTGTTCCTTTGGAAAGGAACAGTAAGGATAATCTGCGAAAATGTTGTTCCTTTGGAAAGGAATAGCAAGAACAGTCGGTGCTGTTCTTTTTGAAGGGAACAACAAAACTGCTGTTCCTTTAGAAAGAGACAGCAAAAACGAGCGGTGTTGTTCCTTTTGAAAGGAACAGCAAAAAAAACGAGCGGTGTTGTTCCTTTTGAAGGGAACAGTGAAATCATGCAAAAAAAATGTTGTTTTTTTTTTAAAGAACAACAAAACTAATTAGCGGAAATGTTGGAAGGAACAACAAAAATAAACACATAAACGCACTTCTTCTTAAGAGGAACGGCTGTTGTTCCTTAAGAGGAACAATAACTATCCCTTAAGAGGAACAATAAACAAATATAAAAACGCAAAAAGGAAAGAAATAGAGGAAAGAACAAAGCGAATATGCAATCCATTGCTAAGCAAATCCAATCAAATAGAAAGGAAAGTTTATGGACAGGTTTCAAGAAAAAGTAATTTTTTACAGAATTGGTGCTATTGAAGAATTGCCTTCTGCAATTGAAACTTGCATGGTGGGGTCCTAACTGACTCGAATGGCATCTACCCTATCCCTTTCAATCATTTACTGATTCCTAGTAGTTGTTTTGACAAGACAGATAGGAATCCTTCCTTTCGTAGCATGCTTAGTGTAATTCTAGGTAGTTTCACTACAGAAGTATTAGCAGTTTCATAGCGAAAAGTGTGTTTTCTCTATGTATTTCACTACGGAAGTAGGGATTATTGGCTAAAATGACTTTTTCGGAGTTATAAGCTTGGGAAATGAAAAATTTCAGAAAATAATGACTGATGTGACCTGAAAATATTTGAATGGGTGTGATTTTTTGACTTTAGAATAAGATAATAAGAAGAATTTAAAATTTTCCTTAACCAAGTAATGAAAAATGAATTCTATGACTGTATCTTTGACACATGAACCTCTAAGACTTTGTCAAATGATGTTTCATTTTTAGAAATTATATAACTTATGTGTTATATGTCCAAGATTCTCTTGATCTCACACTATTTTAACTTCATGAAAAATACAGAATCTATTCCACCATTGATCATTTGCGGAAATTAAATCAAGATTGCAATGCACACATGAAACAATAAAAATTCACACACATTAACATAGTTGTTTAACGGGAAAACTTGAAGCTAAAAACCCCAACTATATGTATATAATATATGTCATAGATATCATGTAACAAACCTCATACAAAGCTGATCATATCAATAAGCACAATACAGTAAAATACACTAATGGGCAGTCTTAAATTCATGCATGATCTTTTACTAATACCTTTCTTAACAATCCATAAAATTAATGACTCACGAATGAGTTCAAATTACACAGTATTTCTCATGCAATCCTCATTTGGCATCACCGAGTGTTGGATGTAATCAATACATCTGTAATTACGGCCCGATAGTCACACTTGTTGTTTCCATACTCTCTCACTAGTCTACATGGCTGCCATGTATGTGATTAATAATTGTATTCTTCAGTTGATTAATGAGTTATTATTTAGTGAATTAATTAACTAATTAATTCACACCCCTCTCACTAGTGTATCAATCAGTTAGACTAGATACAACTAGCTCAACTGAGTCTAACTGAGTTAAACTAAATACAACTCCACCAACTACTTCTATAACTCCACCAAACTCTGTCACATGAGTTCTAACTGAAGTCCTCATGTATTAGCTCCAGTAAACCCTCGGGAATAGTGTAATTCCTTCTGTTAGCTGTTGTGCCACATCTGTGCACTTAACTGAAGTGCTCCAAGAGAATAAGATAATGTTTAGAGTCCAAATGTATTAGGGTTAATAAATATAAAACTGTCTCATACTGGGCGGCATTCTAAAAACAGACATTCATGTCTAAAAATATAAGTCCATATATTTTCTCTGACTTGACCAACCATCCCACAAATAGCATCCCACTGCTCATATAATACTGATGACAGCCACAAAACAGACGTCCTAAAAATAGACTTTGCGCCAAAAATAGCCTGCGGGCCCACTTAGTGAAGGCAACTCTTTTCACTAAGCTCATCATCTTGTTGAATCTCAACATCATTTTTTCTGAGTGATAACACATACTCAATATGATCTCTAAATGATAATGGAAAACCGCTGACAAATAACTTCACTTTAGCCTTCTCATGTTTAATATGCATTACATACCTCAATAGCTCCAGGAACTTGGTCGTATACTCCTCATCTCCCATCAATCCCATCATTACCTCATAGATTTCTTTGGCCTTATCATCATAATACTTTTATGAAAAGTAATTCTTCCTAAAAAGCCTCTTGAACTCATGCCAACTCAAGTCCTCTGTCCTAATGCCCCTGAACCACTACACATCTTCCCACCAAATATCTGCTTTACCTTTCAGGTTTAAGATAGAAAGTATGGCATTCATGTTTTCTGTGTACTCATGAAACTAAAATAACTTCTTCATGCCAAGCTACCAAGCCTCTACATCCTATGACTTCTTCAAGTCACCATAAAAGGTAGGTGGATTTTCTTTCTTAAACTCATCCAATAAGTATCCCCTGTCACTCCTCTGTAAGGATGATAACGATGAATATCGTAGTGCCTATCAGAACAAAAAATGGAATAGTACATGTGTCCATCATTTCTCTTATCCAGAGTATCCAACACATAAACATCATTCTATCTAGAGTCTAGTCATCAATTCCTAACCATATCAACTACACATACCATGACCTCATGCATGACAACAAAAACCATACCAATGCACATTTGAAAACATGTAATCACTGACACACATAGTAATGCATAACCAATGATACACTCATGATGACATACTTCACAACAACAACATCCTATTTTACATGGCGACATCATTACAACCATGGCTGACACCATGCATATAAAACAAGCATATAGACCACAAGGATGATTAACACATGTGCAACCGACATGAATGCATGACCAACACACACCGCCCATCCATTCCAAGGGGTGAACCATGCTCTGGTACCACTATGTGGTATCATATATGACCCAATGATATAGAAACCTGCTTTGATACCACTTTGTGGTATCAGATATGACGCAAAGAAAGCACAACTTGCTATGATACCATTATGGGGTATCATATATCACCCAAAGAGAGCGCAACCTAATCTAATACCACTATGTAACACGCTACTCTCACATCTACCAAAGTAACTGGCCAATCAGGATAAACATGTGACAAGAGGCTACTATGATCTGATTCAACCTCCTAGGTGACCTTAAGGAAGTGGAATAGAAGGAATCACATCACACATACCTTCCACATCAGCAACATAACTTCTAGGAGTCATCCTAACCACTCAGATAACAAGACCCTAGGTCCCACTAGGTTTTTAGACCATTAAACCCTTGGACACTCCCTTCATATGGATAAGGGTGCATCTGAGAGGATTTGGAAGCTCCCATAGCATGGCATGCATGCGTCTGCGGAATTTTTTCCTCAGACCTATGCCTGCGTCTTCGGGATTTGTGCCACTTTTTTAGGCCCAAAGCCTAGGTCAATACCCAGAACTCAATGATAGGTTCATAAATGAATTTCCACAAAAAAACACTGATACATTTGAAAAAACATTGACTAGGTCTAAACTAGACCCATACAATCCATGACATGTGTTTCATTAAACATGTCACAAATATGTGATCTATAGGTTTAAACAACAGATCTGAGCATAGTGGTCTCATACTTATATGAGAATCTCTAAGAAGCATTGTTCCCTTATTTCATTAGATGCATTATCATCTGTTAGGTCATAGATACATTGTTCATTCATTTACATAAAAAATGAGGAGAGCCATGATACATCACCACTGTCATAATACATGTTTATAACCAGCATAATAACAACAGAAATATCATATAATCCACATATAAACCAATACTTTTACACATGATATGTCAAGGAAAGAACCTATTATTGATGAATACAAAATCAAACCCGGGATGGGACTGCCATGTTCCACCCGACCATAAATTGGTTGAGCAAAATATGTCTTCAACCAATCACCCCTATGCCATATTCCAAGCATGAATGTGGGAATCAAACCAAAAGAAATGTACCAGGGAATACCGAGGCTAAACCACCTCACCCTCATCAATATAAATTAGGCTTTACTACAATCCATCCTGAATCATTAGGCCATAAAACAAGAATGAATGCCACTGGATTTATCCACCTACACTCTGAGGAATTTTCCTATATCCAAGACTCTCAGGATTTACCACAATCCACATTGGATCACTAGGCCCTAAACCAAGACTCCACCCTCTAGGCTTTACCATATATCCTGACATTCACTGGAAAGAATTCCAAGGCCTAATCAAGGGCAATGACCTATAGGATTTACCATATATCCTTCCATTCACTGGTCTAGGATTCCTAGGCCCACCAAGTCACACAATACCTGTATTTACCACAACCCATAGTTTGCTTCAATGGTTACTAGGCCAGTGGCTTTACTGCAATCCACAACCTTATTGGGTATCACTAGGCCATGTGTTTTACATTTGTATATCCACCTCACTCAGCTTCGAATCCATCCGTCAATCCATTTGAACCAAAACATGAGAACCCCATCACACCATGGCTATCTAAAAATGGCAAGGCCAGGATGAAAACACTGTCACTCCTAGAAAAACACATGCAAAAACAACAAAGAACCACATGCAATACCATGTGTGGTAGTGTATTTGGCGCAAGGGCATATGAAATACAATTCTTTAGCAAGTTGATTTCTACCTTCACAAGGTCATAGAGAAAAATGATTGTCTACTGTTAGTGGAACATATTCGACACAATGTAAACTAATTTTGAGGGAAAACTAAATATACAACACTAAGAACAAAAAAAGACATAGGATGAAAAATACAAAATCTCGATGGAGCAAACAACCTAATAACACAAGTGGATAATTTCCCCTTTATTAGGTTCCAGTGACAAAAAATATACAATGCTAAACACTTGAAGAGGGTCCTTTGAGCTATGGAGTTCAAATATGCAGAACAAGGAGGTATCCTTCCCTCAAGTTCCTACAAGTGTCTCTTCCCTCTGTCAAAGCATGGTAGATCAATATCAATTGTTGAACCTCTCTCTCTTGGATAGAGATGTTGGTTGGCCAACATATGAGTCCTTCCAATCCCTCTGTTTCTGGATTATACAAGTTGGTTTACTATGAAGAAATTTGACCAGCATAACAATGTGTCTCCAATTCTTCTTCCAAAGACAGGTTTATATAGAAATTTTTTAAATTCTTCCCTCTTCTCTTAGCCTAAGATGGATAGTGACACAAGAGTAGAGGAGATATTCCTTTCTGGGCTGCATTTACTCCTCAAGGTGGCTCAAATATGCTTGTCCTTTGCAGTACTAAGTGGAGAATCATCATAAGAAAGTGTGCGATGTGGTCCTGAATGGTGACATTTCGCCATCTTTAGGACCACACGGCTATTGTGTGAAACAATTCTTTGATGTAGGTGCGATGTCATTTAATTTCCATTTGAACCTTAGGAAAAATTAAAATTTAGTCTACTCTAATGTATTCCTTCTATGAAAATATTCATTTTTAACTTCTGCTCAACATTTTTTAATGTCTTTTGCATGTACGATTTTCTGGTGTTAACATTTTCCCCCTAATGTATGAGGTCTAGGAAGAACTGTGTAGCCGAAATACATTATGCTTTCTTTTCTGTGTGATCCTTACGAGAGAGAGAGAGAGAGAGAGAGAGAGAGAGAGAGAGAGAGAGAGGGTTACTTACTTTGGAGCTGAGTTGGGATACCCCTTGTCTTAAGTAATAAAGACACCATGCTCTATAGGAAACATGCAAGAGATAAAATAAGAAATATTTCTATGAGGCGAGCATGTCCCATTCTCATGATGTTTGACGAGTTAAGCTAATTTGATAGATACTGATTCTCTCATGTAACATTTTGTAGTTGGTGACATGTTGCTGGTTGATGATGACGATTGTTGACACCCTCAAGGGAGTTTTCTCTTTTAAAAAAAGGGTTGAATGTGGTACCCACATGCATGGCACATTTAGGGAACACGCTCAATGGGTGCATGGGTCTTTGACTGTTGGCAACCTTCTCGTGTAAGCATTGATGAAAGAGATGCCTACTGGTATACAGGTCTTCGATGAATTCTAACAGAGTGCAACGGCTATGAAGTACGATACCATATTGGATATGAGAAATTATGTTGATGTCTAATGTCAAGAGGATCGATGACATCAATGGTCAATGATGATTCCCATCATGCCATCTGAAGATGCCCCAATTGAGGTGAGGAGTCATCCAAGGTACTACTTCCTTCTTGGAAAATAGTTGTTGAATTCGACAAGAAGGAAGCAACAATCGATCGAAGTGAGTGCTGATGTAAGGGACTAAGGTTTCTGATGTAGCAGAGTGTAATGTGATGGGTTAACTAGGCATGGTGGTGGTAAATGGCTATAACTGATAATGGTGGTTAAGTGGCCTGAGGTCAGAGTTGTCAATGCGATTGGCGGAAGTTATAACAATTTCTGATGGGGAAACCCCTGGGGTTGGTAGGACACCAAGGGTGGGTGTATGCTTGTTGTGATTTTCATGGCTGGTTGTGGTAAAGTATGCGTAGCTGTGACCAAGGGTGATTAGGGACTAATGCCAAGTAAGAAATGTAAATGGGTGGGTGGTAGTATTATCCTAAAAAAATGTTTGTACACTTTCCAAAAGAATATGAAAGTGGTTTTGATGTACAAGCACAGAGACGGGTGCCCCATTATCATAAATACTCATGCATGATGATGTGAGGAGTGTATTTTTCTAAGGGTGGGGGCCCCATTGGTTGGTCTCAGTGTGAGGGTGATGAGGTAGATGAAATGTCATAGATGAGCTATGAGCATGGGGGTGTGGTAAGCCAAATGTGACACATGGTGATGTGTTTTTGGTTGATCCACCTTATAGAGAGTGGTGGCCTGGGTACAGGGTTTTAACATGCAATGGGTAAAAATTTGACTTGATTTTTGATGGTGGGTGTGTGAACATGAAGTGGTTCACGGGCTGAGGATTATGGCCATGGCTCCAGACCTTGGCATGTGGTCTACATGGGTGATGGATGCCATGGATGGTGAGACTCTACCGACCTGTAGGGGTGTTTATCATGTGCAAGATGGGGTGATGGTAAACATGATTAGGTGAATGAACCTAAGCTTTTATTCTTCTAGAGAAATGATGTCAGGATATGCAAATATTTTTTAGGGAAATCTATCATGTTGGGGGTAGGATGATACCTGCTCTTGTACTTTTGTTGGCTGGGATAGGTGGGGATCTAGCATGTTTGTAATAACTGCAACCAATACCCAAAGTAAAATCATATTTTCATACAAATATTTTGGAAATAACTTGAATTTATAACTGAAAAGATAGGGCATAGCTGAACTGAAGTTTGGTGGGTGTTGTGCCTGAAAATGATTTTTTCTGAAACTTGGATCTATGGGGCCTAGTTTGAACATGATGCATTAGGGAAATTTTGAGGTCTAAAATGGGCCTCCTAAGAAAAATATACAACAAAAATAAAATTTATAAGAATCAATAGGATTCAAGATGATGATGTCAACCATGGGGGATGTTTCACCATTTTTTAAGTAAAAGGGTAAAAAGATTAACAATAATAAAATAATAAAACTACTTTTTCAACTTATCTCCCAAATTTTTTCCTCAAATTTCGAGTGGGAGTACTTGTTAGACGCAAAATTTAATTTCTCATCTAAGGAGTACCCATGTTGCATACTTTCAATAGACCCTACTACACGAAAAATGAGAAATACATAAAAAACGTTATTACAATCATGTTTTTCATGTATTTCTCATTTTTTGTGTAGCATGACCCATCAAAAATATGCAACATGGGTACTCCTTGGATGAGGAATTAAATTTTGCATCCAACGAGTACTCCCGCTCGAAATTTGAGTAAAAATTTTGGGAGATAAGTTGAAAATATGAGTTGAAAAAGTAGTTTTGTCTTTTTTTCCTTCTAAAATTTGATGATGTCATCAAATCTTATTTTATTATTTCCACTATTATTTTATAATTTCCTTAGGAGGCCCATTTTAGACCTCAAAATTCCCCTAATGAAGTGTTGATCATTGTGATTCTCACAGTTTTTTGATTAGGTACTTGTTGGAATATATTAATCACGGTTAAATGACTAAAACAGTACATATAAATTATCAATTCGGGGATGTCTTTTATTTTAGTGACATTCGCACTGTATGTGTCGATACATCAAACCAGAAGAAAATCCAAATAAAGGAAATCATTGCTGAATTAAATTTTGGAAGGAATCACTCATGCAGAAATAAAATGATCTACAGGATTGTGATCACACCTCAATTAATCTATACCTAGCACGTCACAACAATTACCCAGCTGGTATCTCTAACCCCACATGTGTAACATCATAGATAATATTGGAATTGAAGAAAATATACTCATAGTTAAAACAACAGAAACACCACTTCCACTTATACATAAATCAATAAGAGATATATACAACTACCTTAACCACTACAATCCCTGCTAAAGAGGAGGGCCCTTCCTCCCTAACAGGGCAGAGGAAGAGAAAGAACTTAATGGAAACTAAATCAGATAATGCATGTAACAGCAACAACATGATAAATTGTATTAATGTGACTAAAATTATAGAGCCAAAGTAATAATGTTCTTTGCTAACCTTTCGACCTCAAGGGTCGAGAACTATATAGTGTTTACATCTCAGAAAAAAGAGAGATGGATCAGTCATGAGAATCTTATGATTCTCATGTTGATAAAAAATAGAATACATATATTTACAAACACTTCTTAATAAAAATTCTGACTAGAAAAACATAGATTACAATCAAAACTGCCTAAGGCCTTATCCAAAAATATAATATGTAATAACTTCTACAACTATCATGGTAAATCACAGTTGTAGCGTAACATCTAGAGGATGGGTCAGCATCAAAAGTTGATGATATCCAGTCAGCGGTACAACTGTAACATCATTTCTTCAGCGGTTTTGTAACAGCATGGTGTAACAACGTCGTGGTGTAACAAATCACTATAACAGCACACCTTTAACTACTCCTGTACTCCTCGTGCTCTAGATATTTTTTGCTACAAATAACATATGGAAAGATATAAAACGACCATAGATCTTCTCCAAACATTCATCCTCAGTTAGTCATGAAAAAGACACAATACATCATAATAATCGATGAAATGGCACGGTAATGAAAATGAGGTGAAACAACACAAGTTAAGATATAAAGGTAGGAAGAAGAGGCAAAGATAGTCCCAATGGTTATAGTCATGAGGCAAAATGGGGGAAACGAATGTAGGAAATAAGTACAAAACTATTAGCCAACATATCCCCCCAGTTGAAGCACTTGCATGTCCTCATGAAAAATCTCATCTCTCATGAGAATATCTCTGGTCCAGGTCAGTGAGATCATAAGCATCAGCTGTATCTTCATCTACAGACATGTACCCTTGACTAGCCATTAGCTGTCGTACCGAGGACTCTAATTCATACTTGTTCAATTCATAATTACTCTAGTAATACTTAATTGGTAGCTAAATCAAATGGAACTTGAACCTTAACCCAAGCCAAGAAGCGCCAAGGGTTTGTACTATTTGTGCATATGCTGGTACATGTGTAACACCTACCAAAAAATTCTAAAATGAAAATGGGTCCCCCTTCAGTAGCTCAACACTGCTGGCTTCTGTGTGTTTCAAGCACGTCATTAGGGCTCGACTCTTCATCACTGAGAACTGATTAGGGTAGAAGTTCACAATCCTTCTTCTATAAGTGGCAGCAGATTCCCTTATCCCAAGAGTGCTCAAAATTCTTCTAAATTCCCGCCTTAACTCAGCGGCCCGTCCTGGTTTTTCCTAGATCCATAATGTTGTCTTTTCTTCATTGGCATCCATAGATTTGGTAAAAAAATGCCACTCAATATGATTCTTCATGAACGACACAAAAGCTCGCAACTGTAGATCTCCATATAGGAGAATATCGTCACCACCATTTGCATACTTATGTGCTCGCAGATGATATTGTGCAAGAATAACTCACACAACAGGCTTTGTTCATCAAAATTGGAAGCACGAAAGACATCTAGGAATGTGCGAGTAGAAGAACACAGATAGGGCTTGTCCTCCATGAAGACTTTCATCTGAAATAGGAAATAGTGTTCCCATAGAAAAATGGGGTAGGATGGGGAAGGTCACTGGCACCCCAACAGATTGAGGGCAAGGTCATGGAGTTTTTGCTTATCCATGGTAAGATCTTGAATCTACTGCTGTAATAGTAGCAGTTGTTCCTCTTGCTTCTTCACAGCTTCCTTCCTCTTATAGTTCTCCCATCCTTTCTTTAACTCTTCTTTCATCCAATTTTCTTGTAGATCACTTATATCCTTCTGATTTTCTTTCAACGAAATCATCCCCTCCCGAAGGGAGATTGCTTCCTACATCCACTTCTGCAATTCGAAAATTAACAATATTTTCTCAAAACTCCATCCCGCGACAGGACCCGGTGTTCTTATGCTTTCAATATCAACATCAGTAATGGGCGTAACAACCTCTATTGAATGGGTCTACTCCACCTCTGTTGTTGGTTATTGTGTAACAACAAATTTATCAGTGGGTTCTTGTGTATCAACCCCTTCGTTTCCACCTAGAGTAGCCTCTGTATCCATTGTTGTTTCTTCTGTAATAGCAATGGCCTCCATAGGTTCTTGTGTATCGGCCTCTAGGTAAATTACTACAGGAGGCTCTGCTTTAACTGCTGGTTCTTGTGTAACAATAGGATGCTTAGCAGGCTCTTGTGTAATAGCCTCCTAAAGTTCTATTTCTATTTCCATTGGGATGATGGTTTCCCCACAGAACTTATACCCTGCTAATGTTAGTTCTTGAAAACATGACGTTCATACAGGTACCAAGATTTCCTTCCCCTTAGATAATATTTGTTTCAACTGTTCATTTTCCTTTCTTAGATTTTCAAGTTCTAAAAGAAGGACATGAGTTTTGTCCTTACCTAATGAGGAGGGTTCCCTTTCTTCTTCTGATACTTCTGCTTCTGTCTTCTTTCTAGCTATGGGCGAAGGTTATGTGGGAAAGTTAACTTTAACCCTCTGTTTTGGCCATCTATCCCCAATTGGTTCGTCAGTGGGTTCTTTCCCAATTATGACCTTAGCATGCAGAGTCTAGGTCTCAGCTTCTGCCTGACTTCCTTCCGAAGTTGCAGCTTATTTTCCTTGGCTTGTCCTAGGCCTATTTCACTTGAATTCTTCCTAGCTCCTTCCTTGTTGGCTTAGGGCATCCAACATGATCAATTTGATGAGTACCATGATTGATCACATATGCTTCCGGATGTGCTGTTGTCTTCATTGCCACTGCCATATGCTTAATGTTCCCTAATAAGTTGAATGGAAGGTTAATATTTTTCTGGTCCCGAAGATAATTGAGTAGAGGGAAGTGATAATTAAAAACAATGGTGGATCTTCCCTCACAAGTGATGTATTTGATTAAACCCAAGGTGACATCTGCCCATGGCTGAGGGAGTGATAACCTGTCAATTCCTCTCTCTTTCTCTCCAAATTTTTTTCTCCTTCTAGGAAGTCTTCCTTCAAAGAGGGGTCATTGATTTTTCTATTAAACCACCTTCGTCCCTCTACTTTCAATATGGTTACTCGGGAGACTACTTCTTTTGTTACCTCAATTTGCAGACCCATGACTTGGGTCTGGTGGTTATTCAAATTCTAAGCGAATTCGATTGCAACTGCCTCATCCAAACCTTCCTATTTCTGGAAATACTCAATCCATCCATCGTCTCTAAATACCTAGTAGGATTTCGGACAATTCTGCAAGGCATCCATGGAATCTGGCTCGTGTCTAACTGCTGCTCCACCCATCTTGCTATTGTTTTTTAATTCACTCCTTACTGCTCAACCCACTGTAATGTCGTTGCACTACTTATTTCCTCTCAGATCCTTACTCTTCTTATCCCAAATGACGAGTTTGAGACGAGGATACAAGGCGTAAGTCAAGGAGGGTGATGGGACGTGATAGGATTTATGGATTACCAAATCGTACCTCACACAACTCTTCATAAATATCTCATTATGGAAAGTAATGGGTTCTAAGTACACACTTTTCCAAGCTATATTTAGCCATTATTGGAAATTGTGCTATTAATTGGATGCATGTGGGGTTGATAACAGTTTATGACTATGGATTTTTCAATGATTACAAGATATATCTCCCCTCCTACTTTAATGGTGACAGCTTCCCATGGCCGTCACTGGAATATCATTACTTTTCCATTAATCACCAAACTATAAATGATGACGTTACCTTTTGAATGATGTACCTAAAGCGATGTGGAGGAGGATTTTGAATTGGCTACGTACTGCTTTCAGTGATCGTGGTGGTCATTGGGTCACGCTTGGTTGGCACAATTATTACTGCATGCAGCAAGAATGAGAAACAATGTTCGTGGCTGTCGGCTGTTACATGTGTAATAACCAAGACTACCTTCAGATTATTCTTCAAAGAAAACATAATGATGAGAAGAAATAGGTATAGAAATAAAAACAAATGAATAACATCATCTTGTAAAATGTATAAGGAAGGAAGGATGATGTTTTAGGAAGGGAAAATAAATGGGTGTAACAGCCACCACAAGAGTGGTTTTCATCTGTTAAAAATTGTCTGACTGTGGCCTGGAAAGAGGTTTTCACATCCATATTTTTATTATCATATATATATATATATATATATATCAAAGGTGGTTTTCAGCTACTGCACTTATTGGAATTTCAAATTTCAGGTTGCACAAAGGAATGTTCCTCTGTTGCTATAACATGAAGATCAGAGTTCGCAACAATGTTAAAAAATGATTCCTTCAAAGAAGGTTGATGATATAACCTCAAACGATTCCCATTAACCAGTAACGGTGTCTTAGCACTGTCGATGGTGAAAATTGTACAGTCCCATTGTCAAAGACCGTGTCTACTTCGTAAGGACCTAGCCATCTGGTGTAGAGCTTGCCTTTGAAATCCTTGAACCTTATATCATACAAGAGAGCCCAATCTCCTTTATATAACTTCTTCCTCTTAATAAACCCATCATTCCCTCTAGCATTCTGTGGCTAAACGATCTCTATCTGCTGAATGACAACCAACCATTTCTCTTCCAACTCATTTATCTGGTTTAATCTTTGTTTATGTGTTGTGCTTAAGTCCAGATTGACCTGCAATGATTTTCTTAATCTCTTTATTTCAAACTCTATGGGGAATAAAGGATTCTTACCATACACCAATTCATATGGTGAGAAGCCTTTTATATTCCTCCATGTTGTTTTGTAAGCCCATAGCACCTTCGGAAGTTTCTCTACCCAATTTCTTCGGTGGTTGGCTACTGTCTTTGTTAAGATTTCCTCAATGACTTTTTTGGTGCTTTCTACTTGAGCATTCACTTGTGGGTGATAAGGTGAAGTGATCCTGTGATGAATTCCATACTTCTCAACCAGCTTCTTGATCAAATGAGATGTGAACTGAGGCCCTGCATCTGTCACTATCTCCCTGGGTATCCCAAAGCGAACAAAGATATCTTCAAATAAGAAGTTTGAAATAGCCTACTCTGTAGCTCTAGTTAGTTCCTTTTCTTCGACTAACTTTGTGACATAGTTGATGCAGAAAAATATGTATGAGTTTTGTTGTGATCGAGGATTAATTGTCCCTACAAAGTCTAAGGCCCATTTCTCAAATGGTTCTATCATTATTTGAGGCTACAATGACATCTCATCTGATTTCAGATGCTAGCCCATCCTTTGGTAGCTATCACATCCCTTCACAAACTTCTTGGCATCCTGGAATATAGTTTTCTAGTAGTACCCTATTGAGATACTTTATATCCCTTCCTTTTTTCAGCTAAGTGCCCTCCACAAGGTTCCTCATGACAAGCATTCAAGATCTCAAAGATCTCATCTTCTCTAACACATCGCCTAATCTAAAAGTCTGGTCTAGTGTGATAGAGATTTCCCTTTATCCAAGAGTAGGTAGCACTCTATTGTATGATCTTCCTCTTTTCTTTGGAAGATAAATGGTGTGGAAATTTTCCTGCAACAAGGTAATTGGCTATGTCAGCATACCATGGTGAGTGAGTAGAGATGGAAAAAATATATTCATCTAGAAAGGAATCCTCAGTAGGAGTGCAAACATTACTTATAGTTAATCTAGAAAGAAAATCATCAACCACATTATCTTTTCCGGGTTTATCTAAAACAGTGATATCAAATTCTTGTAACAATAATAACCATCATGTAACCCTACCATTAGTAACAGGTTTGTTCATTAAAAATCGAATTGTAGCATGGTCAGTGTGTACAAATACTTGATACCTAGTGATGTAGTGTTGAAATTTGTTGATAGCATTCACTAATGCTAGGAATTCCTTCTTAGTCACAGTGTAGTTGAGTTCTGACGAAGTTAAATTCTTGCTGATGTAATAAATGGAATCATTAGGGGAATTTTGAGGTCTAAAATGGGCCTCCTAAGGAAATTATAAAATAATAGTGGAAAAAATCTAATAAGATTTGATGACATCATAAAATTTTAGAGGGAAAAAAGAAAAAAACTACTTTTTAGACTCGTATTTTCAACTTATCTCCTAAAGTTTTTACTCAAATTTCGAGCGGGAGTACTCGTTGGATGTAAAATTTAATTCCTCATCCAAGGAGTACCCATGTTGCATACTTTCGATAGGTCCTATTACACTAAAAATGATAAATACATGAAAAACGTGATTGTAATCACGTTTTTTATGTATTTCTCATTTTTCGTGTAGTATGGTCCATTGAAAGTATGCAACATGGGTACTCCTTGGACGAGGAATTAAATTTTTCATCCAACGAGTACTCCCACTCGAAATTTGAGTAAAAACTTTGGGAGATAAGTTTAAGAAAAGTAGTTTTATTATTTTATTATTTTTTAATATTTTTACTTTTGTACTCCAAAAATGGTGAATCATCCATTATGGATGACATCATCATCTTGAATCCTATTGGTTGTTATAAAGTTTATTTTTGTTGTACATTTTTCTTATGAGGCCCATTTTAGACCTCAAAATTCCCCTAATGAGGGTTTCTTTTCCTCCATATGCCACCAAAAAACACCCACAACTATGTCAGATGCATTCATAGCGATATGGAATGGAAATCTCCAGTTTTTTCCTCGTAAAATAGGTGCTTCTGTTACATAGTTCTTTAATTTCAGAAAGGCTTTCTCACACTTTCCTATCCACACAAATTCTGCATCTTTCATGAGCAAAGAAAACAGAGGAGATGCAATCTTTGAAAAAATTTCTATAAATCTCTTGTAGTACCTTGCATGTCCCAAAAAACTGCATATCTCTTTTGGAGCCTTAGGAGTTGGGATTTTCGATATTACCTCAAATTTTGCAGGATATACCTTGATTCCATCTACCTAAATGAAATTTCCCAACACAATTCCCTCGGTCATCATCATGTGGAATTTTTCCATGCTCAGAGAAACATTAGTTTGTTCACAACGTTTCAGCACCTTTGCCAAATTAACTAATGTTGTCTCAAAGGCATCCCCATAGGGTGTAAAATCATCCATAAATATTTCAAGACAGGAATTCAGGAGATCAGAAAAAATGCCCAATATTTCCCTCTAAAAAGTTGTTAGCGCATTACAAAGGCGAAAAGGAAGGACTCTGTATGCAAAAGTACCCCACGAGTAAGTGAAGGTTGTCTTGTCTTGGTCTTCCGAGGCAATCTGTATTTGATTATAGCCACTAAACCCATCTAGTAATGAAAAATAACCTTTTCCCAAAGAGAGTATACAGGACCTAATCAATGAATGGTAAAGGGAAATGGTCCTTCTGGGTGGCCTTGTTAAGCTCTCTATAGTCTACACAGACTCTCCACTTGCCGTTCTATTTCGAAACTATGACAAGCGAATAAACCCACTAGATTTTAGAAATGGGGTAGATGAAATTATCATTAAGGAGTTTCTGCAATTCTTATTTCACTATCTCCTTAAGTGCGGGGTTCATTTGGCGCTGCAGTTGTCTAGCTGGGTTGCAGTCCTCTTTAAGGTAGATGCAGTGAGTTCATAGGCCAGGGTGGATTCCTTTCATATCATTATAGTCCCATGCAAATTCCTTTTTATATTTTTGTAACAGCTGCATCATCAATCTGTTTTGTTCAATAGTCAAGTTAGGATTAATGTTTAAATATTTCCCAGATTCAATTTCAACAGGACTGTTGGTATTATGTGGAGTAGTTTTCAAATGTTCAATGATTACATCGTCTACCTCATCTTCTTCCCCCATATCCCTAATGGAGGCAACAGAGAGTGAATTTATAATAAAACCATTAATTATATCATCCTCTGTTTCATTCTTGAATTATTGTGCTTTTCCAAGTGTGAGGAGAGGTAGGGAAAGATCAGATTCAGGTTCAAATTCGTCCCACCAAGGACTACTAAAATTCATATGAGGTTTTGCTGGGGGATAAAGGTTCAAATTCTAAGTGGCCTGCCCATCTGAGATCACCATAGATCTGGGCCTACGCTCGATATATGCGTCTGCAATGGCTAACCACAGTTTACCCAAGATTAAAGGATGACCCCCTAGGTTGGATTTGGTTTGTAAAATGAGAAAATTAGCCGGATAATTCCAGGAAGCCACAATGATAACCACATCTTCTATCATTCCCTCGGGCTTGACATGAGACCTATCTGCTAATTAAAGCACTATGGGTGTAGGTCTAAGTCCATGAAGTCTGAGGGAGATAAAGAGTTCTTTGGTCATGACATTAATAACTACCCCCGAATCAATCAAAGTGTTGGTTATGGGTTGGTCATCAATATGGAAAGTCACTGTAGGATTCCCTGGGTCATTATATTTAGTCAAGAAAGGCTGATCATTCATAAGAGCGGACAGTTTCCCCATAAAAAGGATAGTAGCAGGGTCTTTTGGTTTTCTTCCAGGCTTTTTGACACACAGATCCCTCATTGTTTTGGCATAGATAGGTACTTCCTTAAGAGCTTGTAATAGTAGAATCCGCATATAAAAAATTTGCAATTCCTTGAGGAACTTAGATTCAGATTATGAGGCTAGCCCAGTTTAAATTAACCGTTGAGGGTATGGAGGATCCTGAATCTTAATAGCTGAGTCAGCTGTCATAGATGCACCAGCCTTTCTCGAGTTGGCTGATGTAGAAACAACAGACCTTCCTAACTTGGCTACTACAGGTGTAACAACAGGTGTTGTATCAGTTGTTACATGTGTAACAACGGCCTCAAAATCGACCATATCCTTCCTAGGTGACTCACATTATTCTTCGGTAATAATGTGAGTATGTTCAAGTCTGATTACTTTTCCCAATCAAAGTTGAACCTCGTTGAGCCCAATGGGAGTAATAAGATAAGTCTGGAAGGTAACCAGGGTGTTTATGCTCTAGGCTTCTATATTATTCGGATTGGGGTTAGGTTGCACAGGTAATTGGGGTCAGACAAAAGGTGTAGGATTTTGAAGAGAAGGTAGTTGTAATTGTTGTTGCATTGGTAGTGCAGGGGGTATTGGACCTTGGTCATTACCTCTCCAATTCTGGCTCCAAGGATGAGGTTGCGATGGAGGATATTGCAATGGTGGAGGGGAAGGCCACTGGTTCCATTGTGAAGGAAGTTGTGTTGAGGAAGGAGTAGTATAATGCCATGGATATTGCTCACTATTATAAACATTATTCCAAGGACAAAAATAGGAAAAATATGGAGGCATTCCTATAGGTCATGGCTTCCGTGACCTCTTTGATCTGATGAAATTGGAAGACTAGACATCCTCACTTGATTCTTGAAGTATAACCTTCAGTCTGGGAAATTCAGGATATTGATTCATAGAATGTGCCAATTCACAAATATTGCACAGGCTGACACTAATCAATCCACATTCTCTTTCCAAATGTTTCTTTTTGCATTGGGGATAGAATATTGTTAAGGCTTCTTCAACTTTTTCTTGTGCTTTCTTAACTTGTACCATAATGATTTGGGTAGAGAGTGTGCTAAGGAGGTCGGTCTTAAAATCCTTAAATAAATTTTCGATCTCTGCTCTGGTTACTCCTCCACTTGTGGATTTCTATATTCGGACTGAAGGGTCTCGAACTGAACTTCTCCCATTGACTGATTCTCTTGAGCTCCATAGGCAAAGCTTCATTGTTTCTTCAAGTAGTTCTTGCGATGTGTCTTCTTTTCCTAATAGATTCAAATGCTCCAAATAGTCATCTCTTATACCTCTTAAGAATATTGGTTTCAGAATTTTCGGGGCTAAGTTACTAAACTTAGACCTTTTTAAATTGTAATGGAATCGCTCCATGTAGTCATCCAAGCTCTCCTCCTGCCTCTGCGAAATTCTGAAGATCTCCTCCTTCAAATCCCTGGTTCGATATTAATCCTGGTATTTAAAGAGAAAGGCCTCCATCATGTCATTCCAGGTTCAAATATTTCCAGCACCCAATCTCATGAACCATCTTAATGATGCTCCTTTCAGAGTAGCAGGAAATAATTTCAGCTTTTGGGCATCTGAAGTGTAGTCATAACCTCTACACAGCACATCGAATTTGAACAAAAAGGTATTAGGATCTTCAACAGCCACCCCTTGAAAAGATGGTAGGGATGACAAAGGAATTTTTTTCATAGGAGCCTCATCCCGTGTCGCCACTATCAGGAATTCAAAAGTAATAGAGCTATCTGTCTTGATATTCTCATCCCCCATGGTTGATTCTTCCTGATGGAATGAACTGACCTCGGAGGATGCAGGATATTGATAAATAAATCAAGGATTAGGTTGTTCCAAGACCAGATGTTTGACTACACTACCAGCTTCCAAATGATGATCAAATGAATGTTGTTCCTCAGGCCCCTGATGCCCCCCACTGGTCTCCCCTTGTCCTTCAATTCTCAGATCCTAATCAATGATTTTCCACTGCTATTTTAGATCTGGAGTCTTGATATCAGGAGTGGATATGATGTTCGAAGGGTAGTGAGGGCCAGACACGGAAGGCACCGATGCCCCGGGCTTTGATATAGTAGCTGCTTTCTGTGGTCCTCTCTCCCTGTTATCTATGTATGAAGTAGATTGTTCCTTTTCTGCTTTTGAGATCAGATCTCCAAAGAATGTCTTTATTCCCAAGTTTGAACTCTTATTTTCCTTTTTACGACCCGTCTTTCCTGTAGTTATTAGAGTGGGGGGTGTTTTTGGATTTTGCTATCGTCCTACTGGCACCCCTAGACCCTATGTGTATCAATTCATCCTACAAGTTTTTTTCGTTTCTACAACGGTGAGCCCGCCCAAGTATGTTAGAGCGATGCGCAGGTTCTTACCTCTCGTATTACTGCCCAGAAACTGTATAACTGAAGACAACCTAAAGAAAACACCCCAAAATTCACACTTCTAAGTGTCCCAGTGAGACATTGGTGAGCCCTCTCATGTATGTTAGAGCGATGCGCAGGTTCTTACCTCTCATCTTACTGCCCAATAATTGTGTTGCTAGAGACACAATAAAAAAAACACATAAATTTCACCTCTAACTGCCCCTATGTAGCAATGGTGAGCCTGCCCAGGCATGTTAGAGCGATGCGCAGGTTCTTACCTCTCATCTTACCACCTAGTAGTTGCAGACTGGATAAAATCTATCATCTAAAGACAATTATGGTTGATTGGATCATCACTGCCATCCCCGGAAACGACACCAAATGTTGGACTATATTAATCACAGTTAAATGACTAAAAAAACACACATAAATTATCAATCAAGGGACGTATTTTATTTCAATGACAGTCGCACTGTCTGTGCCGATACATCAAACCATAAGAAAATCCAAATAAAGGAAATCATTGCTGAATTAAATGCTGGAAGGAATCACTCATGCAGAAATAAAATGATCTATAGGACTGTGATCACACCTCAATTAATCTGCACCTAGCGCACCACACAACGATTACCCAGCTGGTATCTCTAATCCCACATGTGTAACAACATAGATAATATTGGAATTGAAGTAGATATACTCATAACTAAAACAACAGCAACAACACTTCCACTGATACATAAAGAAATAATAAATATATACGACTACCTTAACCACTGCAATCCATGCTAAAGAGGAGGGCCCTTCCTCCCTAGCAGGGCGCAGGAATAGAAAGAACTTAACGGAAACTAAATCATATAATGCATGTAACAACAACAATAAGATAACTTGTATTAATGTGACCAAAATTACAGAGCCAAAGTAATACTGTTCTTTGCTAACCTTTGGACCTCAAAGGTCAAGAACTATATAGTGGTTACATCTCAGAAAAACGAGGGATGGAAAATTCTTTAGAATCTTATGATTCTCATGCTGATCAAAAATAAAATACATATAGTTACAACCACTTCTTAATAAAAGGTCTGACAAGAAAAATATAAATTACAATAAAAAATTCCTAAGGCTGTTATCCAAAAATATAATACGTAATAACTTTTACATCTATCGTGGAAAATCATAGTTGTAGCGTAATAGCTAGAGGACGGGTCAGCATCAGAAATTGATGATATATAGTCAACAGTACAGCTATAATAGTAGTTCGTCAACAAGTCTGTAACAGCATGGTGTAACAATGACGTGGTGTAACAACTCACTATAACAGCACACCTTTAACTTCTTCAATACGCCTCATGCTCTAAATATTTTGTGCTACAAATCACATCTGGAAAGACAACAAAAGACCATAGATCTTCTCCAAACATCCATCCTAAGTTATTCATGAAAAAGACACGATACATCATAATAATCGATGAAATGGCACGATAATGAAAATAAGGTGAAACAACACAAGTTAAGATAGAAAGGTAGGAAAAAGAGGCAAAGATAGTCCCAATGGTTATAGTCATGAGGAAAAATGGGGGAAATGAATGTAGCAAATAAGTACAAAACTGGCACCCAACAGTACTCTAAGATCCAGTTATGGTTTGTTGAAAAATGAAAAAATGGCAATATATAGGCCAATATGGTTTATTTTCAAATCATTTGTGTCTTTTGAGGGTCTGAGCTCATAGCAAGCTACCTTCTCGAGTTTCCCTTGCCATTGTGGTCAGCCTGAGTACCCGGGATTCATACTATGAGTGTCAGGTAAGACCTTAAATGTCCAGCTTATATTTTTGTCATTTTCATGAGTGGGTGGTTTGTACAAATGTGAATTTTTATGGATTTTATGCCCATTTTTGGGTAGGGCCGCATGGGCGATCAAGGATGGCCTGCGTGTTCCTTGCAAAAAGGGTGAGTTTTACACAAGGCCTTCATGATTGGGTAAGCTTATGCATGTTGCACCACACACCTGTATCTATTACAAAAAAAAAGTCAACGCACATAGTTTTTTTACAAGTGCGAGGAGGCCTAGTTTCTGATAATTTTAATCATTTTTTGATCAAAAACTAATTTTTGGTGTTTTTCCTAGTGGCATGATGTTGTGGTGAAAGAGGGACTGGCCTAATCTCGGGGTAGCGATGGCCCAAGACCCCCATGCTAGAGAGACACTAGCTTAGTCTGGTTTGCTTAAGTTCTTAGAGAACAACATATTGAGGTCCCAGGATGGGTTCCTACGTTACCTGGTCCAATACTGAAACAAGAGATGGTGCGTTATTTTCCTACGTCGTAGAGATGTCATGATCCAACTAGAGATCGGTGTTTATTTTGTGACAGGTATCTTGCCTCAGGGGGAGGCACTTCCTTATTCACTCCTCCCTGGGGGAGTGAACATCCATCACTCGGCCGAGGAGGAGAGAAATTGAGGTCTTAACCCTATCACATGAGGTTGAATCCATGTGAGTTTTATCATGGAATTGACTGAGAAGGTTGCTTTGGCGATGATAGTTCACTTGTCTCGGTCGACGATGACCTAATGAGTGTCGGGTCCGCAGCTTTCGATTTTGCGCCAGCGTCAAGTTGACCACTTTTTTTATTGGACCCGCTATGTCTACCATGGCATAGTCACTCAGTTATCCAAGGCCCAGAGGGGTGCTATCAAGACCTTTTCTTATGAGAGCATCCTCTGTATCATTACATATGAGAGGTGTGTGATGCTACAACCCTTTGTGGCAATTCCCCTAGGTTTTCTGAGGGATCCTCGAATGTGCCGATGGGCACCTGTGATGCCCCGTGGTGGTGGGGGAGAGGCAGGCCATTACTAGGATCTGACGGTTGATGCATGGTTTGAGTTGAACCTGCAGGTGTTCCTTGAGTTCCCATATTTAGGGATAGATTTCCGAGGGAACCCGGATGCGGGTCTCCCTCTTAGCTATGCATGGGGTCCAACTAGTATGCCTTTTCTGTTTTCTATATTTTTTAGGTTCTTATTGTATATATATCTATATGTCTTTAATAGTAACACTGATATATTTTTTTGGTTTCTTTTGCACATGAAGGTTCATCAAGGCGTCCTACTGCTCATTTGGTAGGTCACCACCCGAGGAGGAGGGACCCTCTTAGGGTGGGTCAGGCCCAGATTGGGGGACAGGTTGGTGTCGGGGGTCCTTCAGGCGAGGGTAGCAATGTTGCAGCTTTCGGTGGGGATGATGCTCTTTTGGCATGTGATGAGTCGGTCAAGGCATGGGTGGCAATGGTCAAGGAGTTGTTGGCTTCTATTGATATTTGAGTTAGTAGAGGCTCGAGCTGAGGCAGTCGATGCTTGTGCTGCAAATCTAGCAGAATCGTGGAGTCGGCTAGAAAGGCTGACTCGAGGCTTGTTGACCAGGGGTTTTAATGACCTGGAAGAAATATGGTTGGAGATGGTGATGGCGTAGGAGAGGGCGCATCACCTGACTTTGCGTAGAGCAGCACTTGTTGTTGTGGCTGCAACTCTTATACTGGCACCGGTGCACACGAGGATCTTGAGGACCCACCAGGCGGGGCTTAGCCCTAGATATTTTGTATGGTTAGGGAAAGCACCCATTATGAGGATGAATCCCTGAGTTGATGTATGTATATTTGTTTTTACTGACGTGATGGTCAGTGACCTATTTTGTATATTGGGACACATATTTTTTGATGTATATATGTGAGATGTAGTTTTTGGTGGCTTTTATGATGTGTCTATGGTAATGTTTCTATATTTGTATATGTTTATGATGGATTTTATGCTTATGTTTTTGTTTATCATGGATGATGGTTTATACGAGATGCATTATAGTCTAGGATATGGTTAGCTATGTGATCAGCTGTGTAAATGTGATGTGATCAAAGTGATGAATTAACCATTGTGCATGCAATTATTTCCTAAAGAGGTGTGAATCTCATATTTGAAAATCTTGGTTTAACTATGATAACACTAAATGGGATTCAAGAATGACATGTAAATGGCTAATGCCCTGGTTGGAGGCATCGCTCAAAAACCCGATGACTGCATCATATTATTCTTGATTATTTGTAGCTGATCTGATACATACTTCGTTGGTGAAGAATGGTGACTGGTCAGGATAGTATATGGCCCAGGCGGCTGCTGCTATATTTTTTACCATCGAGAGGCTCCATCAGAAAATCCAAAATAGTGGATGGGAGGGCGATCCATCTATGACCCAAGAGCATTGTTTTTAGAACAAGTCCATGATGATTGTGATCACCATAAAAATTTATGTTACATTCACTTTTATCTCTAGGGTTGAGACTTCTAGCCCTATGGGTGGAATTTATTGAGGTAGAGCCCATTGACAAGATTAGCTAGGCATGTACCATCGGGCTCAGACAAGATGTATGCTCCTTTGAGGAGATAGTGTTTTATGATGTAAGGACCCTTCCATAATGTTTCGAACTTCCTGGGTCCTAAGGCTTCTTTTGCAACATCGTAGCGGAGGAATAGCCCCCCCTTATAAAATGAGTGAGGGGTGATGTTGCGGTAGATTGATGCTTTTAATATTTTCTTGTGAGCCTCATTATGTTGGAGAGACTCTCGTCAACTTTTGTCGACGAGCTCTAACTGTACCAACAGTTGTTCTAAATGTTGAGTATCGGTAAGGAGTTCGATAGCTATGTGTAAGTTTGGGATTTTAAATTCAATGGAAAGCACAACCTCCACTCCATATATCAACTAGAAAGGTGTGAACCCTGTTGAGGATTTGACCACTATGTGATATGCCCATAAGGTTGAAAATACCATATCGTGCCAGCTGGTTTTATGGTTGTTTACCATACATTGTAACATAGTTTTGAGTACTTTCTTAACAACTTCTACCTAGCCATTGTAATGGGGGTAGTATGGTGATGCAAACTTGTGTGTGAACCCTAGATGATGGGATAACTCCTGGAATATTTCATTCTTGAAATTCTTTCCATGGTCGGAGACTAACTCCTTAGGCACACTTAATTGTGTGATGACATGGTTGAAGAGAAACCAAGCTGTGGTTTCTATTGTGTTGTCGTATGTGGGCGTGGCTTCTGCCCATTTTTTAAAATAGTCGACAAATACTCTGATGTATTTTTGGTTACCAGAAGACATAGGGTTTCAAGTCATAAAGTTTATGCCCCACTTTCAAAAGGGACCTACTACAATGACTGGCTACAGAGGAGTAGGAGGCGCTCTTTCCTTTGGGCGAAGCCTTGGCATCACTGAAACCTTTTGACTTCTTGTATGAAATCATGGAATAGGGTGGGCCAGAAATAACCAGCCCACAAATATTTTTGGGCGGTGGCCATCCTTGAGAGGTCGCCACTGTAAGCCCCATTATGGCAGTCATTTAGGGCTTACTCAGCTTGGTCGTGTGTAAGGCATCGACGTAAAATAGTTTCAACGCCTTTTCAATAAAGGATGTCCCACATGAGAAGGTATTGGGGGGCCTAATGGCATATGCAGCTTCAGTCGTCACAAGTGAGCTATGGTTTGAAATTTTTGGTTCACAAAAATAGAAGGATGTCTTCGTACCAAGGGTCCATGGTCATCACTAAGAACAAATGTTCATCTGGTAGTGAGTCATTAACTGGGGATCCTTGAGTTGTACTTGGGGGATCAGTGATGAATTAGGCTAGGATTAATGCTTTCTTGCTCTTGGTGGATTTGAAATTTAGGTCTAATTATTGCAGTATAACTATCCATCGGGCGTACTTATGGTTCATCATATGGCGAGTTAGCAGAAATCACAAGGGGTTGATAGTTGCTATGACTGTTGTAGTCCTTAGGATGATGTAATGTCAAAGCTTTTGTACTGTGTGTACTAGGGATAGGGAAGCTTTTTCTACTGGCTTGTACCTTAAAGCAGGGCCATCTAGGTTCTTTCTGATGTAATAAATCACATGCTCTCTATTTTTAGGTCCATCTTGGACTAACACCCCAGCTATGGTTGTGTCTGATGCAGATAGATATAAGGTATAATCTTTTTCATAATTGGGTGGGTTGATCAACGGGGCTAAAGACAAGGTGTCCTTCGGTGCCTCAAATTATTTTTGAGCCTGATCATCCCATTTGAATGGAATGTCCTAATGGAGAAGGCATAGGAAGCCCTACATGCAAGTGACATAGTCAGGGACAAAGCTTCATAAGAACTTGGCTTTCTCTTGTAGGCTTTGAAGTTTCTTTAGAGTTTTGGGTGGTGGTACTTCTTTGGTTTCTTGTACCTTGAGGGGGTAAACTATGATTCCTTGTTGGGATACTATGAATCCTAACAGTCTATCGGCATTAACACAAAAGACACATTTGAGGGGATTCAAGCATAGGTTGTAGTGTTGGCACCATTGGAATACCAACCGTAAATCCTCCATATGGTCACCTCATTTCTTGGATCGCACTGTGAGGTTGTCCAAGTAGGCTAAGATGAGATGAGCTAGTTTGTGGAAGATATAAGTCATGGCCCAATGAGAGGTGGCTCCAGTGTTTCGAAGGCTGAATGGCATAACTTGATATGTGAGTGTGCCACAGGGGGTTGTGAATGCAGTCTTATACCGATCTGTATGTCGGATTTGAATTTGATTGTACCTTGAGAATTCATCCATGAAGGAGAAGGCCTTGTGACCGACACAAGAATCAATGACTTGGTTGATGAAAGGAGTAGGGTAGTTGTATTTGGGATAAGCTTTGTTTAAATCTAGAAAATTGGTGCAGACTTGAATGGTGCCCTGTTTTTTCCTGATGGGTACAGTCTTGGAAACCCAAGATGTGTAATCGGTTGGGTAAATGAATCTAGATTTATGAAGCTTGTCTATCTCTTATTTGATCACTTCTTCTTTGGATGGGTGTAATTGACGATACTTTTTGCGAAGTGGTGATACGGTAGGCCAAGTTTCAATGCGGTGATGTATGATGGTGGGGCTTAACCATGGAATTTTCTAATAATCCCATATGAAGATATCCCTATACTCTTGTAATAAATTTGTATTTGTGACTACCTCATCTGGGGAGCATGCTGCCCTAGCGATATTTCTTCGCTTTTGCCTAGTTTTTTTGAGTTATTCACCTTAATGGTTGGCAAAATATTTGACATATTCCATTCCTCAAACTCATCGATTGTTGGGATATGGATTTTGAACCAATCTACATTTCCCGGTGGAAGGAATTCTTTGGATTCAATGGCGAAAATATCCTAGGTTTTTGTGTTGCTAAGCACGAAATTTTTTCTGGAAGAAAACAATGAGCGGTGATGCATTGCGTCCCACGGACAATCTGGTTCTGTCATGGCCTCTAATATATCCTCATAAAAGTGAAACAAGATTTTTAAGGGGGAATTGGTTTGTGCGAGGCAGTGAGGAATTGGTTCGGGCCTAATAGTGCTAGTCGACAAACATGAATATGATTATGTAGTTGATGTCATGGAACCAAATGAGGTTGAAAAGGTGCAGATGGGTTGGGTTTTCACCTTTGAAGGCAATACTACTATTGCGGTAGTTGTAGGGGTCTCAATACCAAGGAAAGATGAGAAGACATCACAAGTCATGGTTTCCATGCATGATGAAATGAATCGTATATGGTGTCGTGTGTCATCAGTGTTACATGGTGGAATAATTTTCATGATGGTTGTTTGTTTCTTAGTGAGAGAAAATTCATGCTGTTTTGGTGGTGTATGAAGGGTGCAGGTGTCTTCTCTTATGTGAATATTTTGATGGATGCATAGGTGAAAAAATGTTTGCAACATAGGGAATTTATCTGTATGATGATCATGGCTCATGCAAATGTTGCATAGATTAAATGTACTCACTGAGTATATTGTATGGGATCCAGTAATACTCATCATATTAAAGGATGATGATGGGATATGATTACGATAATGTGTGTTTCTTTGTTTCTACCATCTCCTATTCTTAGGCTTAGTATGACTTGCCTCCTGTGGGAGTTTTTATTCTAAATCTGCTCTAGCTATTCTTAACCTTGGAAGGAAATTTCAGTTCATCATGTGGTGAAATTGCGAGCAAATTTGGCAACAGAAACATGTGATTTTCTCTTGATTAGAGAGATGAATGTAAGATATGGATGTGACCATGCAAATACTATCGATGAATTTATTGAGTTCCCAACATTGGTTGACCATGTGGCCCTTTTTATCACATAGGGCACATGAAATTCTTGGTTGGTGTCACCCCTTGCTAGGATGATAGGTTGCCTAACCTTTTCTAGGGGTTTAGTGACAATGGAGGGGATGTCTCATTTCTCCTAGCTACCTAGGTTGTAGAAGCTCAAAACTAACTATATTTGTATTATTGGTGATGAATTATTACCATTTGAAAAAATATTCTAACTCCAGGCATTAAATGATGAATTATCACGTTTGTTACACAGTATGAAAGCTGGGATTGGACGTTGTGGGTGGTCAAGAGTGGGAATCTGCCCCTTTGGTGGCCACTTCTTTTCAGAAAATGAAGAGGATGGACCTAGTTGGCTCATTTCTTGGGTTGTGGAACTTTCTATAGAATCTGTATCTAATTTGTCCTCTTGTACAAGATGGGTTATGACCGAGCGTAGAAAATATAATGCCAAACAGAAATGGGGAATGTAGGGACAAGGATGAATTTGGTGGTTATCTTAACACACCCGACAATAATATTTATTGGTTTTTTTGGTCTGAAGTGCACCAGTTTGACCGAGTACCATCTTTGAAACAAATCTAGAGCTGCACAGTCAATGATGAAATGATCTCGTTCGTCACAGAGTGCACAGAGTTGGAGTTGATGATGAGGAGGATTATGGGGTAGAGGTGGTCTTTCTGGTGACCGTCTCTTCTCTGACATATATAATATGGTCATCATTTCCTCTTTCTTTTGAGTTGTAGTGATGGCCATGGACTCATCGTCTGAGTTTGCTAAGCCAGGGTTTTTAGTGATGAAACGTCGCATGAAATCAAACATAGATCATAAACAATTGATGTGGGGGTAATGGCACACATGATGGTTGCTCCAACAGATCTGAGTCTTACGTTGTCTATTCCGAGCTAAGTTGCTTTAGGAAATCTGTGGGATTGGGTACCAACATTTGAAAGCCCTTAATTCAGGAAATTGTATGATAAAGTATTCAGGTTCATCGCGCAATGCGCAAACAGGGACATGAGGTGTGGTCTATGTTTACCTTCTTTGAATCATTGGGTTTGATAAGTACTAGCAAGATGTAGGCTCCTCTCATACGTACAATATGTTTTTGGACTCGTCCTCCTCCTTTTTCATGGATGATGCAGAGAGACCCTCCTGGTAGGATTTTTCTAAAGTTTGCAAGGCATCCCTATAACGCAGCATCTCTGGGAAATCATGGTTATAATGCCCATACTAGTCGCATATGGTGCATGCATGATTGGTGCATAATGATTTACCTTGGCTGTTCATGACCTATTCTTTTTTACGGGAATCTGAGGTCGTGGCATTTCTTTCAGTGTGTAGAAGGGGTTTTAATTCTTCTAACTTCGAGAAATTATTAGTAGGATGTTATACGATATCGCATAATGCACAAGGTTGTAATGCCCTATCAATATTAGGTGTGTTGGGACTTTTGACATTTTTTCCCTTTTTGTTATTCCTCTTGGCAGAGCTAGCTAGCATGCGTTACTACAGGTGTTTCTTTAACTACTACAAACTCTTGGGGGGAAATAGGAATTATACTAGCAGAGTAATGCCTAAGCTTCCTAGCATGGATGGAGGGACCAAATACCATACTGGTATTGTGAACACCATGTTTGACAATGTTATAGTTTTCATGACCTGTTTTGACACAAAACTAGGTGGTGGATACACAAAGGGAGTCTACGAAATAGAATATGGTAGGAATGATGAAGCTAAGGCTTCGGTATCCATGCTGCTCATTTTTGGTTCAGGGCTGGTTTCATTGTTTGATGTGATCATCATGCACACTGCTTCCTTCATGTTTCCAAGAGCTTCCCCTAGTACAACAGGGGGATCTCCTAGAAATGAGCCTAAGATAGATGATGGTTTGAATTGGTCGAGGCTGAACTCTGTATACTTTGTGAGTGGTTCAGTGGTTGTGTTTACGTATGGTAGTACGACATTTAGAGCGGTCATGGGTTTCTTTTCATAGTATGTGAGTTGGTCGATGGTAATGATCTGATCATCGTGGGGGAACATCATCACCCTAAAAACATAGGATGCGAACGCGGTCATGGAATACATATAACTCTTCCCGAGGAGTATATTATAGTCTAATTGTGCATCTAAGACCTTAATGACTAGAAGAACTATTTTGTCGGTAAAGTTTACTCGAAAATTTTCATAAATACCAACGGGTCTGATGTGCACCCGTCGTATGCTCTAAGCATGATGTCAGATGGTTTTAATTCAGGTGACCCTAACTTTTTCCAAAATGATTTGGACATGATACATGTGGATGCTCCTTCATCCACAATGCATCAATGTATGGTGATATTCTTAATCGAAATCGACATCTGGAAAGCGAGTAGGGAAGGGAGCCTAGGGCCTGCCTTTTCTAGATCGAAAACCATTAGGCACGAATTGGAAGGATCAATTGCACCTAAAGTGGAAATTAAGGATTTCCATTCTTGGGAATTTCCATAATATTATCATTGTTGAGCCTGGGATGGTTGCAAAATATTTACCGGTGCATTATTTTGGGATGGTGGTATATTTTGTGCGGGAAAAGTGGAGTATTGTGTTATGCAACCAACTCAAAAATAGAAGAAAAGAGAGATCAACACCTTAGAAATAAGCCACTTCGAGGGGGAAACCTCCTTTACATTACATAAATGAACAATTCTTGGTTGATATAAATGAAAAAACCTCCTTTCTATATATAGGAGTCCATGGGGCCATAATATAGTCATAGTCAACCTAAACATAATAATGTAAGGGAACAATAATAAAAATATGGGGTTTACAGGGGTACAACAATAACAATAAGGGGGCTACACTAACAAAAATAAGGGGATACAATAGTATTATAGGGACCTAACATGTCCCTCTCCTTCAAACAAGTGTTGCGCTCAATGCTTGATTATTTTTGGATGCTTCTGTATAAAATTCTCATCCTCCCATGTGGAATCTTCAACGGGTAAGTTATTCCACTTGTTGAGATACTCTGAAATTCATTGATTTGGTAGTTGTCGAGTTCTTGTTTCTATGACTGCTTCATAACTTCTTTCACTGCAATGTTGATCTTCTTGTTGTTTCATTCAATTCCACACCAAAGTTAGGTTATCCTTTGAAAGTTGGAGAACTTGTTGTTGATGCTCGATGTGATATTCCACTATTTTATCATCCATATTAGCTTTCATTTGATCCTTAAAACCATCCAAGTTAGCCTCCATTTTTTCTTTTAAACCATCTATGTCATCTTTGATTGCTCTTTGTAAGAACGAAATTTGTTGCACTTGGTACTGTAATTTTGATATCTCATATTGCAATTCTTCCTCTTCATGCATCATAGTATAGCTTTCTAAGGGATTAATGGGTGTGGAATTATTTTTGAGAGGAATTTTAGAACCCAATACTGATATCTATGCTTCAATATTCCCTTGGAATCACTTCAAACTGATTTTTCAAAAAAGATTTATGAAATTTGAAAACAAATACACACCTTTCTCTTTCTTTTCAGGAGCTCGATATTGAAACTGAAATATATTTGTGATTTTGGATCTTCAATATCTTAAATTTGGTTCTATAGTAGTCCTATGAATCTTATTTCAAATCCATAGGTCTGACTTGATTTGGATTCTTCAAGACAAAGTTATGCCCAATCTCCCACAATTACCTAATTATGGACTAGTTCAGTAGAGCGAAATTGTACGGCATGCCACATGTCACTGTTTCCTCCTTCACATATGAAATTGATACACAGGAAACTATGGTCTATTTACTTGTGGCCACTTTTTATAGAATTCCAATCTTATTCTCAGAAAGAGAGATATGATGATTTTCCCATGGTCGCCTCTTTGAGATGAAATTCGGGAGCCTGAAAAAACCCTAACTTCCACAAATCATATCTTAGAAAATATTGCGAACCAAGATCTGAAATTTGTACACAATGTTCCTTAGGATTTCGACTTCGCTCTGTTAAAATTTCAGCTTCTGAACCTTCATAGAAAACAATTTATAGTGCAAATTCTAATATGACCTATTTAGGTTAAATTCAAGAGCCTGAAAAAAACCTAACTACCACATATCATATCTCCGAAAATATTGCAAACCAAGATCTAAAATTTTTACACAACATTCCCCAGGATTGCAGCTTCGCTATGTTAAAATTTCAGCTTTTGAAACTTCGTAGAAAAAACATTATAATGAAAATTCCACGATGACCTGTTTGGAGCAACAAAACCCTAGAATCCAAAGCTCTGATACCAAATGTTATGAAACTAGCTCAAAAATAGAAGAAAAGAGTGATCAATGCCTTAGAAATAAGCCACTTCGAGGGGGAAACCTCTTTTACATTACATAAATGAAAAATTCTTGGATGATACAAATGACAAAAAATCCTTTCTATATATAGGAGTCCATGGGGCCACAATATAATCCTAGCTGACCTAACAATAATAATGTAAGGGTACAATAACAACAATATGGGGGTTATAGGGGTACAACAATAACAATAAGGGGGCTACACTAACAACAATAAGGGGATAGACTAGTGTTATAGGGACCTAACATATTGGTTTCCCTATCCTTGATTGGTGTACGATTTTTAGGAAGGCTCTCTTGTATCAACATTTCTAGCTAAGTATTGGTTCCCCTCCAAAGAAGGATATGGGCCTCCTTGATGTTGATGGTAAGGAATCTCCTTATTCATCATATTCTACAAAGGTGTAGACTGAATTTTATGGTATCGAGGTTGTGATACATTCTGAGTATAATCGTATGAGTATCCTGGGTACTGATTACGTTTTTTAGGTGGCTTTGGGCTAAATACTCGATCAAAACATCTGCATTATTTGACACACCTGGTAACTCCCTATAAGTTTGCAAGCACGGGGAATTTGGCAGGACATTGTAAATATATCATGATTGGGTGTATATGAGAAGTTGTTGGGCCTTGCCAACGTTGTCCTCCCCAGATTTAGGTTTTTGCGTCGCCACATCTTTTGAAATCTCAGTGATGTGAGTTTTCAAAAATAATTCCAACAACACTCTGTCATCGAGTTTGTCTTTACAAAAATTAAGATGTTGTTGCCATTCATGGAGATGGTCCAATATATGGATGGATGGTGTTTGTCTAAAATGTGTCAGTAGTTCCATTCCCAAATCATGATGGATGGGGAGTTGGAAATAGGTGAGGAATGTGGTAACGATGGTGCTAAAGGTTCCATGAGAAGTAGAAGGTTGCTCAACATACCATTTTGCTGCAAGCCCTGTTAGGGTGTGTTGAAAGAGACTTACTCTAATGGTATCATCAAATATACTATTGGATGAACACAATAGGTGGAAAGTCATGATATGATTTCCTAGGTCTTCCGTTTGCTTCCCTTCAAATTTTGGCCTATCCGAAGGGAGCTTCATGGGCATGGGGGGTCAGTTAGGGCCATGAAAAATGGGGTCATTAGTTAGCTTCATTAGATATGGAATATTAAGTGATGCTAAGAAGGGTAAATGTGTATTGACTACCATTGTATATTGTTGAAAATAGGTATCTGAATATGATGGTTTAAGGGAGGTTCCCGGGGAATATTACCCTGTGGCATGCCCTAATGAAATTTTTGCTGACTCTCTGAAGGGGTAGCACTCCTCTTCCCTCTAGGGGTTGTAGGAGGGGTTGAGTGTGGTGACCATGTTGGGGTTTCCACTAGTGTGGTGTTGGGTGACCCTTGGGGGTTTCCAATCACAGATACGCTGATAAATAATGAACCGATAACGGTGGTAGCATGTTTTCCTCGATGCCTAAATGGCGGGAGGCCTAACACTCCTCCCTCTAATAGGGGGAGGTCCAAGAAACGTCTAGATCGACAGGGACCCATTGGGTCCGCTATGGTATGGACTAGTGTAATATTGCAGATATTTTTGGTTTGTTGGAGGAAGGAGGATTTCTATCAAAGAAAATACATCACATGCATAAAACAAAGTGAAAAATAACGAGGTAATTTTTCCTTTAATTTAAAGTTATGTGATTAATGAAGCAAAAAATGAGGTTTTGTTTTTTTTGCGTATAATACCCAAAAGCCTATATAGACCTACTCGTCCTTACACTCTCAATGTAACTAGGCCTTGGGAAGATATCTTCCAATGCATACTAGGGCTAACATCTGGAAAGAACTAGCGACACCTTCCAATAGCCAAAGAATCAACCAAGGTATGATGATCAAATGCTACATGAACCATCCCCCATAGGGAAGGATGCCCTAGTTTTGGACATTAAAGTACTATCATCCCATGTGATCATTTGAGTCTTGAGCTTCTTGGTAATCAGCTACCTGTACTAAGCACTAGATGATTTAGGTAGCCCCAAAAAGTACCACACGCAATGGGCCTAAGCTTAACCCCCTCTGAAATGGGTCTCTGGTAATGCTTAGATATGTGTTCCATGGGCGGATAGATGAATTTGAAGCTCCCTAAAAAGTAAACATCTATGTTTCAACATGTATTATGACCATGGTGGCTTATTAGATTCCTACCCCCGATGGTCCTAACCTTAACCATAATTTCTTCTGTGACCCATGTGGGGAGAATTTAGTGAGTTCGGTTAATGATTATTTTTAGAGAGTTTCAATTTTTCTTAGGGTGTGTTTTGGCGAAGTAACTGTAAGAAGAGAATAAAGGTCCCAACACACTAGGTGCCTTATGGTCCAATGCTTACCGATGCTTCATGTGTTCTTTGGAGTGAACAATCACAAGTGTTATAAGATGTGGATATGCGTTGATCCTTTACAATCATTTTCTAATTACCCTATATGTGATTGTTCCTTGAAAAAATTGAAACAATGGGCGGATTATGGGCTACTTACACCTTGCCTAGTTAGACTATGTTTACACTATAGGGAGATGAAAAATTGTTTTAGGAAAGTGTTCATATGTGTACCCAGGCTCACCGTGAGGTGCAAGGGTGGCAGATATTACTTTCTTTCTTTTTTTACATTTAGGTCCTAGTCTGATTTCCTAATGCAAAATTGAAATAATCTAATGCAAAAATTTGACCAACTTGAACTAGCAAAAGATATGTGGATATATGGGTCACTTACTCTTTACTAATTAAGCTACGTGTTTTGTATATTTTATCAACAAATAATTTGTTCAAAAAAAATATGTGGATTTAAGTCCACTTACGTGTTTCCTATATAATCTATGTGTAATTTGTGAAATAAAATACCAAAATTAAAACTACCTAGTTTCTAAGCTAATTTGAGGTTAAACATAGCACCTGAGTGTCCTAATAGTAGTGAAATATATAGACAAAGTGATGGAAATTTATAAGGGGTTTCCAATCACCTTAAAAATGGGAAAAAGTAGAAATTTTTTTGCTTCTTGGCTTGTCGCGCGGGTTATCTTCCCACAGGCGCAGAGTGTGCGTCTCTCAGAGCACAAAGCGTGCTATCAGACAGAATGAAGAAAATTTGCTTCTTCTGTTGTGAAAACTTTTTCATTGAGTGTGATTGGAGATGCAGAGAGAATGTAGGGGTGGTTTGCCGCAAACTAAGTAGCAAGAAGGACTTGCATCAACAACCATTAACTCAAAAAGAAAGAATCCAATGGAGTCGTCATTCCTGTGGTAATGTATTTGGTGCAAGGGTGTATGAAATAAACTTCTTTAGCAAGTTTGTTTTCGCCTACAAAAGGTCACAGAGAAAAATGATTCTCTACTATTAGTGGTACAGATTCAACACAATGTAAAATAAGTTTGAGGGAAAAATAAGCATACAACACTAAGAAAAAAACAAAACACAAGATGAAAAATACAAAAGCTTGATGGAAAAAAATAGCCTAATAACACAAGTGGAGAATTATCCCTTTATTAGGTGTTGGTGGTAAAACAGATACAATGCTAAACACTTGAAGAGGGTCCTTTGAGCTATGGAGCTCAAATACCCAAAACAAGGAGGTATCTTTCCCTTGAGTTCCTGCAAGCATCCCTTCCCTCTCTCAAAGGATGGTAGATCAAGATCAAGTGGTGAACCTCTCTCTCTTGGATTGAGATTTTGGTTGGCCAACATATGAGTCCTTCGAATCCCTCTACTGCTAGACTATGAAAGCTGGTTTGCTATGAAGAATTTTTTCTAGCATAACAATATGTCTCCAATTCTTCTTCCAAGGCAGGCTTATATAGACATTTTTTGAATTCCTCCCTCTTCTCTTGACATAAGCTGGATAGTGACACAAGATTGGATGAGAGATCCCTTTGTGGGCTTCATTTACTCCTCAAGGTGGCTCAAATCTATTTGTCCTTGACAGTACTAGGTGGAGAATCATCTTAACCAAGTGTTCCAAGTGGTCCCAGATGTTGACATTTCACCATCTTCAGGACCGTGCGACTATTGAAGGAATAGCCACATTTTTTGCAAAAATTGTTTGATGTAGGTGTGTTGTCATTTAATTTCCATCTGACCCTTACGAAAAATTAAATTTTAGTCTTCTCTAATGTACTCCTCTGAAAATATTCATCTTTACCTTTTGTTTGAAATGTTTTAATGTCTTTTGTCTATACAATTTTTTGGTGTTAACACCATGCATGCCAAATATAGAAAAGAATCCTGCAAATCACACATGAAAATCGATACCTACAAATAATCCTGCTATAACTACTTGATCCCGTTCTTCCTTGATTGCTCATTCCTTCCTCTTGCCTTCTTTACCTTTTTTGATCCAATTCCAAAGTGCTCCAAGAAAACCCCAAGTGTCCAAGAGTGAGAGAGAGAGATAATAATGAGAGCTACAAAACTGAACTGACAAAATGTATCAACTGATCCTCAAAAGCCTTTTTATCAATTAGGCCTCTGTTTTCTTAATTTTTCATTATTTTCCTTCATTTTCCTCCTCACATGCAACCTGTGACCTTTCACCTTCCCTTTCTCATATTTTCCATTATTTTCATAAATAATTGTGCCAAAAATGCCATTTTTCCTTTCCAAATCCTTTTCCAATTTAATTATCCATAATAAACCAATGAACACCCTAACTAGGATGTTTTTCCCAAAATTTAGCTTGGAATAAGTTTCCCATCAACCGTGGTTATTATTTTTCCTTTACTAACTTTTATTCCATGGAATTTTCACCAGGGTTGTTACATTCTTGATGTGAGTTGCATGAGTGAATGCTAACCACGAAAAAAATCCAAAGAGGTTAAGGAACACTCAAATCCTTTAGTCCTGAAGCAGGGAGTGTAACACGAAGATGGAACATGTTAGATAAGGAAGCTCGAATAGAGGAAGAGTGAAATTAGTGCAAGCTTTTCTACACCATGGCATAGAAAGTGGAGAAATTGTTTGTAGAATATGAGAAGACAATAAAGCTCGAGAAGAAATATCCAGATGATCATGTCTCGGTAAACCATGGAGGAAGAGAAGAAGATTCCCCTCCCTCTCCATCCTCAAGTGATAGCTCTTATTCTTCCTCTTCTCATCATTCTAATAGGCCTAATAGGAATGCATCTCAAAAACCATTTTTTAAGATAGATGTAAAGTTTCATTTACCCGCATATAATGGAGAATGTAATGCAGAGACGTTTAAAAAATGGGTTATAAAGATTGAGGTCTATTACTTGATTCAACAAATCGAGGAAGATGAGGCCAATATCTAATTAACATCTCTTCGGTTGAGTGGCACCACTCTCATCTGTAGGGAGAGAAAGTTGTAGAAAGGTAGAAAAAACTTGGGTAATCTCCTTTCTTCTTGGTCAAATTTTGTTTATGCATTAAAAGATAAATTCTATCCTTTGGGTTATGGAAAAAATAATTTAATTTAATGGAAATACTTGAGACAAGGAAAGGGTCAAAATGTACAAAGCTTCACAAAAGAGTTTAGAGAACAAGCTTTAAATTTGGGCATTCCACTTGATTCACTAGAAACTTAAACAAAGTATATTGGTTCTTTCCATAGTTACATCAAGCATTCTTTCTTGTTATTTGAGCCTACTACTATTGATGTGTCTAGTGTGAATGTCATTCACCTTGAAAGAAGGGGAAATAATAGAAAAGAGTTTCAACCCAAGAAATCATCTTTCAAACCTCATAATGGCAAGTTTAAGGGAAAATGCAAGGGAATGGACAAGAAGGCAACTACAACCAAGAAAGAAGAATGAGCAAAGCCATCTTGCAAACATTGCAAGAAGGAAGGCCATGATGATGAAAATTGTTGGAAGTTGCATCCAAAGTTGAATCCAAATATATTTGGTGGAAAGGGTAAGCAAAAGATTTTGGAAACCATGTAGAAATACCTTGGACCTGATTCTAGTGAGGAGACACATATCACAAAAATGGGCATAGAAGGTAACCTTTCTCTTCATGCTAATGAAAATTTTGAATTGCAAGAAAGTACAATTTCTTCAAATGAGTCTCTTATTAGTGAACAAAAGAGGACTAATTGTTCCACATTATAATTGTGATGAAACATACTAAAGTGGAAACCTTGTTTGATTCGAGCTCATAAGTAAACCTAATTTCAGAATCCTTGGTTAATAAATTAGAGTTGGAGATAAAGCCTCATCTGAAACCCCACCCTCTTGGTTGGGTGTGTGACAAATCAAAATTATATGTAACCAAATAGTGTAGAGCTCGATTTATGATTGCATCCAAACTAGTAGATGAGGTTGATCTTGATGTTGTACCTTTGGATATCTATGGAATTGTATTAGGGAGTCCATATTTATATGAGAGGAAAGAAATTTTATTTCACCATGAAAACAAGTATCATCTCACAAAATATGAGGTGGAATACATTGTTAGGGCTCATTGTTCCAAGATCAGTGCAAGTATTGTGAATTTTGGCCAAATGAATAGATTGATAAATTCCAGCAAAGGGTGTGTTAGCGCTGGAATCAGCACTTGGACTGCTTCAAGTGCCTGACCAGACACATTATAAGCTCTAAGGAAATTTCTTATAATTTTATTGGGTTTTTTGGAAAGTGGTTGGATCTCAAGCACTCTGAAAGGAAAGTTGAACAGATAAAAAATCTCTGACACATATGAGGGCACTCGTATATATGATGTGGTAGAAAAATTTGTAGTTCAATGATAAGAAGAATGGGAGAAAGACAATGGATCTGTAGGACAGAAATCCACTGCTAGGAGGAAAAAATGACATAAATTCCAGATCTGAAATGTATAGTGAAAGAATGATTTTAAAATACTTACAAGAATCTCACTTTACATTTAAAGAATCCCATTACAAGGAATGCTTCTGACTAACATGACCTCATGAATCAAGAATTCTTGGTAAATCAAGACTAAAAAAAACATATTAACATGCATGCTAGATAAAAAAAGACTTATAAAAACATGAAACAGGGTTTAATTCCACCTCAAGGAATTCTTATGGACAATCTTCAATTCATACTGAATCAGGAAAGCTTGGAACAAGACTTACAAAAACAGATCCATATGTCTTGGAGGTTCACAAGGCTTATAAAAGCATACGATAGAACTTTTATGATAAATATGGAAAGGTAGATAAAGTATGTAAAAACAGAAGGGAAAACAATACACACACCATATGATTTTGTGAATCCTCAAGAGTATAACTATAATATATTATGTGTTCAACAATACACAACTTCATGAATAGCATGAGGATCAGCAACAGGGCAAGGGCACTAGGCCCTGTGCCACCAACCAATTCCCCTCTCGTCATAGCAGTTTGTCACATGGCATCCCCACAAAAGGATTAAATTTGTTCCTAAAATTTATTCCCATCTCGTGCAACAGATGAGGCTTATCCAAAAACATTAACACAAAGTGCTATGACATGATCAAAATAAATATCATCAAGGCTAACAATTCAAAGTGGTTGTATGATGTGGCAGTCTATATGAAGACTCCTCCTCTGTTCTGGTGCAACCAAGTCCACAAAAAGTGTAAACAATAGTGAAAGTGACATGTGGTTGTTCCTTGAATGCTGCCTGATGCTTTGTGGAAACGTGTTGGTGCTGAGAGTAATGGTAGAAATATGTTTCAAAGAAACTCTGTCGCTATTGCTTTCCCTTGGTTTCTTGTTTTTCATGATAGGGTCTTGAATTAAACTTGGAAATAGTCTTGGAGTTTGAAAACCCATATAGATAGGTTCCAAACAAAAGGACCGGGCATGTGAAAGATATGAGAATGAGACACGTTGAATTGTGGGCCAGCAGGAGAAAAAAAAGAGGAGCAGGAAATATGGAGGTTAAATAGGTTATGGAGGTGGATTAAAAGAGATAGCGGGGTTTCATTTTATTAGTGGGAGAAATTATTAAATAAATTATGAGTGGGAGGAGAAACGTTTTATAAATATATCAGAATCGTAGATTAGGGTCGGAAATGTTTAAGCATAAGACAAAAGCGGGAGGGAATGTGATTTGCAATGGGGTTTGTTATCACCCAAAAAAATTTCAAAACATCATTATGTCAAATATGTTTTTGATCATGGTCTCAAAAAGGTTTGAAAGTCATTTTAGGATTTTCTTAAGGGTAGGTCATAGTTTTTTTAAGTTTAAAGGTCATCATTTGAATTCAAATAAGGTATTTAGAGGTCCATTGCATGATCAAATGCTCACATTTTCCATTTACAAGTCATTCCATTAGGTTTTCTGTTAAATTCCTGCAATTAGCCAAGAATCCTCCATTTCGTAATGCTGCTAGTTCAAAAAAGAGGTTTTGCGCTACAAAAGCGCTAATACTTTCGTAGAGCAAACTACAAAAAATACACTATGGGCACTACGAAAGCATGATTTCTTAACTGTCATGTCAATCAAGCCATAATCTATCAGAAATCCATTAAGAAATGATAGGATAAGGGTATGGTGAGTCAGTTACAGGTCAGATTCAATGTAATTACCCATCTCATAGCCATCATCATCAGGATAGAGGCATCATTTAGTCATAAGGTGAGATTTGAAATTCAAAAGAATCTTGCCTAATTCGGTCATTCTAGTTTTCATATGCCTACACACAATTGGCTAAGCTCTGAATCAGTTAAGCTAAACCTGTGGTTGTTCTATACCAAGGCTATCTTTAACATAATCAAGCAAGGAAGTTCATTTATAATCAAGCGAGGCAGTTCATTTATTTCAAGCGAGGCTGTTCATTTCTTCATCAAGCGAGGTTGTTTTACAGATTCTAGAGAAGTTGATAGGTTTTCAAAGAAGCATGGTAGAGGAGAAGAAATTCCACAGAGGGGGACATTGTTTAAGATATGAGCCTGAAAATGTGAAGGCTATAGTTGAGGATAAAATAGTGATGGAGGCTGTTAGCAAATCAGGATGTCTCCGGTTTTGTGAAAAGCTGCAGGCTTGCCACACTCAGGTGTCTAAAGAGTTTGCCTTACACTTCAGTGGAACAACTACCAAAATTGGCATGTTAAATGTGCCAGCCACGCCTGAGATCATTGCTTCTGTAACAGAAATACCAAGGGGACAAGAGACTTGGTTTAAAGGTTTTAAGTTTGAGATGGAACCATTAAGGAATTCATGAAACCTGAATATGCAAATATGGACCTGAACAATGCAATACCTAGAAGCTGTATCAAAGACACCTATGCCAAGCTGTTGTTGAACATTCAAAGATACTTTACATGTGAAGGTAGGTACCATAAAGTTTATACTTATCATTTAAAGCTACATCTGCATTTCACAGGTATGATATCACTAGATTTTCCCTTCTACTTGCATAGAAACCTTGCCAAAATGTATGATAAAGTACAAGCTAAGTCTGATGGTTGTGAAAAATATTTGTTTCACCATGGTTTGATAAAGTTATTGGCTTTGAATGAGCTTTAGAAAATAAGCAAAGATTGGTCTTCCTTTCTGTTTATGAATGGATTTGAATTGGAGAACCTAACCCCAGCTAGAAACCCTAAACCTAAAGGAACTACTTCAACACCAGTAGTAGAGTCTAGTCAGCCTGTGGTTGCAAGAGAAAAGAGGTTTGTAAATTTGAAACCAAGGAAACAGGTTGAAGATAGGACAGAGAAGATTAAATTTATTGTTGTAGGAACTCCATCACCTACAAAATAGAGGTCAAAATCTATCAAACAGGCTAAACAAAAACAAGTGGTTAGCAAGCAGGAAATCCAGAGAGTGACAAGAAGCTAAGCAGTGGCATCAAAGGGAAAAACAATTGTTTTAGGTACAGAGGACATCCCAGTGATAAAAGGAAATTTAGATGACATCCTTCATGCAATTGATATAGAGGAATCACCCATTGTGCAAGCTGATTTCATTGGAGTAGATGAACACAAACAGAAAAGGGTTAATTCAGCTAAAAAACTTGAATTTGAGGGTGAAAATGCAGCCTTTATCTTTCAATCAAGGAAGCCTTTAACTAGGCATGCAAAGAAACTCAAGGAGGCAGTAAAGAGGTCCAAGAAACTATTTAAATAGCCAGAGTCCTTGAAGACTGTAATATTCCTAAATTAGCCCAAGCTAATAGGAATATTCAAGGGCTAATTTAGGAATATTCAATTTTGCTTGGTTTTACTTTACTTTTCATGTTTATGAATAAATGACTAATGGAGGACATGTAAAACTCCTTAAATCAAAGAATAAATACATGCCCAATGTGAAAAAGGATAAATCTGGGCCATTGTAATAAAATCCACTTGTGTATGAAACAGGATTGAGACAATTGACTGGGTCAACAGGACCAAATCTCAGTTCTGTCTAGATTCATTGAACCTTATAGAGGCTTAGCATAGTTTAGATGGAGGAACCTCATGTGAAATGGGTTAAGTGATTCAAGGTGGTTTAGGGTTTTTCACATCCTCATCTTATAAAAGGAAGGTGAAGGCTCAAGAAAAGGGTGTTGAATATTATTATTTTCTGAAGGTATTGTCTACTTAGACATCCCTTATTGGGTCTTCCTGTTTAGGAATCCCACCTCCTTCCTTGAGCAGCTCTTGGACGAGATTTGTGCTTTATTTTCCACTATCTGGCATATTCCCAAGCTCCATCTCTCTTTGGCAGCGTAAATCCAGTGAGGGTTTCATTGTCTAAGTGAGCTGCAGCAAGTGGAGACTAGATCTGCTCAGATCTAGCTTGTATTGGTGGCTTGTCTCAGTGAGTGTGTCATTTAACCTCCTGGAAGAGTGAATCTGTTGCTTGGGCTTCAGTTTTAGATCTTGACATCAGGCCAAAGTGTATATTATCATCAACAGTGCAATTTCTCTCCCTGATCTGCGTTAAATTTGTGGAGCAGTGTTTCAGAGGTTTTGGCATTGTTTTGGAGACAAGATCTCTAGTGTAAAGGAGCTCTCCTTGCACTGTGGTGATCCATGGATTGGCCAACCAATCCATGTATGCTTTAGATATGATTCATTTACTAAAGTATATGCTTCAGGTTTTCTAAATCATTCTATAGATTTGATGCAGAAAAACTTAGATCTACTCCTGTACTTTCATGTATTTGTTGAGGAAAAATACTAAGAGGGGGGGGGGGGTGAATCAGTATTTTGACCTGACTGATAATTTTTGGTTTTCCTTTCTCCTAATACCATATGTTACATTACTTGTATGTCCAGAGATCTTATCATGTCTTTACTTAAATCATTGCATCATTTATTCATCAGATAAGCAGCAAGCATGAATAGAAATAACAGTATAAACCATCAAACATAGAAACACATAAGAACACCAGGATTTAAGGTGGAAACCCAATTCGGGAGAAAACCACAGCAGCTGAAGTTTCTGTCTTCAATATTTTATTATAAAGAAAACATATTTCAATTTCTGTGCTGGCGCAGACTTATACCAGCACGCAGGCACCCACTTGCAGAAGGCTACAACCTTCTCTCGTTTACCAGCCTCTCCTGGAAGGGAGCTACAACCCCCCTGATCATAACATCAGCTTCTATATACAGAAGGCTTCAACCCTCTGACCCAACGCAACCCTTTATTCAATTAACAAACATATTTTCCCAATTCTTCATAACAGAACAGCGAGACCACTGTAATCCAGACTTCAGAGAATTTATGTATTCAACATTCCATGTATCCTTTTGTGTATTAACCTTCAGAAACTCCAACTATCATATGCACCGGATCCATATGTGTTCTTCAGTAGACATCCACTAGCTCTTCATCGTTTCTTCTGTTGAATATTCTCACGACTTATCACCTTTTAGATCAATGTATTGAAGGGTGCATCATGGACTCAAAATCATCAATTAAGCGCGTTGTCTGTCCATACGGATATTTCTTAGAGGAATTCCTTCTTCACCAATGCTTGCCACAACCTCTCAATCGAATAATGATCATTTTCCTTTATATAGATCTCACCTTTCTCAATACCATGAGTCTAAAACCACTCAACCGCTAATGGTATTCCTTTATTTTATGCCCGGGGCTCTTCGATTTCCTTTTAATTTGTTTTATTCAAACGAGGGGATTCAAATTATCTATGTGCGCCCAGCCTTTAACCTAAAGTTTAACCCTTTGGATTTTATAAACAATATCCAACGCTTTTCCATACGCAAGTGTCTTGTTGATGTGGTGAGTTCCGCAAGTGGAACAGCCATACATCTCAATCGTTTTTGTATTAATAATCGTGCCAATCCAATTTGAAAACCCTAACCTCCGTTCTTGCATGAACGAATCATCCCAAAGGTAGTCTTTTATCTCCGCCATATAATATTATTTCAATTCGGGGGCTTCCTTCACACTTTATAACAACATGTTCGAATTTTATAACTATAACCCCTCTGTGGGTCCCTGCGGAGGCACCAAACGGTTGATGTTGACTTCGCATGCAGTGCCCCCGTAGTAATTCTCCACTGTTGATCTATGGTCAGCGCTTGATTTCCTGGTTAACTGTGGGGGCACCCCCTCCGGTTATTTTTAAACTTTACACTGTCCCCGTAACATTACTTCTAATCAAATTTCATTCTTTGACCCCGGGCCCACATCGCAATTGGCCCATTTCCGATGTGCGATGTGCGATGGCGCGATCAAACAAAAGTGCGCAAAGTTGACATTTGCGATTTGTGATGGGATCGCATATCGCAAACAACATAAATTGCGATGGCGGAAATAACAAATATGCGATATTGCGATGTTGCGATGTTGCGATATTGCGATATTGCGATGTTGTGATATTGCAATATTGCGATGTTGCGATATTGTGATGTTGCGATATTGCGATGGCGCGATGATCGCATATCGCAAATAATCCATATCAACAAGACACTTGAAGCTTCAAAACTGCACTTTGCGATTTGCGCTCAAGTGGTAGGGACCACTTGTCCTGCCACATTCAAATATTTAAAGTCTTTCCGCTGTTTCATAAATTTTCTTCATACTTGGTTGTTGAGGGCTTAAATTCCCGAAATGACTGTCTTGAATAACTCTGCTCCTCCGTAAATTAGATTTACGGGAATAACTTCGTTCCACTGTAAAGACGGCTCTGCCCAACACCATAATCAACTCTCCTTTGCAATTTGTGGCTACGGCCTTTGATCTCTTTTTTTTTATTTTGTCTCTGCTTCTTCTGTTCTTCCTCTGTTCTTCTCTGTTGATCGTTGTTTGCTGCAACTTTGTTGTTCTTCTTCGTTTCCCATGCCTTTTCCATTTCCTTTGCCATATCCTTTGCCATCAATGACAATATTCCAACAATCTCCCCCTTTGGCATTGATGGCAGTATTCTTCCTTTGATGACCTGATAGACACCCTTTGTTGCGTTACCTCCCCCTTTGACATCAATGGCAAAGAGATTGATCAAGAACCGTTGAACCGACAATCCCATGCTCCCCCTGAGATCATACTGCATCTTCAAACATAATATATCCAACAATTTATCCTTTTCACATGACCAATGCTCCCCCTCAGCCTGTGCATTCAGACAGCACCTCACAACCAATTGAGTCTTCTGTAATTAAGTAGACCTGATCCTCTGCATGGCAGAGACTACTCCCAGTTTCTGTCTGAAATATTCGAATGCTTCCCTAGGTATAGGTTTGGTAAATATATCAGCAACTTGTTCTTTGCAGGAAACATATTCTAATTTCACCTTTTTCTCAAGCACTTGTTCTCGTAAGAAGTGATATTTGATGGGAATGTGCTTGGTCTTGGAATGCATAACAAGATTCTTTGAGATACTGATGGCACTTTTATTATCACACATAATGGAGATAGGAGGTGAACATTTGATTTGAAAATCTTGTAGGGTTTGCATCATCCAAAGAATTTGAGTGCAACATGATGCTGCAACCACATATTCAGCTTTTGCTGTAGATAAGGCAATGGAGCTTTGATTCTTGCTGAACCAAGATACTAACCGGGGCCCCATAAAGAATGCACCACCACTAGTGCTTTTTCGATCATCAAAACTTCCAGCCCAATCTGCATCAGTATATGCATGAAGAGTAAGATCAGCATTCTTTGGATACCATAGTCCAAAGTCTTGAGTTCCCTATAGATATTTGAATATTCTTTTCACATCCTAAAGATGAGACTCTTTTGGATTGGCTTGAAATCGTCCAACAATCCCAACTGCATGCATGATGTCTGGTCTTGTCCCAGTGAGATAAAGTAGACTTCCTATCATAGATCTATATTCTGGTTGATTTACGGTGGGGGAATCATCATTAGAACTGATATTGCATCCGGTTATCATTGGTGTACTTACAGGTTTGCATTCTTCCATGCCATACTTCTTCAGGATTTGCTTGTGATAAGAATATACCATCTGTTGCTTGTTGCACTTGCAAGCCAAGAAAAAATGTTAGTTCCCCGAGTAAAGACATTTCAAATTCTTGCTGCATATCAGAAGAAAATTTCTGACTCATAGACTCTTTATTACTTCCAAAAATGATATCATCGACATATACAACCACAATCAAAAGTTTGTCATTTTCAGTTTTTGTGTACAAGTTGCTATCAGCAGACCCTTTTGAAAATCCTTGTTGATGAAGATATTTGTCAAGACGATAGTACCATGCCCTTGGAGCTTGTTTGAGACCATATAGAGCCTTTTTAAGTCTACAAACAAGTTTTTCATCATTTCCCAAAATGAATCCTTCTGGTTTTTCTATATAAACTTCTTCTTTAGATCACCATTGAGAAAAGTAGATTTAACATCCATTTGATAAACTTTGATTTGTTGGAAGCTTGAAAAGGCAAGAAACATTCTTATGGCTTCAAGTCTGGCTACAGGAGCAAAGGTTTCTTCAAAGTCTATACCTTCTTGTTGAGCATACCCTTTGCACACAAGTCTAGCTTTATTTCTTATAACATCCCCATTCTCATTTAACTTGTTTTTGAATATCCATTTCATTCCAATGACATTTTTGTCATGAGGCCTTGGTACTAATTCCCAAGTGTGATTCTTTTCAATTTGATCAAGCTCTTCATTCATGGCTTGAATCCAACATTCATCTTTGCTAGCTTAACTGACACTGTGACGTTCAATAGTGGACAGAAATGCCAGATTGCTAGAAGATCCCACAAGAGTCCTTCTTGTTTGTACACCTGATTCCTTTTCTCCCAAAATTTGAGATTCTGTATGATTCTTTTGAACATATCTAGATGGAGCCTTTTCAGACAACTCCTCTTTAGATTCTTCATTGGGTGAACTGTTTGTATCATTATTTTTTGATGTAGGAGAATATGTGTCCTCATCATCTTCATCTGTTGTTTGCTTTTCTTCTTTTGGGGCTGCAGGAGACTCATCAATAACAACATCAATACATTCAACAATCTTCCGAAGTCTTTTATTGTAACATTTATATGCCTTACTCCTAGAGGAGTAACCAAGAAATATTCCCTCATCTGCTTTAGGTTCAAACTTGCCAAGTTTTTCATCATTATTCTTGATAAAGCATTTGCTCCCAAAAATTCTAAAATGCTTTATAGTGGGAGGATTACCATACCAGAGTTCATATGGAGTTTTATCACTATTTACATGAACATGTGCTTTGTTGAGAACTCTTGCTATTGTATGTGCTGCTTCTCCCCAAAACGTGTCAGGTGTTCCGGAATCATCAAGCATAGCTCTAGCCATTTTTTGAATTGTTCTGTTCATTCTTTCTGCAACACCATTCTGTTGTGGAGTGCCAGCTACAAAGAACTGTCTTTTTATGCCATGTTGTTCACAGAATTCAAGAAATTCTTTGGATGTATATTCTCCTCCTCGATCAAATCTGAGACACTCGATTTTTAATTCTAATTCATTCTCAACTAGTGTTTTCAAGATCTGAAATTTCTCAAATGCTTCATATTTGTGTTTAAGCAGTCTAATCCAACACATTCTAGAGAAATCATCAATGAATAATATATAGTATTCTTCACCACGGGGTGAATTTTTCCTCATAGGTCCACATATGTCAGTATGAATGAGTTCAAGAGGCTTACTTGATGATCCTTCCTTGGCATTAAATTGTACCCTGGTTTGCTTACCGAATTGGCAAAATTTGCACATGATATTTTCAGGTAGAGTAATATTGGGAAGATCACAAACAGCTTTAAGTCTGCTTGATTTGTAGATTTGAGAGAAGCTCAGATGCCCCAACCTTCTATGCCATAACCAATTTTCTGAAGATTTACTCAAATAACATTGTTCTTTAGGATTCTTCAATATATACAGGTTGTTTGGAGTTCTTTTTCCTTTTATAATTGCTTTACCTATATCAAGATCACGTACCACACATTCTTTTGAACTAAAGAAAACTTCAGTTCCTTGATCACACATTTGACTTACACTTAACAAGTTATGTTTTAATCCATCCACATACATGAATTCATTAGCTTTCACCTTATCCTTTAAGAAAACAGACCCTTTTCCTTTAATGACCGCAGGAGTATCATTTCCAAAAGTAACATTCTTCTCCTTTTCTAGAGCATTGTATGCAAGAAGTTTGTCTTTATCACCTGTCATATGTCTTGAGCATCCACTATCAATGTACCATTGGTTTTCTTCATATTCTGCAAATAATGCTATGCCACAATTTTCAACCTGTACTTCCTTCTTTTTCCATACTTTGGAGCTTGAAGAACCTTGTTCTTTTGGCTGAACTTTGTTCCTACATTCAGATTCTTTATGGCCAAAGTTATTGCAGTAAGTGCATTCAACTTCATTTTGAAGAGGAGGAGAAAAGTTGTTATAAGTATTCTTCTTTGCTTCAATATCAATCCTTTTCTTTCTTGCTTCTCTTGTCATAATAGTTTTATATGCTACACATTGAACAACTTTATGACCAAAGTTGTGACATGAGAAACATTGTACATTGAAGAAAAAATTTCTGCGATCATCAGATCTTCTATATGAATTTATCTGTTGATTAGTGTTTCTTTGAAAGACATTCCTGTTAGTGTTCCTTGAATTGAAATGATCATGTTTTACCTGTAAGGATTCTTTATTCTCTTGCTGAGTGACAACATGTTGTAAACCAGCTATAACTGCTTTTAGATAATTTGGTGTTGAAGCCTGAGAAGATTCTCCAATATATCCAAGACATGTCTTTATAAGAGGAGAACGTTGTACCTTGATAATCTCATCTAAGGTTTCAGACCCTTTAGCAAATCTAAGATTCAAAGTTTTTACTTTCTCAAGTTCTTTTATTAGATTCACAACTTCACATTCTAAATTCTCATTGTGTTTCTCTTTATCTTCAAGCTGTTTTTTGAGAGTTTCTATTATTATTTTACTCTCTTCTAGGAAAATTTTGAGTTTATTGTTTTCATCAAGAAAATCACTGTCTTCTAGAGCATCCACAAAAGTATCCTTTTCTTCTTTATATTTTTCTTCAAATGCCATGAGGAGTCTAAGTTCTTTTTCACATTCTTCCTCACTATCTGATAGCCCATCACTGTCTTCATGAATATAGTAACTCTTTCTAGTGCTAAACTGATTCTTATTCCTTTTTGCTGCTTCCTTCCCCTTTCTATGTGTTTCTTTATAAGGACACTTAGCAGCATAATGACCAACTCTTCCGCAATCAAAACATTTGAAAGGAAGCTTACCTCTGAACCGTCATGTGCCAAGTTGAAGTTTCTTTACGAAGTTTATCTCATCTTCTTCTGAGATATATCCTGATCCTTCTGTTATTTGTACTTCCTTCCCTTTTGTAGAAGTTCTAAAGACTGCTTCTTTGACTTCAGATGGTCCTCCTCTTCTCATTTCATATGTAGTTAGTATGCCATGAAGTTGTACCACAATAAGATTTTGAAGATCCTGCTTTTCTTCAAGAGCTGAAACTTTTGACTCAAATTTTGTTGTTAGAGATCTTAAGATTTTCTCAACCAAAGTAGATTCAGTTATTGTTTCTCCCAGATTTCTCATGCGATTTACAATATCATCAAGACGTAGAAATAAATTTGCAATGATTTCTTCATTAAGCATTTTTAGATTCTCATATTGAATTCTAAGAGTTTGAAGTTTAGAACTTTTTACCTTTGCATCACCTTCATAACTTAGAATGATTTTGTCCCATATTTCCTTTGTTGTGTTCAGCTGCATGACTTTGACAAATTCTGCTTTAGTTAGACTTCCCAATAGAGCATTGACTGCCTTTGCATTTGTTTCATAATTATTTCTTTCCATCGGATCTGTTGGTACTGTGGCTAGATATCGATATCCTCATTCAACAATAGCCCATACATCTGCTCCCAGAGACTGAAGATAGGACCTCATCCTTGTTTTCCAAAAGATTAAGTTGTTTCAGTTGAAGAGTGGAGGCCTGATAGAAGCTGTTCCATCTTGATTGCTCATCTTGATTGATCTTCCTTCTAGCGGCTAAGCTTTTCAGAAGGACCTGCTCCGATTCCAATTGTTGAGGAAAAATATTGAGAGGGGGGGGTGAATCAGTATTTTGAGCTGACTGATAATTTTTGGTTTTCCTTTCTCTTAATACCATATGTTACATTACTTGTATGTCCAGAGATCTTATCACGTCTTTACTTAAATCATTGCATCATTTATTCATCAAATAAGCAAAAAGCATGAATATAAATAATAGTACAAACCATCAAACATAGAAACACATAAGAACACCAGGATTTAAGGTGGAAACCCAATTCGGGAGAAAACCACCGCTGCTGAAGTTTCTGTCTTCAATATTTTATTATAAAGAAAACATATTTCAAGTTCTGTGCTGGCGCAAACTTATACCAGCATGTAGGCACCCACCTGCAGAAGGCTACAACCTTCTCTCATTTACCAGCCTCTCCTAGAAGGGAGCTACAACCCCCCTGATCATAACATCAGATTCTATATATAGAAGGCTTCAACCCTCTGACCCAACGCAACCCTTTATTCAATTAACAAACATATTTGCCCAATTCTTCATAACAGAACAGCGAGACCACTGTAATCCAGACTTCAGAGAATTTATGTATTCAACATTCCGTATATCCTTTTGTGTATTAACCTTCAGAAACTCCAACTGTCATATGCATCGGATCCATATGTGTTCTTCAGTAGACATCCGCTAGTTCTTCATTGTTTCTTCTGTTGAATATTCTCATGACTTATCACCTTTTAGATCAATGTCTCGAAGGGTGCATCATGGACTCAAAATCATCAATTAAGCGCATTGTCTGTCCATACGAATATTCCTTAGAGGAATTCCTTCTTCACCAATGCTTGCCACAACCTCTCAATCGAATAATGATCTTTTTCCTTTATATAGATCTCGCCTTTCTCAATACCATGAGTCTAAAACCACTCAACCGCTAATGGTATTCCTTTAGTTTATGCCCGGGGCTCTTCGATTTCCTTTTAATTTGTTTTATTCAAATGAGGAGATTCAAATTATCTATGTGCGCCCAGCCTTTAACCCAAAGTTTAACCCTTTGGATTTTATAAACAATATCCAACGCTTTTCCATACGCAAGTGTCTTGTTGATGTGGTGAGTTCCGCAAGTGGAACAGCCATACATCTCAATCGTTTTTGTATTAATAATCGTGCCAATCCAATTTGAAAACCCTAACCTCCATTCTTGCATGCACGAATCATCCCAAAGGTAGTCTTTTATCTCCGCCATATAATATTATTTCAATTCGGGGGCTTCCTTCACACTTTATAACAACATGTTCGAATTTTATAACTATAACCCCTCTGTGGGTCCCTGCGGAGGCACCAAACGGTTGATGCTGACTTGGCATGCAGTGCCCCCGTAGTAATTCTCCACTGTTGATCTATGGTCAGCGCTTGATTTCCTGGTCAACTGCGGGGGCACCCCCTCCGGTTATTTTTAAACTTTACACTGTCCCCGTAACATTACTTCTAATCAAATTTCATTCTTTGACCCCGGGCCCAAATCGCAGTTGGCCCATTTGCGATGTGCCATATGCGATGGCGCGATCAAACAAAAGTGCGCAAAGTTGACATTTGCGATTTGCGATGGGATCGCATATCGCAAACAACAGAACTTGCGATGGCGGAAATAACAAATATGCGATATTGCGATGTTGCGATATTGCGATGTTGCGATGTTGTGATATTGCAATATTGCGATGTTGCGATATTGTGATATTGCGATGTTGTGATATTGCGATGGCGCGATGATCGCATATCGCAAATAATCCAGATCAACAAGACACTTGAAGCTTCAAAACTGCACTTTGCGATTTGCGCTCAAGTGGTAGGGACCACTTGTCCTGCCACATTCAAATATTTAAAGTCTTTCCGCTGTTTCATAAATTTTCTTCATACTTGGTTGTTGAGGGCTTAAATTCCCGAAATGACTGTCTTGAATAACTCTACTCCTCTGTAAATTAGATTTATGGGAATAACTTCATTCCACTGTAAATACGGCTCTGCCCAACACCATAATCAACTCTCCTCTGCAATTTGTGGCTACGGCCTTTGATCTCTTTTTTTTTTATTCTGTCTCTGCTTCTTCTATTCTTCTCTACTGATCGTTGTTTGCTACAACTTTTCTGTTCTTCTTTGTTTCCCATGCCTTTGCCATTTCCTTTTCCATATCCTTTGCCATCAATGACAATATTCCAACAGTATTGCTGAAATCCCTAAGGGGAGTGTAATAAACAACCTCTTTGGCTTCCAGATCTGTAATAGATCTATGTTTTCATGCATATATGTATTCTAGATCTAATATATAATAAATCAGAGCCTCAGTCTTCAAAAAATCACGTTGTCTATCTCTCTTGGCAATTTCCAATGTTGCAGCACCTTAATCTTGAGGGTTTATCCATGTAAAATATCTGTTTTTATCTTGTAAATGCCTAAGTCTTGCCCCAGGTCTAATTTCATGATGTTATGAACATATTTCACCTAATCCCTTTAGAAAATTACACTGCTGTAGCTTTAGAAATTTCTGCATACATTAAGCCATGGGAAATCAGGGTTTTTAAGCCTAGTCGGGAATGTAGGAACTGTTTAATATATCTAGGATCATTTGTTTGACCTGAAATTTGACATGGGAGTCCTAAACGACCTAATATAAAATAAACTACCACCATTTTCCTTATTTTTACTCATATTTCCGAATACACTCATTTTAGGGCATAAATTACCTCTTTTCCCAACCCTTTTGAGTCCAAAAGTGAATTAAAGGCTGCTTCTGATCATATTATTGAAGGATATGCACTATAACATCTGTTATCAGTCATAGGGCTGCATCTCCAACTCTAAAATACCTTAGGGTATTCTCATTGTTGTAGAAAATTCCATATTTGGGATATTACAATGGTATCAGAGTATCTTTCTTGGCTCAGGATGTGAGCCTCAGCCCAAGAAGATAAAAGAAGATCAGAATTTGGAAGAATATGAGATTTCTCTCATCATTTTTCAGATCTAGAAAGGACCTCCCCCAAGAGGTTAAGCAGATGAATAATTGCAGTGAAACACCTAGAGGGTTTCAGGAAGAGGAAGAGCCATGCACTTCCTATTCTCAAAGAGGAGAAGAAAATAAGCATAGAGGAAACTTGGAATTTGAGATTCTAAGTGAGTACAAAGCTAAATCTAGAGCCTCCAAGGAGACTCTAGCTTTACCTCAGTTCATTCAGCTAGAGGAAGAGGGATCTACATCTTTGCATGCTACTGATCTAAAGCAACAGAGTTGCACTGCGCTATGCAAAGGCAGTGATGAAGAAAAGAGGACCCATACCTCATGGGAGCATTCACATGATAGCTTCATTCATGAATAAAAGGAGGAAGAAATGGTAGATAGTAGACATATTGAAGTGAGAAACCCTTTCTCCTTTCTAGATGACACTTTCTCAATGAGCACTTCTGAGCTCAAAGAGAAACTTCTACCTGCAGCAGTTTTAAGGCCTCACTGGTTTTGGAAGACCATGCATGAGGAGGAGGTCTCATCAAGAGATCCCATGAAAGGTGCACTTCAACATTCCATGGAGTGCAAAGTTCTTCAACTGGATGAGGAGGCTCTTTTCTTCTCACCCTTGGATCTTCATGGATTCAAGGAGGAACAGATAGATGATGGAGGACATCTTCAGATGGATAACATCTTTCATGTGTGTGTTGGACACTCCTAGAGCCATCCACATCATGATGGGAGGTTTTTTCCTACCACCTATTTGGGTCTTTATGGGATCAAATTGATCCTTGAGAAGAATGCATTTCAGCATTCCATGAAAGCAAAGACAAAAATATGATTTGGGAGGATGGTATTCTCCATTGGAGGAATGCTAATTTGGAGCATGAAGATAGACACTCACCATGGGTTGGATGGGTGAAGCTAATGAGAAAGATGTTGGGAAACCACTTGCAGATCTATGATACTAGACAACAGGATGCAAGACTGCGTTGGTTACTCTTGAGGGAGTTTGGTCGTCATCCTCTTTCTAAGGGTAAGTGGCAGGTTCCTTACATCATATGGCAACAAGGATTTTGGGTATATTGGAGTGATGTGATCTCTTTCATATATTTTACTATGTTGTTGCTCCATGATCTATATGATGATGGTGTGAGGAGGCAACTAGAGCTATTGTTGCTTTGGTTGTTATTGAGAGAGTGTGGGCTGATATCATTCCATACTTTGCATGATGTTGCAAGAGTAGGAGATGGCACTATCATGGTGCAAAGGGGCTACTCTTTGGCTTTGGAGGACGAGGAGGTACTTCCACTTTGGGAGGGATCTCCCACATACAACAGCATTATGTTTGATGATGACTTTGACATATGGGATGTTAAAAGGAGAAGCTATAAGATGACATAAGCTTCAATGCAAGAGCCAATAACGCTGCTACTTGGGAGCTTGGACTATTTGATGGAGTATTCCCAGGATCACTTCACATATGATGCACTATGGAGGCATGTATGAGAGGAGTATGATGGAGTAGTGGATGGAAACATCTATTACATTATTATGATCTTATTTTCTATGATTTTCCTAACTTGGATTTCCAAGCATCAGGAGAGAGATCCACATGCAGCATTGGTGAGCTTTATTCCCATGCATTCTAATGCATACAATTCTTTATTGGATGAGTTCACTTGGGAGGGCATCCAACTGGATGTATATCAACATATGGATAGATTCATAGCCCGGAAGATGATGAAGAGGTTGGCACAACCACTTCCCTACTCATTTGAAGTGAGGGAGAACTTGCAATTGAGCCATTTCAGCTCAATGACCAAAGTACATGATGGAGGATGTATATTTTTACTATATGGTTTGTACTCCTTTATATTTGTGAGCATCATATTGTACCAAGGAGGGTATTTCCTTCTTTTTTATTGTATTATGATGTACTTGAGGCTATTTACAGCATTGATGTTGGCCATTTTATTTGTGGTTTGTGGGGGAATGCCACATGATTTATGGTGTGCACCATTGGCACCAAATTGTAATTTCATGATCTCATCTTGTAAGATGAATGTGGCAGAAAACAAGTGGTTGAAAAGACACTTGTTGCACTATGATATGAGGAAGGCAAGGGATGCACTACGTTGGTTCCACATATGGAATAAGATCCCACACCCTGGTTGTCACATGACAACTTGTTTTCATTTGTTCATGCTTCCATATACTGATGATGTTCTTATGATTATGGGAAGCTATATTGGGGGAGTAGCACAAGAGATGAAGGTGCCCATTGGGAGTATGATTCTCCATACTTAAAATGTTTCATGTTTTAGGAGAAACAATGGGCAAACCATGATTGCCATGCTACACCTCTTGCCTTCTTATGGGAGGAACCATCTGGAGATCTGGAGTTATTTGAGGAGGCACCTCATGGGTGATTTATTTGATGAAGTAACTTGGGTCATCTTTGAGGACCATTATATTTCAACCCAAAGTTAGCATCAGCTCCACACATATCATAAGTGGAGAGAGAGGCAGAGTGGGATGGACAGTTTGATCCCACCAATTCAGCCATGCAGCCCACCTTCTTTGTAGGAGCTTAAGGTGGAAGAGATGTTTCATGAGTTAATATGTTGGAGGGTAACTCAATTTTTTTGGATGATAGCTTGGGGATGGAGCTTTCACATGGGGATGATGATTCCCAACATATTTCTGATTCCATGCCTCAAGAAGGCCTCTAGATCCCATATTGTTGTTTCCATGTATGTTCTACTTTTTCATGATGAGAGCCATTTGGGAATTTTACCAGAGGCTTGCTTATACACATGGGAGGAACAAGTTGAGGGCATATTGTTGAGAAGGCATCTTATTCTTTGGAGGAACATATCATTTGGAGATGCTACAAGGAGAAGAGGAGAGGCCCTTCATTTCTATCCTTATAATTTCTTAAGGACAAGCAAACATTTGGGAGGGGAGGACTGTAATATTCCTAAGTTAGCCCAAGCTAATAGGAATATTCAATTTTTCTTGGTTTTACTTTACTTTTCATGTTTATGAATAAATGACTAATGGAGGACATGTAAAACTCCTTAGATCAAAGAATAAATACATGCCCAATGTGAAAAAGAATAAATCTGGGCCATTGTAATAAAATTCACTTGTGTGTGAAACAGGATTGAGACAATTGACTGGGTCAACAGGACCAAATCTTAGTTCTGTCTAGATTCATTGAACCATCTAGAGGCTCAGCGTAGTTTAGATGGAGGAACCTCATGTGAAAGGGGTTAAGTGATTCAAGGTGGTTTAGGTTTTTGCACATCCTCATCTTATAAAAGGAAGGTGAAGGCTCAAGAAAAGGGTGTTGATGATTATTATTTTCTGAAGGTATTTTCTGCTCAGACATCCCTTATTGGGTCTTCCTATTCAGGAATCCCACCTCCTTCCTTGAGCAGCTCTTGGATGAGATTTGTGCTTTCTTTTCCACTATCTGGCATATGGCCAAGCTCCATCTCTCTTTGGAAGCATAAATCTAGTGAGGGTTTCATTGTCTAAGTGAGCTGCAGCAAGTGGAGACTAGATCTTCTCAGATCTAGCTTGTATTGGTGGCTCTTCTCAGTGAGTGTGTCATTTAACCTCCTGGAAGAGTGCATCTGTTGCTTGGGCTTCAGTTTCAGATCTTGGCATTAGGCCAAAGTGTATATTATCATCAACAACTCAATTTCTCTCCTTGATCTGCATTAAATTTGTGGAGCAGTATTTCAGAGGTTTTGGCATTGTTTTGGAGACAAGATCTCTAGTGTAAAGGAGCTCTCCTTGCACTATGGTGATCCATGGATTGGCCAACCAATCCATGTATGTTTCATATATGATTCATTTACTGAAGTATATGCTTCAGGTTTCTGAATCATTCTGCAAATCTGCTGCAGAAAAACTCAGATCTACTCCTGTGCTTTCATGTATTGTTGAAATCCCCAAGGGGAGTGTAATAAACAGCCTCTTTGGCTTCCAGATCTGTAATAGATCTATGTTTTCATGCATATATCTGTTTTAGATCTAATATATAATAAATCAAAGCTTCAGTCTTCAAAAAATCATGTTGTCTATCTCTCTTGGCAATTTCCAGTGTTGCAGCACCTCAATCTTGAGGGTTTATCCATGTAAAATCTCTGTTTTTATCTTGTAAATGCATAAGTCTTTCCCTAGGTCTAATTTCATGATTTTATGAACATATTTCACCTAATCCCTTTAGAAAATTATGCTATTGTAGCTTCAGAAATTTCTGCATACATCAAGTCATGGGAAATCAAGGTTTTTAAGCCTAGTCGGGAATGGAGGAATTGTTTAATATAGCTAGGATCATTTTTTGGACCTAAAATTTGACATGCGAGTCCTACACGACCTAAGCTAAAATAAACTACCACCATTTTCCTTATTTTTACGCAGATTTCCGAATACACTCATTTTAGGGCATAAATTACCTCTTTTCCCCACCCTTTTGATTCCAAAAGTGAAGTAAAGGATTTTTCTAATCATATTATTGAAGTATATGCACTATAACATATTTTATCAGTCATAGGGATGCATCTACAACTCTGGAATACCTTAGGGTATTCTCATTGTTGTAGAAAATTCCAGATTTAGGATATTACAAAAGAGGTGGTTGATCTCTCATCACCAATAGTGGAGCATGCAAATAGCAAGATAAATAAGGGAAAATAACACATGACATAGAGTCAACATCTTGAAGAGAGATTGAAGCTAGAAAACCAAGAGATTGAAATGATGAGAAAGAGGGCCAGAAAGCATATCATTGAGAAATTAGAATTCAAGAGAATGAAGGCAGTATGGGAAGGCCAAACTAGTTCTAGGTTTGAGATTCCAAATAGTGCAGAATGTTTTTTCACATGGACAGTGCCAACTATCAAAGAAGCTAAATTTGTTAAGGTAATCAATAACCACTTGAGAGCCAGTAATATAAGACTAAGAGGTCAAGTGGAAAATTTGGAGCTACAACTGAAACTATCTTAGGATGAACTAAAAAAACAAAGGTGCAGAATGACAAATTTAAAGGCAAAATCAAATGGAAAATAAAGAATAAATCTTATGAAAGTTGTGTTTTTAGATCATAAGGCTGATTGTTTTTATGAAACCAATAGTTTTTTGAAGTTTTGGCAAAATTTTGGTTTGAATTTTGAAGAAATCTGGACAAAACTGCTCACTTAGCAATTTCATAGCACAAACAATGCAAAAAGGGTGAAATGTGCTACGAAACTGTTGTAATAGTTTTTTCCACCCTTTTCCATCCATTTTTGAAGGGCAGATCTATGTATTTTGACCCGAAATTTCTAGGGAGGATGTGTTAAGTAAATATGAAGATAAATCTAGAAGAAAGAAGCCAAATTTTTTAAGGAAAAAGGGCAAAAACACTGCGCTACGAAAAGTGCTACGAAACTGTGTTATTTTTGTAGCGCAGTTCTGTTTCTGCTATTTTGGACAGTTCGATGGTGATTTTGTACAGCTAGCACTTAAGGGTTATTTTGGGCATATTTTTTTTCAGTTCCTGATAGTAAATACCTTCAAATTCATGGGTTAATGGTGGTCAGAGTGTCTCAAGAACACAAAGGATCCAAAGCCTAGAAAACAGGGGACAGTTTCCTAGTTTGCAGGAGATCAACATTAAGGTCATAAAGTCCTAAAGCTTATCATCTGGATTCGGCCTTATGGGAATACAGTTGGAAAATTATGTAATCTAGTTTAGATAAGGTTTTTAAGAGTAGAGTTAAGGAGTTTGAGTCCTATTTGTAGTAGGACTATTCATTAGGTTTGCAACTGTCATTTTGTAATAAATACCATGTCTCATGGTTAGGCAAGGTGTCAAAAAGTAGGAATTCGATGTATCTAGATGAGGATAAGGTTATCCAATGATTGTAAATTATCTATAAAGATGAAGAGGTTTAAATGCTAAGGGTTGGAAATTTTTTAGCAAAAAGACTGTTTTTACTGAAAGTGACTGTTTTCAGCTTAATACAGAGTTTTCTACTTAGCCAACTCAAGATTCATAAAGATTTCTAGTATGTTCTTGTTCTGATGGCATATTTTTAATATCCTATTGCAGTGGTGTTTGCTTATGTTACTCAGAATTCATCATTGATGCTGTGACTTCCTTCATAAAAAAATTGACTATGTGTTTTACAGTTTCACATATGTATTCCTTGACTTGAACTCTGATATGCCTTGACTTCAATGATAAGTATATTGTTTGGTTTTGTTGAAGCTATTATGACTCCATAAGCCCAATGTGCACTTGTTAATATGATTTACAACCAATATCTATTTTTATCTGCTTTTTACCCCACATAGAGTTAGCCATCTATATTACCATTAAAAATCATTAACCCTTGAGAGATCCCTCTCAGGTTGAGGAGGCTAAGCCTCAATCAAAAGATTTGTTTGAAAAAATTACACGAGATTAGCTTGATTGGCAGCCTATCAGGTCTGATTTTGTGATAACAGGGGTGATGACCTGGCAAGGAGGTTTGGACCAAGCAGGTTGTGAAATGCAGAGAGAAGGACACGTAGCAAGAGAAGCGATGGAGAAAACATCTTTTCGGACCCCCCCCCGCAGTGTTAAAAGCAGAATGGAGAAGGGGGGCCGAAAAGACATGAGAACCATGGATCAAAGGGTGGGCAAGATCACGAGGTGTAATGGCCGGTGATAATCACAATCGCATTTCGGCGTTTATAACGAATTCCTGAGTGACTATCCTCCTAAGCTTGTGAATTGTGATATGCGATTGGGTCCCACCAATATCACACATCGCACTTCGACATTTATAACATGATCTCGAGTGCCTATCCTCCAGAGCTTGCGATGTGCGATGAGCGACGATGACATGGCAGGGAATGTGGGGTCCAAATAATACCGCAAATCGCGAAATGAGAGTTTTTTTATGAGTAACGGGAGTTAAAGGTTAATATTCATGAAGTGCGATGTGCGATGAGAATGGAAGGTGGGGCCCATTTACATCGCAATTGGGGAATATGGAGTTTGCAGGAAACAACAATTATAACGTGAATGAAATTTAACACTGCGATAAGTCGATTGCAATGAAAGGGTAAGGGGTTTAGGATGTTATTAAGTGTGGTAAGTTATATCATATGATATATGATATTACCAAGGTTTGTTGTGGTGGGGTAGAGCTGCGATAAAAGAAATATATGGTAATTTTAAGAGGAAATATGATATGGTTGTTAGTGTGTGGGTAGAGCTGCTTTTTAACTATAAAAAATGGGTTTTAATAGTTAAAAAGGGTTTTGAAAGAAATGAAATGCTATACATTTTAGTATTTTGGAAAAATGAGGAAAGGATCGAAGAGAAATGGTGAAAATGGCGAAAAGGATGTGAAATAATTGAATCATAAGGAGCTAAAGGCCAAGAAAAAAAGACAAAGAGGGTAGCTTTGAAAGGAATCAAAACTAGTGCTAACAGTGGCTCTAATTGGGGATGATATGCCCCCTGTGGGCTATCAAGAACCGTAGTTACAGTGCCTTATCTAGCTCTTATTTCTCCAACCATCGATCCTGCACATTAACTCAAAAAACCAGCATGCCTAGCCATTGGGTAATGGAGTCAAAAGCATCATTTCAATTTTGCAACTTATTTTTCCAAACTGAAACAAGATTCAAACTGAAAACTGAAATCTATCTTTCTGAAAAAATGCTCAAAACAACGAGCTTATTCATTCCTCTACTTCTAATATAATTTGAATGGAAATATTCATGCAATATGGAACTTAACATACAACCATTCAAATAGCTGAAAAAACCTCATATGGATTCTTAATCTTAAGAGTAAAATTGAAAGAATCCATATCATAACATAGTGCATCTCATGATGAAAATAATAATAACGCGGGATACTCATAAAGAATTGAATGTCTGCACTATAAGAAAACTCCAAATCATTAGCTACTGAATGAGGAAAAACATTAAATGCTACCTCTGCAATGATGTCCCTTTCAGAATTCCAAAAGGTGTAGCTATTTATCGAAAACTTCCATTGAAAATCTGATCTCTGCATCCCCATGAAGTCACCACTGGATCCGGAACAATGGAGTCACCAGGTGAAAAATTGCATTCCTCTTCAAGTTATCAATTCATGTTCACCTTCAAGAATCAATCTTCAGCAATTAAAACAAGAGACTCGGGAGAGTACTTCATTTCAAGGCCTTCGTCTCCCAACAGACGCACCAAAAGATGTTAGCACTGGAATCAACACTTGGACTGCTTCAAGTGCCTGACCAAACACATACTAAGATCTAAGGAAATTTCTTACGATTTGATTGGGTTTTTTGGAAATTGGTTGGATCTCAAGCACTCCAAAAGAAACTTTGACCAGACAAAAAATCTGTGACACATATGAGGGCACTCGTATATATGATGTGGTAGCAAAATTTGTTATTAAATGATTAGAAGAATGGAGAAAGGAAGTGGGTCTGTAGGATAGAAATCCACTTTTGGGAGGAAAAAATGACAAAAATTCCATATCTGAAATGTAGAATGAAAGAATGCTTTTAAAAGACTTACAAAAGCCTCACTTTACATTTAAAGAATCCCATTACAAGGAATGCTTCTGACTAACATGACCTCATGAATCAGGAATTCTTGGTGAATCAAGACTAACAAAAAACATATTAACATGCATGCTAGATCAAAAGACTTATAAAAATATGAAATAGGTTTTAATTCCACCTCAAGGAACGCTTATGAATAATCTTCAATTCATACTAAATCAGGAAAGCTTGGAACAAGACTTACAAAAATAGATCCATAGGTCTTGGAGGTTCACAAGACTTATAAAAGCATAAGATATAGCTTTTATGATAAATCTGTAAAGGAAGATAAAGTATGTAAAAACAGAAGGGAAAAATATACACACATCATATGATTTTGTGAATCCTCATGAGTGTAACTGGAATATATTATGTGTTCAACAATACACAACTTCAAGAATAGTAGGAGGATTAGCAAGAGGGCAAGGGAACTAGGCCCTGTGCCACCAACCATATCCCCCTCTCATCATAGCAGTTTGTCACATATCATTCCCACAAAAGGAGTAAATTTGTTCCTAAAATTTATTACCATCCCGTACAAGAGATGAGGCTTATCCAAAAACTTTAATACAAAGTGTTATGACATGATCAAAATAAACAGCATCAAGGCTAACAATTCGAAGTGGTTGTATGATGTGCCAGTCTATAGGAAGACTCCTCCTCTATTATGGTGCAACCAACTCAACAAAAAGTGTAAGTAGCAGTGAAAGTGGCGTGTGGTTGTTCCTTGAATGCTGCCTGGTGCCTTGTGGAAATGTGCTTGTGCTGAGAGTAATGGTAGAAATATGTTTCAAAGAAAATCTTCCATTGTTCCTTTCCTTTGGTTTCTTGTTTGTCACGATAGGGTCTTGAATTAAACCTAGAAATTTTTTGGAGTGGAAAAACCCATATAGATAGGTTCCAAACAAAAGGACCAGGCATGTGAAAGATATGAGAAGGAGACGCATTGAATTGTGGGCCAATGAGAGAAATAAAAGAGGAGCGGGAAATATGATGGTTAAATAAGTTATGGAGGTGGATTAAAAGAGATAGCAGGGTGTCATTTTATTAGTGGGAGATACTATTAAATAAATGATGAGTGGGAGGATAAAACCTTTTATACATATATCGCAATCATAGATTGGGGTCGTAAACGTTTAAGCATAAGACATAAGCGGGAGGGAATTTGATTTGCAATGGGGTTGATGACGTGGCAAGGAGGTTTGGACCAAGGGGGGTGTGAAATGTGGAGAGGAGGACACGTAGTAGGAGGAGAGATGGAGAAAATAGATTTTCGGACCCTCCCCCCGCAGTGTTAAAAGAAAAATGGATAAGGGGGGTTGAAAAAGCATGAGAACCATGGATCAAAGGGCAGGGAAGATCACAAGGTGTAATGACTGGTGGAAATTGTAATCGCATTTCAATGTTTATAACAGCTTCCAGAGCACCTATCCTCCTAAGCTTTCAAATTACAATATGTGATTAGGTCCCACTAATATCGCACATCTCACTTCGGCATTTATAACATGATCTCGAGTGCCTATCCTTCAGAGCTTGTGATGTGCAATTAGCGACGATGACATGGCAGGGAAGGTGGGGCTTAGACAATATCGCAAATCAAGAATTGGGAGTTTTGTTATGAGGAACGAGAGTTAAAGGTTAAGATTCGCAAAGTTCGATGTGCAATGAGAATGGAAGGTGGGGCCCATTTACATCGTAATCGGGGAATTGAGATTTGTGTAGGAAATGACAATTGTAATGTGAATGAAATTTAAAACTATGATAAGCCAATTGCAATGAAAGGGTAAGGGGTCCACAATGTTATTAAGTGCGGTAAGTTATATCATATGCTATATGATATTACTAAGGTTAGTTGTGGTGCTGGTAGAGATGCGATAAAATAAATATATGGTAAGTTTAAAAGGAAATATAATATGTGTTGGGTGTGGAGCCTGATTATCTTGTTTATTTTATATCTCAGCGTTGGACCCCTGTACCTTAATGAGCTGGCAATGCCTCCCATAATTAAACGCTACCTGGGGGTCCAGGGGGGGCGGCTGCGACTTTATGGAGCCCCCCCTAGTGGGGGGTTTCGGGGTAGCGCCCCCAAAGCTAAAAACAAATGTAAAATTGCCTTGTAAAAGTATAGTAATTTCTAGTCAATCTGGGTCGTTCATTAGGCAGATGAGCTGACAGTAGAAGTTATGTTTAGTTCAGGTTTTTTTCCCTAGAAGGCAACCCCTCACTTGTATAAGGGTATTGTATTGTGGCTGTGTATTGTAGGTGTATTCTCGAACCGAGAAACAGATAGGGAGACTGTGAGAGAGAACAGAGGATATTACAGTGGATCTGTTGTAGGTTGTGTCTCTTCATTTTGCTGGATAATAGAAAGGAAGGACTGGCTGTTCAGGGTGGACGTAGCCCAAACTGGGTGAACAACGTATATATGTGTCTCTCTGGTTTTATGTGTTTTGTGTGCTTTTGTTTTCCACATATTTTATGTGTTGCATTATTCTGTAATATATAATTTTCTAACAACTGGTATCAGAGCCGAAGGTCTATTTGGCTGATAAACTCGCAGGAAAGAAGGGTTCCTGGTTTGAGTGGGAGAAATGGCGGAAGATGGTAAGTTTAGGGTCGAGAAGTTTAACGGCCAAAACTTCCCACTGTGGAAGACGCAGATGGAAGACTATTTTTATTAGAAAAATCTGTACCTACCATTGAGTGGAAAAACAAAGAAGCTGACAGCTATGACAGACACAAAATGGGATATTCTTGATAGAAAGGCACTCGGAATAGTACGGTTGTGCCTCGGAGCATTGGTAGCCTTCAATATTTTGAAGGAAACAATAGCAAATGGTTTAATTAAGGCATTGGCGAAATTATATGAAAACCCTCGACCTCAAACAAGGTATTTCTTATGAAACATTTATTTAATATGAAGATGTCGAAAGGTGGATCTGTTGCAGACCACTTAAATGATTTTAATACAGTTACCAGTCAGTTAAGTTCTGTAGGGGTAAAATTTGATGATGAAGTTAGAGCTCTGTTATTTTTGTGCTCATTGCTAGAAAGGTGGAATGGTTTAGTTATGGCCATTAGTAACTCTGTCTCTGGATCTAGTACATTAAAGTTTGATGATGTTGTTGGTGCTATCCTTAGCGAGGAAATGCAACGGAAAAGCTCTGGTGAGACATCGGGTAATGCTTTGAGTGGAGAGTCTAGGGGAAGAAAAATGGAAAGAGGAAAGAGCTCGGGATATCATAGCAGATCAAGGAAAGGCAGATACAAGTCTAGATCGGGGATAGTGTGCTAGAAATGCGGAAAGAAAGGACACCTAAAGAAAGACTGTAGATCTCGGAAGGGAAGAGAAGGAGACGCATAGCAAGAAAACAATCATGAAGCAAATGTGACAGGTGATGTGCTACAAGATTCTTCGATTCTTTATTTCAAAAATTTTACTGATTCTTGGGTTGTAGATTCAGGGGCCTCATTCCATGTCACACCTAATAAGAAATATTTTCATAACTATGTTCAAGGAGATTTTGGACAAGTCTGTTTGGGTGATAATAAACCCTGTAAAATTGTTGGAATGGGTAAAGTTCTTGTAAAAAAATAGAATGGAAACCAATGGCTATTAAAGGTGGTAAGGCATGTTCCAGATCTGAAGAAAAATTTGATTTCAACAGGGCAGTTAGGCGGTGAAGGTTGTGTGACAACTTTCACAGATAAAACCTTGAAGGTCACCAAAGGAGCCCTGGTAATAGCAAAAGGCAAAAAGGTTGGTACATTGTATTTATGCAATGGTATTTCTAACTCTGTTAATTCTTTAATTTTCAAAGGAGCAGATGCAGCATTATGGCATCATAGGCACAGACACATGAGTGAGAAGGGGATGAAGATTCTTCACTCAAGAAATTTGTTGTCGGGTTTGAAGAATGTTGATTTGGATTTCTGTGAGAATTGCATTTATGGAAAACAGAAGAGAGTCAGATTTCTCAGAGTTGGGAAAGAAAAGAAGAGTGAAAAATTAGAGCTTGTGCATACAGATGTATGGGGACCTGCTCAGGTATCATCTCTCGGTAGCTCTCGTTACTATGTTACTTTTATTAATGATGCAACTAGAAAAACTTGGATTTATTGTATTCAGAATAAATCTGATGTATTGGATACTTTCAAGAAATGGAAAGCTTTGGTTGAGATTGAGACAGGAAAGAACTTGAAGTGTCTCAGATCAGACAATGGAGGTGAATATTGCAACAAAGAGTTTGATAGGTACTGTTCAGAGGATGGAATTCGCAGAGAGAAGACAATTCCAAGAACACCACAAGAAAATGGTGTGTCAGAAAGGATGAATAGAACAATCATGGAGCGTGCAAGGTGCATGAGATTGCATGCAGGATTGCCTTTAAAATTTTGGGCAGATGCTGTAGATATTGTTGTTTATCTAATAAACAAAGGGCCTTCAAGTTCCATGGATGGTGGTATTCCAGAGGAAGCATGGATAGGTAAAAAGATAAACTACTCTTTTTTAAAGCCTTTTGGCTGTGAGGCCTTTGTCCATATTAATAAAGAAAATAGAACAAAGCTTGAGGCAAAATCAAAGAGATGTACCTTTATTGGATATGGTGTTAGTGATTTTGGTTATCGCTTATATGATTATGAAAATCACAAAATCATTAGGAGCAGAGATGTAATATTCAATGAAAAGGTCTTGTATAAGAATCAGTTGCAGGAAAAGAAACAGGAAAAAGAAAAAAAAGAATACATAGTTCTTGATGAGATCATAGAAAATGTAAAGGTGCCTAAAAATAATAATAATCAACAACCACAACAAAAAAAACCACCACAACAGCAACAGGAACCTCAAACACCTGAAAGTGGTGTTAGAAGATCTACCAGGATAAGTAGACCCCCTGAATGATACTCGCCATCATTATATTATTTATTGTTGACTGATTCTGGTGAACCTGAATTTTATGAAGAAGCAATGCAGGTTGAAACAAGGAAGAAGTGGGATCTAGCCATGGAAGAAGATATGGACTCCTTAAAGCATAACCAGACTTGGGACTTAGTCAGGTTGCTTGCAGGTAAAACTACATTACAGAATAAATGGGTTTACAGGCTGAAGGAAGAAGATGGAGGAAAAGAGAGGTACAAAGCTAGACTTGTGATGAAGGGGTTTGCACAAAAGAAAGGTATTGTTTTTGATGAAATATTTTCTCCTGTTGTTAAGAACACTTCACTCAGAACTATTTTTAGTCTTGTAGTAGTGGAAGATTTACATCTTGAACAGTTAGATGTAAAGACAACATTTCTCCATGGAGATTTGGAGGAAGAGATCTATATGCAGCAACCAGAAGGATATGAGGTCAAAGGGGAAGAAAAATTAGTGTGTAGGTTAAAGAAGAGCTTGTATGGCTTAAAACAGGCTCCAAGGCAGTGGTATCTAAAATTTGACAAGTTTATGTCTAAACAAGGTTATACTAGATGTCACTCTGATCATTGTGTTTATCTGAAAAGGAAAAATGATGGCAACTATATTATATTGTTATTGTATGTAGATGACATGCTTGTTGCAGGGTCTAACATGCAGGAAATAAATGTGCTCAAAAGAAAATTGGCAAATTCATTTGCAATGAAGGATTTGGGAGCTGCAAAACAAATCCTTGGTATGAGGATAACTAGAGACAGGAAAAATCGCAAATTAACATTGTCTTAGAATGAGTACATAGAGAAGGTGTTGAAAAGATTTAATATGCAGAATGCAAAACCAGTTAGTACACCTTTTGCTAGCCATTTCAAACTTAGTAAGGAGATGTACCCCAAGACTCAAGAAGAAATGGACTATATGTCTAAAGTTCCATATGCATCAGCAGTTGGAAGCTTAATGTATGCAATGGTATGCACAAGGCCTAATATTGCACATGCAGTGGGAGTTGTAAGCAGGTACATGAACAATCCAGGAAAAGAACATTGGATGGCAGTAAAATGGATTCTCAGATATTTGAGAGGTACCACAAATCAAGCATTATGCTTTGGTGGTTCAAACATTGCTCTACAGGGATATGTTGATGGTGACAGAGATAATAGGAGGAGCACTACAGGATATGTATTTACTGTAGGTGGAACAACTGTCAGTTGGGTTTCAAAAATCCAAAATTACAGCAGTAGAACTTTTCAAATGTATGTAATATGTTGCCGCTACGTACGCTAGTAAGGAAATGATTTGGTTACAAGGTTTATGGCTGAATTGAAAGAGTTGATATGGTACCGCTATACAAAGGATAGCCAAAGTGCCATTCATCTGCAAAGAACTCAACATTTCATTCCTGTGATTCAACACATATTGTAGCCTCAAGTACCATTTCACAATGTGATTGGAATAGGGACATTTGTCGGGAAAGATTCACACTAGCCGACTGGGCAGATATGCTAACAAAAGTTGTAACTAACGAGAAATTGAGAATATGCTCAGTTTCAATTGGTCTTCAAGGATGACGATGAAGATGAGAAACAACCAGGTCCAAAGAGGAGTCATTGTCCAGCAAATGAAGCAGCGGTGGAGTTGCTACAATCAGTCTCCAAGTGGGAGATTGTTAGGTGTGGAGCCTGATTATCTTGTTTATTTTGTATCACATTGTTGGACCCTTGTACCTTAATGGGGCAGCAATGCTGCCCGTAATTAAATGCTGCCTGGGGGGTCTAGGGGGGGCAGTTGCGACTTTATGGAGACCCCCCTTGGCGAGGGGTTTTGGGGGCAGCGCCCCCGAAGCTAAAAACATATGTAAAATTTCCTTGTAAAAGTACAATAATTTCTAGTCAATCTGGGCCATTCATTAGACAGATGATCTGACGATAGAAGTTATGTTTAGTTTAGGGTTTTTTTCCCTAGAAGGCAACCCCTCACTTGTATGAGGGTATTGTATTGTGGATGTGTATTGTAGGTGTATTCTCGAACCGAGAAACAGATAGGGAGACTGTGATAGAGAACAGAGCATATTACAGCAGATTTGCTGTAGGTTGTGTCTCTTCATTTTTCTAGATAATAGAAAGGAAGGACTAGCTGTTCGAGGTGGACGTAGCCCAAACTGGGTGAACCACGTATATCTGTGTCTCTCTAGTTTTATGTGTTTTATGTGCTTGTGTTTTCCGCATATTTCATGTGTTGCATTGCTCTATAATATATAATTTTCTAACAATATGGCTATTAATGGGTGGGCGGAGCTGCTTTTTCACTAGAAAAAATGGATTTTAATACTTAAAAATGGGTTTTGAAAGAAATGAAATGTTGGAAGTTTTAGTATTTTGGAAAAATGAGGAAAGTATCGAAGAGAAATGGAAAAAATGGCAAAAAGGATGCGAAAAAATTGAATCATAAGGAGCTAGAGGCCAAGAAAATATTATGGAGAGGGAATCTTGGAAAGGAATCAAAACCAGTGCTAATAGGGTGCATGCTCATGGTTGTGAGAGCAAAAGGTGCAGAGGAATCTGAAGCCTTCAAAGGTTGTGATCCCACTCATAAAAAAAAATTGTATGAAATTGTTTCTAACTGTAATGGGATTTCTCAGGAACCAAGTGTGTTGCCTCCAAAGTGTGAGATCCAACATGAAATTCACTTGAAGCAGGATGATCCTTTACCAAATATTGGTATTTAGAAGTTGTTATCCATTGAGATGGAGAAGATAAAGAAACAAGAGTAGGAATTGTTGAACCAAGGAGTCATAAGGCCAAGTTATTCTCCATGTGGCTCACCCATTGTGTTGGTGCCAAAGAAGGATGACACGTGGAGGATGTGTGTGGAGTATATGGAAATCAACAAAATAACGATGAAGAATCGATACCCTCTCCCTCGCATTGATGATTTATTAGACCAATTAAAAAATGTTGTCTATTTCAAAAAATTGGACTTGTGTAGTGGCTACCATCAGGTCAGGATTGCAGAATAGGATATATGGAAGACTACATTCAAGAAAAAACAAGGGTTGTTTGAATGGACGGTGATGCCATTTGGACTGTGCAATGCTCCAACCATAATCATGAGGGTGATGAATGGCATTTTCAGACATTTCTTGATGATTTTGTACTTGTTTATCTTGATGACACTCTTTTTTTCATTAGAACTTGGGAATATCATGTGAGTTATGTTAAAAAGGGGCTTGATGTTTTGCAAAAAGAAAAATTGTATGCCAAAATTTCTGAGTGTGAAATTGGTTAGACCTCTTTAGTTTACTTGGGTTACATGATTGAGGTGGACAGTTAAAAATAGATCCTTCTAAATTTGATATGATTGTGAAGTGTCCTAAGCCAACCAATGTTACATAGGTTCATAGCTTTTTGGGTGTGGTACAATATTGAAGAATATTCATTTCCAATTTCTTCATCATTGCATCCCCCTTGCATGCATTAACCAATGTGAAGTAAAAATTTTAGTGGGGAGGAAAGTAGCAGAAATCCTTTGACACAATGAAAGAGAATATCAGTAAAACACCATTTTTGGCCTTACCTAACCTCTAATATCCTTTTGAGATTGTGACAAATGCCAGTAGGTACGACATAGGAGTTTTTTTGATGCAACAAAGGAAACTTGTATGTTACCATTAAAATACTTTATCCCAAGGTGTTGTGAACTATCCAACCTATGGAAAGGAGTTGTATTCCTTGGTCCAAAGCGTGAAGAAGTGGAAGCACTATTTGATTGGAAAAAAGATCATCATTCACACAGATCCTTAACCCTTATAGTACCTCCAGTCGCAAACCAAGCTTCAACATGCATGTCATTTCAGATGGATGGTGTTCCTTCAACAATTTTATCTAGTAATAAAATAAAAGAGGGGCACTAGAAACAAAGTGGCATATATGCTCTCTTGCCCTCTTATTTCTACATATATTGTTTTGAAAAATGATTCTTTATGTTTTGAAAGTTATGTTGAACAATATGTTGATGATGAATATTTTAAGGATATTTATGCAAAGATGACTCATGGATTACAAGTAGACAATTACCATTTGCAATGAAATTTTTTGTACCACTTTGGAAAACCTTGTATCCGCACCAATGAAAGAATACATGTAATCAGAGAGGAACATAGCTCTCTTGGGTTAGGTCATTTTTATGTAGGGGAAGCTTGTGTCATTTTTAGAGGTTTTTTTTGCCCTCACATGAAAAACATTGTAACATGATATGTAAAGGGATGTGTGTTGTGTTCAGTTTGCAAACCCACTAATAGAAAATTGGGGCTCTACACACCACTCCCTGTTCCGAGTCGTCCATCGAGAAGTGTGTCAATGGAATCTATTGGCGGTTTTCCTTTGTCTAGGAGAGGTCATAACTATTTGTAAGTTGTTTTGGATTGATTTAGTAAAATTTGTCTTAATGCCTTCTAAAAAGAATATTATTGTAGAGAATACTGCTCATCTCTTCTTCCAATTTGTATGGGTCCACTTTTGGTTGCCCACGTCCATTATGTCTGATCAAGACTCCCATTTATTTGGAGAGTTATGGATGATTTTGTGGATAATGATGGACTCCAAGTTGAAGAGGAGTATGGAATTTCATCCACAAACTGACAGAAAAACAGAGGTTCTCAACCACACAGTCATACATTTACTCCAAGGCTATTGTGGCAAGCATCCCAAGTTGTGGGATGAGCAGCTACCTTATGTACAACATGCATACAACAGGGTAGTGCATTCATCTACTCAGAGATCACCATTCGAGACATGCTCAGGATATTTTCCAAAGGATCCCTTAGACATGGTCTTTGGAAGAGATGAAGATTATAGTGAGAAAAATGACAAGGAAAAAGAATGAAATTTAATATCATGAATTCAGATGATTCACCGGGAAGTTCAAGAGCAATTAGAGAAAGAATGGGGAGGGAAATAAGTTGATACCACATAAGGTGTGGATCCACATCATAAAAGAAAGAATGAAAGGGGAGGGAAATAAGTTGATACCATTCCAATATGGCCCATTCACCATATTAGAGAAGAATGGAGATAGTGCTCTTCATCTCAATTTCCTAGTATACATGCAGATATACTCTATGGAGAATGTTGAAAACTTGAAGCTTTATGAGCCTGCTCTGATCATGGACACCAAAGAGGTTGGACAGGTTCCTACAATGGATGATTTTTCACCTGAATACTTAGACAAGCTACATAAATATATCATTCTTGACAAAATAATCAGGAAATCAAGACTAGGAGACGTGGAGTACATTCATATTGGTTTTAAGGGAATGCATCTAAGTATGGAATGTTGGATTGAAAAGGCGAAAGTGATGAATAAATTCCCTCACTTGTCAATTGGATGATAAATATTTTTGCGGCCCAAAATCTCATTAGTTGGGAGGAATGATTAAGGAGGATCCTTAAAGGCCAAATATTCAGTGTCCTTGAAACAAAAAAAAACCTATCTCAAATCAAATATCTCATTTTTCTTAATCCAATGGCATGAATGGAACCGCAATCTGACATCATATGCTGAAGTTATGGCATGCTGAAGATTTTGTGAAACAACTAAAATTTTTGCAAGCAGGACCCAAAAGGACACTTGGCACGCTGACATCAGTCACATGGATGCTGACAACAATCATACAAATTCTAACTTCATTTGTATGGATGTTGATGTCAACAATGTGACGTGGCTGTACATACAAAGGAGAACCAACTAGAGCGTGACACGTGGTAGGTGAAGTCAACATGAAACCAACATCACAGTTAGCCATATAGACCAATCAGAGCATGACACATGCCTTCCCAATCAACATCACTGGATTTCCTTAAGGAGGCGATAATTTGGACCTTCTCGACAGTCGATGACCTTGAATTTTCCACCTCATTAATTTTCCTAGTGCCCCGTAAAAATTCTGTGGGAGTAACACATTGATATGGCCTATAATAAAGTATAAAAAAAAGGTCTTTGGGTGGTCAAACACTACCAGTCAAATCAACACGACGATTAAAATTTACCATATTTACATGTAATGGTTGGGTTGACAGTCACGGTTCGACTAGCGGTTCGACCAAATTCGTTACATATATATACCATAACACAACAAAAACCAATGGCAGGTGAGGTTGTGGGGTTTTCAACCCCCAACCTCCCCACCCACTTGTGCTTTACAATACACTGCAAGCCGTTGGGCCAACGACTCGGTGTTGTAAGCTCTGTCGACCCAAATACATATGTTTCTGAGTTATGCCATAGACCAGGGAGGAGGGTGTGGACCCACGTGGACCGACGAAACCACACTGCACGAAACCTAGTGCACATGTAAACCAAGTCAAGAGAATGTTTCTAGTATATTCTATGAATATTCTTGGAATATTGATATGGGGAATCTTGCAGGGAATATCAAAGATTCCCTAGAGCTCCAAAGGTCATCCGCATAGAACTGGGCCAACTTTATAGTCAGCTTTCACAAATTTTCGCTAGAAATCCAACCGTGTAGTCTATTTCTCGAGTAGATGTCCACATTTTCAGGTCATCCCATGAAGTGGAGTGTCATTTTGTATTTTCTTGTAATTTGATTTCACTTTCAATTAATGAAAGAGCCCTTCCCACATTGAGAAGGGCCCGAAGACATAGCCCACACTGGGTGAACTTCATTATCAATTTGTTTGTGTGCCTTTTATCTCATGGTTGCTTTTGATTTCTGCTTCTTTTATGTGTATGTGTCACTTGGTTACATTCTCTTTTAAATGCAATTTTGTATGCATCCTTGAATTAAAAGATATGTATCAGGGATTCTTATTAATCTTGAATGAATAATAGTTTATCATTATGTTTGGGGCTTGGGAATGAAGACCAACAACCAAGTGGAAGCATATGGATTATATCTTGGGCTAATTTTAGCTCATCAAAGGGGAATTGAAGAAGTTAAAATTCTGGGTGATTCATTCTTTGCCATAAAGCACATGAGCTCCAACTCTTCAACCCAAAATAAAAAAACTCAATTAGATCCTCAAAATGTCCCTTGGTATGCCCCCTCCCTTTGAGAAATTGAAATTTTTTTAGATACTAAGAGGCCTAAATATGGAAGCAGATATACAAGCCAATAAGTCATTCCAAATGAATGAAGGCCACACTATCGTCAATGGGATTGAGGGTTTCCTACCCATACCATAAGTATAAGAATGATTGTCTCTATTTCTATGTTAAAATTACACTCCTTAACTAAGGTATTCTTCCCAAAGTCCCTAAGAAAGGTGCATATGGATAATATAAAATATAAATCTTTATTCTCCCTCCCCGTTGGTAGTGCTCACCCTTCCTCCCGACCTCCACTCCACCCTCTCTCCTCGCCTCCACTTCACTCTCCCTCCTCGCCTCCACATCACCCTCCCTCCACTTTTAATTTCCATCTAGCATCGTACAAATCCTTCCCTCTCACCTCCCCCTACAAGAGGTAGTTGTATTTCAGAGAATGCAAAGCCACTTGGTGGCGTTGAAAGGTAAGTGTGGGAAATATACTGTCTGTCCCTCATACCTGGGTTCATTATCAGAATTATCAGGCGAAATCCATGCAAAACCCTCTAAGAGTGGGCCGCATTTACACCTCATGGTTCAGATGCGTGAGGTGAAGGTCATTTCAAATTGGTTGTGCGAGGTGATTGCCATTTCATATAAAAGTGCAATTATGGAAACTTAGTGGGATACTGGAGGAATGCAGGTTGCATCCCTGCATCACACGAGGCCATTATTTGGCTCATTCTATAAATTGTGGGGTTAATGTTCAAATTTATGCATGGTGAAGGTGTCAAGCTTTGTCCTGTGGATTCTTAGTGATAGGTTTCGACAAGGTTCAAGCTTCCACTGGATGGTCTCAGTGGATGGGGAGGCCCCTAACCCCAATCTAGAGATATTTTTCTGTAAGTAAATCTGGTTTGGCCTTGTGGTTAGAAATTGTCTAGGAATTGTGTTAAGTTTTTAGTGCCTTAAAAAGTGTCTGGAAGCTGGGTGGAAGGTTTCATCAGGTTATTTTCCATGGATTATGGTTCCTAGGGATGTCGTCATCCATGCTCGGGTACGGTCGTAGGTCACACTGTGAAATATTGGGTAACATTCCCTCCTCTTGCCACTTACTCTCTCGCTGCTTGTGAAACGTGTTCAAGTGAAAATATTGAATTAAGCACTGATATTGCCAAGTTTCACATGCTCCTTCAACAATAGAGGATCAAGGCAAGTGAAATGCAGGAGTTGAATGTGGAGAAGAGTAAGAAAATTTTCCAGCTCGAAGATGAAGTTGGGGAACTCAGAACTCAGATTGAGGACCTCCAAATCCATATATCCAAGAAGAAATCCCAGCCAGCAGAAGAAAGCCTTGGCTTCGACCTCAACTATCCTGCGGTCTCTAATTATTAGTCTATTTTAGATGTTTTTTTTAATGTCTAATTATAAATATATTTTGCTCTTATCGCAATTATGTAAAGTTTATACTAGTATAATATTATATGTCCAGTCATATTTTGAAATTTTGAAGAAAAATTGGGCATGGTTAGATAGAATTCTCTTGCAGCTTATGAAGCCCAACATTGGCATTGTATTCTAAAATCTCTCGTTCTTAACCGCGACTTGGCAAGGATTAATATATAACCAATACTCTTTCTTGTTAAAAAAAAAAACTTGTGATTATAAACCCTAATATTAGTATTATAAACCCTTGGGTACATGAAGAATAGTCTCTCTAGCTAGTCCAAGTTTCATGGTCTGAAACATCCAAGAAGAAAGGTTATAGAAAAAATTCCAAGATTACTTGTTGACCCCATAAATAACTTTTTTTTCTTCCACCTTTAAACACCAAAAATGACCTCAAAATTATTCTTGAACTCCTTTTTCAAATAGCAAATATATATTTTTCTTAGATAAAGATCAAATGAAATCATCTATATTTTTTTTTATACTATATATATGTTCATTTATAGGGCCAACTTGGAAAACATATTGGATTAGCCTCGTTGTACTTTGGATGGGTCATACTAACAAAAGCATTCATATCTCCTCATTTCTATGAAGTTAGAGCAACTTCCATATATCATTAAAAATATATTGAAATAAGATTTACAACTATATATTTTATGCTCCAATTTGGTTTAGAGAATTTGAATAAAAATTCCTTCAAATATACAATATCCAAACTAGGCATCAAATGTCCAAAAAAAAATATATTCAATAATCTTCATTTTCTAAACTTTATTTATATAACCTCCCCTATCTTTAACATCAATGAAAATGATATTTCCAACAAAATTTTCTACTATTAAATTACACTTACACTTTTAGCATACAAAATGTTTCTACAACCAATGTTCCCATGATATGTTTGATATAGTTCAATATAAATGTTGATAAATATGTTTTGAAAAAAAAAATGTACATACACTATAATAATATATTTTTAGTGGTTGTAATGTTTTACCCAATTTTCCACACACAGAAATACTTTTAGATTATCAAATGATTTCTTTGCGCTTACTGGTGCAATGTGTGTTGATTGGCTTGTTTGTAGTGTATTAGAATATGCTTATTTTCATCGGATGTTGTTTCTAAATAACAAGATGCAAATGTTTTCTTTCGAAGAGCATTGGAGGAAAAAATTTCCACAAATTTTGGAAGTAATTACAAATTCATTTTAACAAAGGGACATATTAATTTTCCTTGTGCTCTAGAAAGAAGAGGAAATGAAAATAATGCTTTTCTAAGATAAATGCCAGGATACAAGTAGCCCTAATATGTCCTTATAATTTATAAATTCCATCTTTGGTTTCTAAAATATATTTAGACAATGATTTGATTTTTTTTAAAGTAATCATGACAATTGTACCTCTTCTTCCAAGCACATATTGTGTTATTGATGCTAAAATTATTTTTGTTGAGGTCTTTGGTATGAAGATGTATCCCTGAAAAACAAGTGCTATATTATCTATGCTAGCATGTTGATCCAATAAAAAAATACATTCAACTTCACCTTGGTAATAACTAGTTTTTGTGCATTTTTTTTTTTTGGTATAGATTCGTTTACGTCGAAGACGTTTTTCTTGATTTTGTTCTAAAGAGATTAGAATAGAAATTCAATTTTAATTTTATTACACAAATCATCTATGTGTAAAATCTCATTTGAATTTTGGGATTTTTGAATTTTAATTTTATTTCACAAATCATATCTTAAATCTACTTGTAAAATCTCATTTGAATTTTGGGATTTTTCAAGTGTTTCACTCTAGATGACAATAATATTGCCATAAAATTTTCAATTTTAATTTTATTTCACAAATCACATCTTAAATATACTTGTAAAATCTCATTTGAATTTTGGGATTTAAGTGTTTCACTCTAGATGACAATAATATTGCCATAAAATACCTCTCCGGCCTTGCAACTAGTAGTATTTTCAATAGTTATTGGAATGGACTGTGTTTGTTTGCATCTAGCCATGAAAATAAAATGTGAATTATCAAATGAATGTTCTAAATAACTATTTGAATTTATATTTATCGATATTCATCTCTTGGTTTTTATTGAAAATTATAGTGTTTCACGTTATTTGTTTTAATGTATTTTTTCATCTTGTTTTTGTATGAAATAACATTTGTGATATTAAAAAAATCTAAAAAACATAAAAAATATATCATTGTACCGAGAGGTATTAATATAGAGCATATGTGTAGATGTAATGTAAGAAATATAATGTGAAATATAATGTAAGTAAACATTTAAAATATCTGCTCAATTATAATCTGAATATATTTGTAATAAGTATACATGCCTCTTAATCCAAGTAGATGTAATGTAAGTAAACATTTGAAATATCTGCTCAATTCTAATCAATATATTTGTAATAAGTATCCATGCCTCTTAACCCGAGGTTATATTTTCGAACACTCAAAAAAGAGGTATGGTAAATAAATAAAAATATAAATAAGCCCGAGGTATGGTAAATAAATAAAACCTATTTTTATACTTACTCCAAAGGTATGTTAAATAAATAAAAATATAAATAAACTAGAGCTATGGTAGATAAATAAAACCTCTTTTTATATTTGTAAATCCTATGGGCCAAATACCATGGGACAAATTATTATTAATACCATGGGTTAAATACCATGGATTGAATACCATATTTATAAAAGAGATATGGTAAATAAATAAATATAAATAAACGGATAGAGAAGATAGCATGGTTATGCAGGGATCACGACTACCTTTAGAAATGAGAAACACTCTTCAATGTGAATCTGAAAAACATAAAGTAGGAACACTACCAAGTGCACAATACTTTCTAGATGGTGCTGGTGCTATTTCTCCAACTTGATCAATTGGATTTGCAATTGGGCTCGAGATCCGTAAAGATGCTTATAATCTTGTATATAGAGTGTTTTATGGGCTGATTTCATACGGAATTGTTATGATATAAATAGGTATGGTAAATAAATTTTAAAATATCAAATAGGATTAAAAATCAGAGTTGTCTTTAATGCGATTTTTTGAATTTTTTGGTGGATTTCTGGCCAGAATCATGTGGAAATATTTGAGGTGAAATCTTGATTTGTGTTATTTAAACTGATTTTTTTATTGTAAATATGGATTCAACAACCTGAAAAACCTCTAGAGCACTTCGATTATGCAGATTTTACCTATCAAACTTGTGATTTGAATGAATTCCTACCCAATTTTCGACAAATTAGATTGAAAAAATAAATGAGAAATCTTTTCAAAAAGTCACATCAAAGACAACTCGTTAAAAATCAACATCTAGTTATATACCAAGCTTATGGACCAAAAATCATAGTAAATAAAAGAGGTATAGTAAATAAATAAAAATATAAATAAACCAAAAATATGATAAATAAATAAAACCTCTTTTCATATTTAATACAATTACAGATTGATGGAACCAAAGGAAAAACGGTGGAGACTCTTCAGGAAGATTCAAGCGACTCAATAAAACAAATGTTCTTTCCCCAAGAGGAGCTTATGTTTGGCCTCTACCACATTGTATTTTGGTAGTTTTGTTATCCTGTCTATTCTATGGTAGGCGGAATGAGCGAGCACGTAGAATTGGGTCGTGTCTACGAAAGAAGCCAACTTGAACCTGAAATACGTTGGTCAGTGTAAGGTGATTTGGGAAAAGGTAGGGGTCAACCTGAAAACGCTCCAGGTTACCCACATCTGTGATCCCTATATGGGATACCATAACCGAAAGGACGGGTCTGTTTCATGTTGGACTGGGGCTCAATTTCTTCTTGGATAAATACTAAATATGTCTGAATCAGATCTCCAACTCTCCGAGTAACTAAGTCTACCGTGAAACCAGGGGAAAAATGATAGCCACAACTAAGGGGAAAAATGATAACCACTAAATGGATTTATATTTACGAACAATCAAAAAAGAAGTTTTATTTAGGTGAAGCTTATGGACCAAATCATTATTAATACCATGCAAAACAAAAAGTATTATCCTTAATATTAATATTAAGATATTATTATTATTATTAAATCTAATATTCATATTAATATATTATTATATTAATATTATTAAATTTAATAACTTTGCATTAATATATATATATATATTAATTAACTCTTCATATATACAGGAGGGAAGCAGAAAGAAAGAGTGATAGAGGTGGAGAGATAGGGGAGTCACAAGAGAGAGATGGAGATAATCTGAAGGAGAGGGGAGAGGAAGAATGGAGAGAAAGAGAGGGAGAGGAGTGAGAGAGGTAGAGAAGGGTAAGATAAAGAGAGTGATACACAAAGATGGAGGGGGGAGAGAGAGAAGGAGAGAGGGAGGGGGATAGTGAGAGGATTGGAGGGAAGAGAGAGAGAAAGATGGGGGAAGAGAGAGGGAGGTAGGAGAGGAAGGGAGTGGGAGGAAGGAAGAGAGAGAGGATGAGAGAGGGAGGGATAGAGAGATGGAGTTGGAGGGGTAGAGAGGGAGGAAAGAAGAAATACATAGAGAATGAGAAGTGGAGAGATAGAGGGAGTGACAAGGGAGAGATGGAGATATAGTGTATGTTTAGGGGTGAGATAAAAATACAAAGATGTGAAAATTTCTTAATCTAAGAAACCCTAATGCTAACCATTGATTTACTTCTCCTACTTGATTAAATACGCAAGTTATTAAATTGAATATTTAGAAAAACAGTGAAGTAAACACAAATAGCAGCCTACACATATAGATCATTTACCGAATAGCACACTCATATGACAAAGTGACACACATATTTTTTAGACAAATGTCCTCGGAAAAACCCAATGCGAGAAAATCAATGTAGCCAGCTCTAGAGGGTTTTATTATTATGCAGAATCTAAATACAAAATTTTCTGGGCACCAGACATGGTTGGCCCTACAGAGAAAATCATGGCAACAATACCTCTTTCTCTCAGAGATAGAAAATATGGTTGATTCACACCCTCAAATAGTATTTACAAAAATCGAGCCCTTTATGGCCCACCGAAAACACCAATGCTACTTCTCAGCTCTATGTGTCAGAATTTCTGGCTTGCATCAGACTCTGCGCTGATCTAGAAGGGCTTGCATCACCCCTGAAGGGCTTACGTTTCCCTTGTGTTGCACTAACTTGGCCTACATCAGCCCTGCGTGGATCCTGCTTTCTCTGCGCTTCCCCTGACTGGCCTCTGGCTGGACTGCATAACACCTGGCTACCTCTAGTATGTTGCCTCTCTACCGCTTTTGTACTCTTTGTCTGGGATCAGATCATCCCCTTACCAATAATGCCCCTCACTGCACTGAAATATCTTGAAATTCTTAGCAAACCACACCCTAGAATTTCAGCTTAGCTTCAGTGCTCTGCCAATGTGTGTGTTCTCCAATTGACCCCAAGCCCTTCTCTTATATTTTTCTCGTTGAAAAACTAATGGTCGTGATCCAATATCTAATCAATGGCTAAGATTAGAATCTGCTTGATCCATGTCACTTAATTTATTCTCATCACATGTTTAATTTAATTCACTTTAATATTTTAATTTTACTAAGTTAGAATCAGGGTCCTTAATTAAAAATATTAATTATTTGAATATATCTTAAACCTGATGGAATTTCTTCAAACACTTTCTAGGTCTTGGAGACCTCATGTACTCTAGTTACTTGACAAAATTTGGGACCTAGATCACATCCGATGCTACCCAAAAATATCAACACTCCCTCTTAACGAGAAGTGTGCTCTAGCAATACACTTCACCCCAAAGTACTGCTCTAATCTCTAGAATCGGTCCCTACGCTGATGCTTGGCTTACTTCCCTTCATCACTGCATTGTTGCTACTCTCTGTACTATTTCCCATGAGTCTACCACAGTCACTAATACATACATACTGCAACTAGCTCTCTAATTGTTGCATAGTGTTGCCCACTGTTGCACTACAACTCAATTTTTGAGAGTAAGCAACTGAAGGACCCCTGCCCAATGATAGGCAAGTCATTCGAGATGCATCTCATCACTAAAGCTCCTTGGCTGCTACTCTGTGTTGTCCTCTTGGAGCCACTGCACTGCTGAAGTCCCATCAGCCCCTCTACGTTGTTGCTTCTATGTTGTTCCTGCCTCTGCACTACGTTGCTCCCTCTACAATGTCCCAACCTCTACCTCTTCTTCACTGTGATCCTCTCCACCCACTACTCCAGTAATTCCTGCTACTGTCTTAAGGCTCCCGTAGCATGGATGTGATCCAAGAGTTGGGCACCTCAAGGATCCCACCACCACTCTGTAGCTGTTCCACAGATCAATATCGCCCCACCTCTTCTCTTGAGGTACATGAGCACTCATGTCTACATCATCATCAGAGTCATCGTCTTCTTTAGCTGCTGCAACCTTGGAACTAGAAGCTTCCTTGTCCTTCTTCCTTTAAGGATAATTGATGGTGAAGTGTCCAACTTCGCCACATTGGAAACATTTGATCTTAGATAGATCACGCTTCTTTTTCCCTTGTTCCTTATTAGATGCCAAGGCTGTATATTCCTCTTACTCCTTCTTCACCTTGCTTGATCTGATGTTGGCTTATCCCTTGGTCATCTGCCTGATTTCCTCTTGTCGGAGATAGCCCACACGTCGTCCCAATATGGAAGGTCCTGTCTACCCAAGATGCTTTGGAAAAATGCTTCCCAATCATCTGTGACTGCATTTAAAGTAGTCCTCACCATGACATCATCCTCCACCTTGACCCCCATGGCTATCAACTAATCCCGAATCGCATGTAGCCTGAAAAGGAAAGGATTGATGTCCTCTCCCTTAGTCATCATAAACAACCTCATCTAGTTCTCTAGAAACATCTTCTTCTGGATGTATTTCCCTTGATATAGTGTGGTTAATGATTTCCACATACCATTAGTCATCTTCTTATTATCTATGTGTGGGACCACATGATCCTTGACCTCATCCATGATGAAATGCTTAGCATGCACTTCAACTACATTATGCTTCACGAGAAGAGCATCATCGGTTAGTGTAGCAAAGAATTTTTTGCATAGTCTTGTAGATCGTATGCCTCCAAGACCTCTAGGATTCTGGCCTTCCATATAGAAAAGTTGTACAATCTATCCAACTTATCCTGATCACGTAGTCCATACAGTGCCATCTGCTCGGAAATAATCTATCAGAACAGATCTTCCTATCCTTGCTTCTGTTTCTACCCTCAATGGAAACTCAGATCTAGGGTCCTTGGTGAGAAAGACACCCTCTGCTCCCTCTGACAACTAATTTCCTCCCTTGGAAATCTACCAAACCTTTTAAATCATCTCTCTTCGATCACCCTATGATTAATTCTCAAATTTCTTTGGTAAAAATCCGCTGAGCAAATTTTCTCCTCCCACTCTTTTTCAACTTAGCTAGGCATGATTCTGAACCGAAATAATCTCCACCACACCAGAAACTGTTGAATATCTAAAGCTTTTCTTCTGGACTACGAAAAATTTTCACAACAGCTCGAAACTATACTACGTCCCTCTAACTATCCTATACATGAGCAGACTAGCTCAGTGCATCCTCTGCGCAATGACTGTGCAGTACAGGCTGCTCCCGCGTCACTCTAGAAGGATTTATGCTACCTTTGTGTCAGCCCTTGTGTCCTCCTAGTGCTACGTTGCCTTCTCCAGATTTCTGCTGCTTCAGCTACTACTTTGCAGCAAAAAATTCTTCAGCCAATTTGTTGGAGATTCTACTTGATCTACAATAGCTCTGATACCATGTGAAAATTTATTAATCTAAGAAACCCTACTACTAACGATTGATTTGCTTCTCCTACTTGATTAAATATGCAAGTTATTAATCTGAATATTCAAAAAAATAACGAAGTAAACAAAAATAACAGCCTACATATACAGATCCTTTACTGAATAGCATGCTCATATGACAAAGTGACACATAGATTTTTCAGACAAATGTAGTTAGAAAACCCAAAGCAGGAAAATTGGTGCAGCTAGCTCTAAAGGGTTTTATTATTATGAATAATCTAGATACAACAATTTCTAGGCACCATACATGATTGGCCCTATAGAGAAAATCATGGCAACAATACCTCTTTCCCTTGGAGATAGAAAATATGGTCGATTCACACCCTCAAACGGGATTTACATAACTCGAGCCCTTTCTGGCCCACCAGAAACCCCATCGTTTCTCCTCATCCCCTTGCTTCATCCTTTCTGGCTTGTGTTAGCCTCTGCATTACTCTGGAAGGGCCTGCATCACCCCTGAAGGGCTTACACTACACCTACGCTGCCCTGACTGGGCCTGCGTCAGCCCTGCGTGGCTCTTATTGCCTCTGAACTACCCCTAACTGGGCTTTGGCTGGATTGAGTAGCACTTGGCTACCTCCGGTATACTGTCTCTCTGTTTTTTTGGTACTCTTGGCCTGGGATCAAATCATCCCCTTGCCAATACTGCCCCTCACTGCAATGCAATATCTTGAAATTATTAGCAAACCACGCCCTTGAATTTCATCTTAGCTTCAGTGCTATGCCAATGTGTGTGTTCTCCAACTAACCCCAAACCCTTCTCTTATACTTTTCTGATTGGAAAACCAACGAACATGATATAATCTCTAATCGACAGCTAAGATTAGAAGTTGCTTGATCCACGTCACTTAAGACATTATCATCACATGTTTAATTTAATTCACTTTAATATTTTAATTTTCCTAAGTTAGACTTAGGGTCCTTAATTAAAAATATTAATTATTTAAATACCTCTTAAACCTAATGGAATTTCTTCGAACTCTTTCTAGGTTTTGGAGATTTCATGTACTCTGGTAGCACTCCACCAGTTCTTTGAAGGCTTAAAACGAGACCAGAAAAGGTAACCACAGACCATGTTGACCTATTAGCTAGGCCTACAAGGCTAAGAGGGCTCTCTCAATGGCATCACAGCCAAGGATTTACTGTGACATGAAATATATTAGGCGAGGTATGTTTAGATCAGGGTTTGGTTGATTTGATGGTTTTGTGCTAGATGGTGGCTTAGGTCTAGGAGGACTAGGTCAAGGCTCTGAAAATAAAATTTTCAAAGACATAATGGGGCAAGGTAGGCACTTTAGAGGTATATTTGTGTATAGGGCATATTTCTATGGTTTCAAAATGACCATGAATCTCATGAATTCGTTTATATCAGAAGAATATGAACAAAAATGTGAAAGCTTCTCCAAAACATAGCATTAAATCAATGAATTTTGTTTATCATCTTAGAAGTCAAACATGAAGTATGGAAATGGAAATGGAAGGTACAATACATTCAAACATATGATCACGTAAGGAAAAACACTGCTAAAACACATGCCACATGAATCCCACCACAATAGTTGCAAATTATGTCTATTAGTTCCTGCCAAATTCACAAATACACTAGTATTCCAAAGATCAATTCCACCACATCCAACCTTTGAAAATTATCACAAAGTTCCTCATATATTCACTGAGGTCGAATTTCCAGCAAGAAAATCCAAATACATGCACCTGTCCAATATATGTTGCATACAAGGGAGGTTACTCAACCAATTCCTTCTTTTTCTAACCATCATGAGACATTTCATTAAAGAATTAAATGGAGTATGAGACACCTAATTAACCCTATATTTACCCATTTACATTTACTTTTACCCCTTACATTCACTTACCTTTACTTCTTTACTTTTACAAAAGTCAAACTGAGAATTGCAAAAATTTACATAGTGAAATTTCATAAAAAATTATCAAAACTTACAGATTCACAACAAGCTCTTGGAGGCCATTTTTGGGTACCTTTCGGAAGTCCAAATTAAAATATGAGACCTAAACTAGAATTCTGGGAGAGTGTATATGTCTTTTGAGTATTTAAGCATGCAAAATGACCCATTTTAGGCTAAGCTATGGCCATTTTCCCAAGGTGCCTCTATGCACAGCGCCATGCGCAGCGTAGTGTTCCTGTGCGTAGAGTGCTTGGGAAAAGTGACATTTGGAGGAATTCCCGAGGTAAAAATCAATATCTTAAGGTAAAATTGTAAAGAGTAGTATTTTTTCTACACAATGGAGTCATCAATCACAAAACACACCTTCTCCAAACCCCTGAAAATTTGTGTTGAAGTCAAGCTCTCCAGAAGTGCAGAAAACCTCCGGTGGAAATTGTATTTTTGGAATTTCTCCAAAATAATAATACATGTGTATAAAATAAAGGAGGTTTTTGTTTCTTTGTCTATGATGTGAAAAACCCTCTCTCACGTTTGGAAAATTCATCTCTATTTGTTCAAAAACATATTTTGAAGTAAAAAATTTCATGCGTGCACTGTAAACCCTAGGCAGCCCATAACTTGGAAAGGTAAAGCTATGATTTCTTGGAAATTGACACTACTTGGAAAGTGGAGAGGAAATAATCTCACGTGTGTTTATTGTTTCATATATTGACATTTTTCCTCCCTTGTTGTAAGTCCTCTTATCTCCCTCCATATGTACTTTGCAAGGGAGAAACCCTAATAGTGAAAAACAAGGGAATGGAGAAATGGAGTAGGATGGAGGAGTTATGAGAGGGAAATGGGGATATTAAAAATTATAGAAGTAGGGAAGGGTGTTAGGAAGGTTTTGGAAGTTAAATGGAGTGAAATGAGTGAGGTAATTGGGCTAGGAAAATTTTACATAGTCCTTGCTAGGAAAACTGCCCAAAATTGCAGAATTGGGCTTATAGGGTTTAGGGTTTGGGACTTGGGAATTGGAAATGAGGGGATATGAAGGTTGTGGGACATGGTCCTGGGTGTGAGGGAGGGCAGAAAACTATTGGAATATTTTTTTTCCTTGGAAAATGAAGTGTGGTGACTATGATATTGAAAAAGCAAGACAAACCCTAGAGAAGGAATTAACTTGAATTTTAGGCAAGTTTGATGAAAGGGCTGAGATAAATGGTAGTACTTACTTATTTTAAGCTGATAGAACCTTTCTCAAGAGAACCAAAACATTGTCAATAATTTTTCTTCACCCCACAAGAAAATTTTTGTTTTCACCCATATGTGTAGCATAGTCTCTCTGTGCGTAGCGAAGTGTCTCTATGCACAGCATAGTGTTCCTATGCGCAGCGCCTGCAAATTTTTGCTAATGAGAGGTAGAAAACCAATTTTTCTTGCCAATGGGAGAGGGGAGCTTGATGGTATGAGTATAGAAGAGTATAAATGATTTTGTATTTTGTCTTTTATAGCTTTCTTTGGAGTCATTTCATCAATGAGGTAGGATGGCCCACCTCATGAATCTCACTTTATTTTTAGAACCTTTTGGCCTTAGAACATTTAGTTTCAACTTTAGAACTTAGGAACTTAATACATAATAGAAACAATAAATTACATTTTGAAATAAAACTTTATTGAACAAACTTGCATATTACCACTCCTCCAATTGTTAGATTTTATGCATGAAATGACAGATTTGGTGACTTTGAAACCCTAATGACTTAATGGAGACATTGAACTGAATGAAATCATGATGGTGGTGACTAGAATGATGATGACGATCTTTGAATGATGATACACTCAGTTGAGTGATGACAAGGATGAGCATGTGAAAATTTTGGAAGGAGTGGAAATAGTCCTAGACCTAATAGCCAGTGACCAAATTTTTACTTGAAAACCTAATGAAATGACAAAAATTTGACTATAAGACCACGAAAAGACATGATAAGAGCCCATTTTATCACTAGTGATAGGCTATACAGATTGACACTAACATACTCCAACTCCTCCACAAAATTTTGGAGCTAGAGCACATCTGATGCTACACCAAAATCTCAACAAAAGAAGGAGAGATGGAGAGAATGGGGGAGAGAATGAGAGATAAGTAGATAGGGAGGGATATAATAACATAGTTGTAGATAAAGAGAGAGAGAGAGAGAGAGAGAGAGAGAGAGAGAGTGTGTGTGTGTGTGATGGGGGAAGAGATAGGATAGGAGAGAGAGAGAGAGAGAGAGAGAGAGAGAGAGAGAGAGAGAGAGATGGGGGAAGAGAGAGAGAGGGGAAGAAGAGAAAGTAAGAGAGATGAAGGATGAGAGAGGAGGAGAGTGATGGGGGAAGAGAGAGGGAGGTAGGAGAGAAAATGAGAAAGTGGACGGACTGGAGAGAGGAGGAGAGACGGATGGACATAGTGATGGAGTTGGAGGGGAGAGAGGGACAGAAGAAGAAATACATAGATAGTGAGAATTGTAGAGAGAGAGGGAGTGACAAGGGACTGATGGAGAGAGAGTGTATGTGTTTGGGGGTGATATAAAGAGACAAAGAAGGATAGGTGGAGATAAGGGGGGAGAGAAGGAGAGAGGGAGGGATATATTAATAGAGTTGGAGGGTGAAGAGAGAGAGAGATAGGGAGGTGAGAGAAAAAGGGAGAGAGAGGTGGGATAAAAAAAGAGAGAGAGGAAGGAAGAGATAGGATGTGAGAGAGTGGAGATATGGAGGGAAAGAGAGATGGAGTTGGAGGGGGAGAGAGAGGGAGGTAAGAAGAAAGACATAGAGAGAGAAATGTGGAGAGATATAGAGAGGGAGTGATAATGAATATGGAGAGAGAGGGACAAAGGAAAACATGAGGAAAGAGAGATAGAAGCAGGGGAGAGGGGGAGAAGGGGAAGATATAGATATAGATGGAAGCGGAAGAGAGGGAAGAAGAGAGAGATGGAGAGAGGGAGGGAGGGACATAGAGATTGATGGATATGTAGTGAGAGAGCATGTGTGTTTGGTGGGGTGAGATAGAGAGAGAAAAAGGAGCGATGGAGGGAGATATAGATATAAATGGAGGGGAGAGAGAGGGAAGAATACTTCTTGCACTAGACGCATTAATTTCAGTGTAGATGGTTATTTCTAATCCTATTTTATTGCTTGCACTAGATGCATTGATTTGTGTAGATATAGATTTCTAATGATATTTTATTGCTTGTGCTAGATGCATTGATTTCAATGCAGAGGATTTCTAATCATATTTTACTTCTTCCATTAAATGCATTGATTTCAGTGTAGATGGTGATTTATAATCCTATTTGATTGCTTGCATCAGATGCATTGATTTCAATGTAGAAGTTGTTTTCTAATATTATTTTATTGCTTGCATTAGATGCATTGATTTTAGTGTAGATGTGGATTTATAATTTGATGTAATTGGATGTATGATGGTACATTAATTTTAAAGTTATTAGATTGACGATGTGCATTGATTTTAGTGCAAGCACAAAAAATTATTGACAATTTGCATTGATTTTTGTGTTATTGTAATTCAACCTATTAATATTGGAGATCAAGAGAGACAAGGTATGATATTTACTACAATAGCTTGAGCTAAATATTTAAATGGTTTATGATTTCAACCATGGAAAATTTTAGGGGCTAATATTTGCAAGTGGGCTAATTTTCCATGGTTTTTTCAAAAAAAAGATTCGCGAATTTCCATTTTTTTCTAAAAGTGAATTCGCCTAAATTTTATAGTATAAAATTATGTTATCCTAAAAATCGCCAAAATTTTATAGAGACTATATAAAGTCATTAGAAATTTCAATATATTTAAAAAAATATCACCAAACTTTTTACAATCTACATATTAAGGACTCGTAAGATTCACCAAGGTTTCTAAACCTTAAGATAAATTTTCATCCCTAAAATTTTTCCAGATTTCAACTATCATTTTCATATAATCGATATGAAAATTTTCAAAAACTAACAAGGGTGACAATAAGAATAATAGAAGAAAATAGTTTGATATTTATCACAATGAAGAATATTTTTAATTGACTACATTCTTATTATTCACATTTTCTATCATTCAACATTATTATTGTCACTTTGCGTTCAAATTTATTATTTCATTATTTTTCATCATTAAAGTTATTAAAAATATTTATCATCTCAACAAACTAAGGTAACTAAGGAAATTTAAAATTAAAATGACGAACTTAATCTCAAACATATTCAACATCTTTAAAATGATTATATTAATATTATATATATTTACATATTACTGATATAATTAATCATATGTTCGATAGATTTCCCTTGGCCGCACACGACTAAAACTAGCCTAGATCCATCTTAACTTTGGATCTACCAAGCACTGAGAGAGATAAAATATCTTGACGTGCAAACAATTCCTCAAGTTTTTCACTCAAAAAGAGGTTTGCACCTAAAGACATTTGATCTCTATCGACGCTTAATATATCTGGAGTTAAGATGGATCTAGGTTAGTATATAAATTTGTGTATTAGAGGCAAGTGAAAGAGACACATTAAAAAGAAAATAAATCAAATTTTTCCCTTAGAGACGACATATTTAACATTGTGGATCTAGTTCAACTCATTTTACCAAATTCTCCTCTAAAATACCTAGAGTGAGCATTATCACTATCCTCCCATATATCTATTTCAAAAATGAGAAATAGGTTATTAGTAATATGCAAAAGGATCATAATCATGAAATATCTTAAATGATTCATTTTTTGAAAGAAAAGGTTGTGAGATGAAAAAGAGGGCAACCCCTGTAACAAAAAAACCAAGATGCATTCATAGTTTCTCCCCAAAAAAAAAAAAAACAGCAGAGGAAATGATGCATCTCTAAGAGAGACGTGATAATTCCGATGTTCAAAATTTCATAATATATTTTAATTTTCATTAGGTTTCCTTGATAAATTATTGTAATGCTAACATTTAAATATTTGGAAATCCCTCACAACACTAGATCTCTAGTAACCCTTTTTTAGAAAGTAATTGTTTACTTCATTATGGAACAAAATACAAATAATTCTTTAATTTTTTTCTAGGTTTTTTTCCAGGCTAGATATACTACTTCCTTACTAAACATTGGTTTAAGAAAAAACCCATAGACATGATCACTTTTAAATGGTTTTCACATCCGTGAAATTCTTTAGATAAATTCAAAGTATCTATTTCACCAGGAGGAAATACTGACAAATACTTTATGAACTTGCAAGGGATTGAAGAATGAAAATTATTGGTTGTTTCTTTCAAACTTCTAAATATTACAACTTTAAGAGAAAATCATGAGGGAGACTTCAAAATCACAAAGAAAATAAAGCTCGAATTATTTCTTTAGCAGTCTGCACTTGTATTTGGAGAAGGAAGCATGTTGACTACTTGGGTTTTGAATGAAGTTTAGCTAGACCAAATTATTTCCCATTTTGAGTAGTTTGCATGATAGAGAAATTCATATCTAATAGTTTGACTAATTTGTCTTATCTTCACAACCTAGACTAGATTTATGGTGTAATTTCATGGCACTGTTGTTTAGCTACCAACCAGAAAATCGAAATATGCAATCTCTTTGTAACCATCCCTTCCACATTTACCCAATTTCATCGACTTATCAGGGTAAACATGAGAGGAAGAGCTACTATGACATTACTCGAGCTCCTAGGTCTTGATAAGGAAGTGGGGTCAACTATTGACGATAAAATGACATCTCACAATATTTTACATGGGCTACAGGACACTCAGAGGTTGAGAAACCATCCCATGTGGCCAAAACCTAAGCTTGACCCCTTATTCTTTGTGTTGGACACTCAACTGCACCCACAACAATTCCTCCTTACAGTTGGAAGCCTCCAACTGCATGAACACACCTACATCCATGTGGTTGCAACCCAATTTTTCTAGTTGGGGGCATGTGGTCTTGAGATCTAAGCCTAGATTTCAGTTCAACCTCCATATCATTGCCCAAAACCTTTTGTATCTCCTTAGAATCAATAATGACATGAAAAAAATGCTATATATAATTTTCAAGGCATAAATTGACCTAGAATGTGTAGAAGATAACATAAATTTCGTTAAACACATGGAAAAAATGTAAGCTATAGGTCATGAATGCATATATGATCACAAAGGTCTGAAATTGAGCTAGGAATCACCTAGAAGGCCTTATGTCATCTCCACATAGTTGCAATAACACTTATTAGTCCATAGATTCAACAATCGGTCAATAGATAAATAATTCATGACATGAGCCATAAAATATACACATCACATAAACAACATATAACCAGAAAATAACCAACATATAAACCATGGATGCCCAACCATAATATCACCAAAACATTTCTAGTAAATATACATGAATCACCATAGAATAATAGCTCTTATTAACATAGGAAAATACCATCCAATTCAGGTACTTCCATGTACCACCCAACCATAGATTGAGCTAAACCAAACCTCTCTTTTAGCCAATAACCCCTGTGCCATATTAAAAGTGTGAATGTGGGATCTCATGGAATAAACCAAATAAAAATAAACCAAGGCTTACAGAGGCCAAACTACCTCAACCCTCAACTAGTGATTCCACCTCACGGTCGGACATCACTAACACCAACCAGATTGGTCTCTACCAAAGTTTTCCAAGGCTTCAAGAACTAATAACTCAATCCACAACCTTCTAGGGATCTAGAGAATTTTTTCAACCCAACTCCAGGACTAGTAACTCAACCTACCAAGGTCTCCAAAGATTTTTTCCAACCTAGGCTCTAGAACTACTAACTCAACCCAAGTTATTCTAGGGCTTCTAGTGTTTTTATTCCAACCCACATCCATAAGGAATTAAAATCACTAATGAAAAAAACAAAAACAAGTGGAAAACGCCACAACAAAATGGCTATCCATGAAATGGAAAGGCTAGTAAAAACCACTCTCAATCCAGGCAATCCCCATGCCAATGACAAATCATAACCAGATAATAACATGCATATACCATGCATCCATAAATTAGTAAGGAAATCACACATGCAACTTGTTACCTGGAAAGAAATCTAGTTGTAGTTGTTGATCCACATATTCCCTTCCATTTTCCCACTTTCCTTTGGCTTCTTTCTCCAAATCCAAAGTATGCCAAAGTGTTCCAAGAATGCTCCAAGAAAACTCTACGTATGCAATATTATGAGAGAGAGAGAGAATAGAAGAGAGATCCAAGCTAAAACTGATAAAATTTTATGAACTGATCCTCAGAAGGAATTTTATCTATGAGGCCTCTATTATCTTCATTTTCCATTAATTTTCCTTTAATTTACTATTCATGCAATTTTGTGACCTTTCATCTCCCTTTTCTCTTATTTTCCATTATTTTCATAAATAAATTCCAATTAATGCCACTTTTCCTTTACCAATTTCCATGGCCATTAATTAATCACTAGTGATCCCCGTCACTATTTTTTCACAACATTCATCTTGGAATACATGTCCCATGACCTCGGTTATTATATTTATTTACATAGGAAATCAACCAGGGGCTATTACGAACCCCTCCCCCTTGGGGGAACACCATCCTCGGTGTTCAAAAACAATTATAAACCAACAAAACACATGCTTCCCATGGAGTTTTATAACACATCTCAATACAAAATTTACATCATGTCATAATATTGAAGACATAACCAACATATTATGAACACCATACTACTTATTGGAGCTTTATAACTAAGCTAAATGTGGTATTTACATACATATTCATATATACATGACCAAAAAACAAAATCAAAAAACATATCATAATGCATCTGCTCAACCAATGAATAGAGAAGGATACATAGCCCGCATATGATCAGTTATCTCCCGTGTAGCTCCATCTGTCCAAAAGTGCTTCCACTGCACTTTAACTTGCTCAATTGCTCGATTCTGGAGCGTGAGCATCTGTCACTACAAAATGCAATGAGGTTCTAGTTGTAATTCTCCTTTTGGATCCACCTGCAATATAGACCATTCAATCACATGATAAACATATTTCACATGTTTCTTAAGCAATGACATGGAAAACATCATGGTCACTATTTGAGGCAGTGCAAGTCGGTAGGCCACTGGTCTAATCCTCTCAAGAATATCGAAAGGCCCACAATGTCGAGGTGTCAGCTTGGCACATGATCCAATATTGAAGGAGCTCTTCTTAGGCTTGATGCACAAGTACACATGTTCCCTAACCTGAAACTCCTTAAATACCCTATGTTGGTCTACATAATTCTTATGCCTATCTTATGCAACCTTTATATTCTTCTTGTTAACATGCATTTCTTGTTCCATCTATGCCAACATGTCCGATCAAATCAGTACCATGTTCACTAGATCACTCCAACTGATGGGAGTATTGAAACTCACCCATAAAGTGTCTCAAACAGGCTAATGCTCAGTGACTCCAGATATCCATTATTGTAAGAAAATTGAACTATTGAAAGGAACTGCTCCCACCTCCTTTGATGGTGAATGACATAAATTCTCAACATTTCCTCCAGAATCATGTTGAACCTCTCTATCTGTCCATCTGTCTACAAATTATAAGTTGTAATAAAGGCCAACTATGTCCCCAAACCTACAAACAACTCTTTCCAAAACCTATAAATGAACTTCATATCTCCGTATGACACAATATTTCTAGGAATACCATGTAACATCACTCTCTCCCTCATGAAGACCTGAGACACCTCACTACCTAAATTCAGAGACTTCACTGGAATGAAGTGAGCTACCTTAGTCAACCTATCCACCACAACCATAATAGAATCATGTTTTCTAGATTTCCTCGACAAACCTATAATGAATTCCATGGAAATGACCTCTCATTTCAACTCTGGATCAGAATCATTTGCAATAAACCACTTGAATGCTTACACCCTACTTTTACTTTTTGAAAAGCCAAACATCTCACAACAAACTCAATGAACTCTTTCTTCAAATTCGGATTATGGTAGAATTCTTGACCACTATCAATGTCTTATGACCTCTTTGGTGACCTAAATATGGTTTGACATGAAATTCCCACAAGATATGCTTCTTGAGATAGCAATTTTTGAACACCTATATTATATCCATAAATCTAACCAAACCATCTATCGTGAGATGATAGTCCACATTCTGTTCACGTGTACCCTGCAATTATAACTTGTGCTTAAGCTACTAGTATATGTGAGCATGTCATCCCACCTATAAGATCCGATCATGCAAATTATCCCATATGAACTCATAGCTGCTACGTGATTTACCTGTACTCTTATGATAAGAGCATCTACAACCTTGATCTATTTACCCTTAATGTACCTGATCTCAAAGTAAAACTCACTAAGTGTGGGCAACCACCTAGCCTTCTTGGAATTCAGATTTGGTTGGCCAAAAAAGTACCTCATCCCACTGTGATCAGTCATCAGAATGAACCTCCTGCCAAGAAGATAATGTCTCCACATCTTTAATGCTTGATTGATCGTTTCCAACTCAATATCGTGAGTCAGATATTTCTTCTTGTGCTCATTCAGTTTCCTTGACTCATATCATACTACCTATCCTTCCTGTATCATGACTCCACCAACTCCTATTTTGCAAGCATATGTACATACCACAAACACTTTATCTAGATCTACAATCTTTATAACTGGAGTGTCTGTAAGAAACTACTTCAACTACTCAAAAATAGTTGCATATTCCTCTATCAACTCAAATGTCTTCCCTTTTTGTTGTAAGGTTGTAATAGGATAGGGTTCTTGATGAAATTCCTGTAATAACCTGCTAACCTTATGAATGATCTGAACTCATCCACATTCCAAGGAGTTTTCCATTCCTTGATACCTTTGATATTTTCCGGATCCATTTCTATGCCTTCCTTGGAAACAACATGCCCCAGTAATGAACCAATGTGTGAATGAAACTGAATTCACTAAGTTTACATTAATACTAATGCTCTCTTAGAAATTTTAACATTGTTTCTAGATGGTTTGCATGATCTTCCTCATTCTTAGAATATATCAATATGTCATCAATGAATATTATCATAAAATTTCCCAGATAAGGATGCAACACACTATTAATCAAACACATAAAATTAGTTGGAGCATTATTCAAACCAAAAGGAACCACATCAAACTCATAATGGCCATAGATAGTCCAAAAAATAGTCTTGTAGATGTCCTCTTCTTTTACGTGTACTCGCTAATATCCTAATCTCAAATAAATCTTTGAGAACACTAATACTCCCTTCAACTGATCAATGTAATCAATACTCAGTGATGAATAACTATTCTTGATTGTCACCTTGTTCAACTGCCTGTAGTCAATACACAACCTAAGAGTACCATGCTTCTTCTTCACAAACAACATTGGTGCACCGCAAGCTGATACATTTAGCCTAATGTATCCCTTGTGAAGCATTTCCTTTAATTGTAACTTTAGTTCCACCAAATTTTCAGTGCTCATCTTGTAAGGTGTCTTTAATGTTGGTGCTACTCATGGTACCAACTCAATAGAAAAGTCCACTTCCCTGTGAGGCAGTAACTCTAAAATCTCTGTTGGAAATACATCCTAAAATTTTTGTAAAACCAAATACCTCTTCAATTCTTTTGCATCCTCAACATCCTTACCTTTATCACTGGAAAAATACACTACAAATTATACACACCCTTTCCTGAAACTGTGCTTAGCTTGCAAAGTTTTAACGATTCTCATCGATGTAAACTTCTTCTTACCTTGCACTATTCTCTTCTCTCCATTATCATCCAAGCACTCAATTTCATTCTCATAACAATTCACCTTAGTCCTATGAATGTATAACCAATCCATACCCAATATGATATTGTATGATCCCAATAGACGCATATTTAGATGTGTTGATGTAGGCATACGTTCAACTCAAATGCACAAGATCTTACCCAATGATGAACTATTTTCTTAGTACATGTAGCTAACTGCACCAACCAAGACTCTACATGCACTTTTAAGCAACACTTATCCACTAGGTCTGGACTGATATAACTATAGTTAGATCCAATGTCAATCGAAATAGAAATAACTTCATCAAAAATACTACCTTCCATATCGATTATAGATTCCCGATGTTTAAACTACCTATCATCTAATGTTGCATAAATCTAAGGAATACTTTGTCCAAGATACCCAATGGTATGTGCCTCCTGAGCACTGTAAATATATGGTTTTCCACCCTGATGTTGTGGACAATCTCTCCTATAATGATCCTTTCCACATGTACAACATTGTAAAGGCTTCCTTCCATCACGCTTGTTCTTCTCCTCAGACTAAAATACATGTCCTATGTCAATTACATTGAACTTCTTGTACGATGTTGCATTTTCCTTGTCATACATATCTTGTGGTTTTCCTCTCTTCTTAGCACACATTCCTTTATCCTTATCAACCTTTCCAATCCTACTTGGGCTCACTCTTGCACTTTGATTGTTCATAATAGTGCTTCAACTTTCTGATGGATTTATCCAATGATCTAGGCTCATCAAAATCAATCCTATCTTTGAATGATATCAACAACCCATTGATGAATCTATGAATATTTTCTTTCTCCTCCTTAAGATAAGGCACATATCTCAACAGCTCCAATAATCTTCGAGTATGCTCTTAATCAGTCAAAGATCCCATATTCAGCTCATCAAATTCCTTTTCCTTGTCATCACAGTATCTTTCAGATAGATAATTCTTCCTGAAAAAGTCTATCGAACTCACTCCAAGTCAACTTCTCTTCCTAAATGCCTCTAACATTCTTCACATCTTCCCACCAAATATTTTTTTTTCTTTTAAGATTGAAAGCATTTATCCTGACATTCATATTTCATGAGTAATCATGCAATCTGAATAACTTATTCATCCCAAGAAACCAAGCATATGCATCTTGTGACTTCTTCCTTTCTCCATCAAATTTAGGAGGTTTTGATTTCTTAAACTCCTCTGAAATTATTTCTTCTCACTCCTCTTATACGGATTGTGATGGTGATGACGATGTTGTCTCTTTGAAGCATAACTTGAATAGAAACATGGTCATTACCCCTCTTGTTAGGTGTATCCAAGAACCTACCATCTTTGACTATATCATCCATGTCAAACTTATATCTTGACTGTGACATGATTCCATATGCCCCATTGCTCATTTCCTCCCATCCAAGACTGATCCTAAGCGTTCCATGTCTCTACAAATATGAAAAAATCTGAGGAAACACTGCATTAACCTATGCTTATTTCTCCCATTCTCTAAAAAATCTCTCGTGTGACTGAATGATCCTATCATTATTCACCTTAAAACATCTGATCTCTACATTCAAACTTATCAATGTATCTTCTATGTCAGGGGAGCACTCATCACCATGTTATTCATTTGATATGTAGGGAGAGTCACATGAATTTTAGCCCACCATTTTTCTTGTCATCATTGATCCTCTACTTCCTGCAAACATACCATGTCAGATAACCAAATATAAAAATAATACACATACCTCAGTGAAGTTCAAGGGAGGCTATTTATTCTACAAATTCAATCAGGATTAACAAAGCATATGTATATATGATGGAATATATATATCAATCATCTCAACATCAACATCAACCTATACATGAAGACGCAACTACAACAATAACCATCACAATGCATGCATAACGAACACATAGACAACAGACATGAATGCATGGAAAACACATTCCTCCCACCCAGTCCATGTGTTGAACCTAGGAGATCTAATACCAATATGTAACCACCCTTCCCATATTTACCTAATTTCATCGAATTTTCAGGATAAAAATGACAGGAAGAGATACTATGACATGACTCGGCCTCCTAGGTCACATTAAGGAAGTGGGACCAACTACTAACGAAACAATAACATCTCACAACATCCTACAGGGGCTATAGGACACTCAAAGCCTAAGAAACTATCCTAGGTGGCCAAATCTTGTGATGTACCACTCCTTATTTTCCCTTGGACCTAAAATTCACCCAAAACAAGGCCTCCATGTTGTTGAAAGCCTCCAATCACATGCACAAGCCTACATCCATGTAGTTGCAACCCAAATTTTCCAGTTAGAAGCATGTGGTCTTGAGAACTGAGCTTATATTCTAGGTCAACTTCCAAACCACTGCCCATAACTTCTTGTAACTTCTTAGAATCAATAATGACATGAAAACATCACTAGACATATAAATTTTAAGGAAGAACTTGACCTAAACTGCCTAGAACATAACAAACATTTCATCAAACTCATGGAAAATGTAATAGCCCTGGTAAGTATATATATATATATATATATATATATATATATATATATATATATATATATATATATATATATATATATATATATATATATATATATATTTGGAACACAGATTTGGGACACATATTCCAAGTTGAATGTTGGGAAAAACATCCTAACAGGTTTTCAATTCATTTTATTATGACTAAGAAAATTAGTAAAGGAAATGGAAAATGCTTTAGAAAGATGGAGTGGAATTTATTGGAATTTATTTATGAAAATAATCGAAATTAGGAGAAAGGGGAGGTGACAAGTCACAAGTTGCATGTGAGGAGGAAAATGAAGGAAAATAATGGAAAATGAAGAAAATAGAGGCCTCATCAATAAAAAGGCTTCTAAGGATCAATGGGGAAGGCTTTCTTAGTTTAGTTTTGGAGCTCTCTTATGTTCTCTCTCTCTCTCTTACTTTTGGACACTTGTATTCTTGGAGCACTCTTGGAGAGTGTGGAATACTTGGAGATTTGGATCAAAAAAGCAAAGGAAGATCAGGAAAGCGCAAGAGGACATCGGGATCAACATCTACACTAGGTTCTGAGTGCATGTACTGAGATGCATGTATGATTTACTCACTATTTTTGGCATGCATGGTATTACATGTGATTTCTTGGTTATGATCTGTCATTGGCATGGAGGATTTCCTGGATTGACAGTGGATTTTCTTAGCCTTTCCATTTCTTGGATAGCCATGGTGTTGTGGGTTCATTTCCATTTATTGTTTTCTGATTAGTTCTCATGTTTTCCTTTAACTTGGGTTGAGTTATTAGTTCCTAGAAGCCTTGGTTGGACAAACACTTTGGAAGCCCTGCAGATAGTTGTGGGTTGAGTTACTAGTCCTAGAATCCTTGGTTGGACAAACACTCTGGAAGCCCTAGGAGGGTTGAGTTACTGGTCTTGGAAGCTCTGGTTGGAAAAACACTTTGGAAGCCCTGTAATAACTAGGGTTGAGTTACTAGTCTTGGAAGACCTCGTTGGAAAAAATTCTCTAGAGCCCTGGGAGGCTTTGGAAGAGACCAATATGGCTATGGTTAGCAATGTACGACCGTGAGATGGAATCCCTCATTAGTGATGTCTGACCATGAGGTGGAATCATTGGTTGAGGGTTGAGACGGTTTGGTCTTTGGAAGCCTTGGATTGGTTTTTATTGATGTGTTTGATGAAGTCCCACATTCATGCTTGGTGTTAGGGTCCCATGATTTGGCTGATTGGAAAGCCAAATGATAGTGTAACATCAAACCAAGCTTTGGAGCCCGTGGACCTAGCCTTCCTGGACTCAGAGAGGGCTCTCTCTATATGCGTAAGGGATATCTGTGTGTTTGTTTATTGTGTTCTGATTTTAGGCTAGTTATGAAGTAAGTTTTTGATTTTTGTTTTTAAGTTGTGAGGGATGAAACTGATCAAAGATATAAAATAGATAACAAGATGTTAGATTAACTGGGCTATGGGGTCAAAAGGTCAAGAAAGTTATTAGATGACGATAAAAGGCTGTTGAAGGGCCTATTTGATTCAAGGTAGAAAGGATCTTAGGGAAAAATGGAGTAAATGGACATCAAGTTTGTGAGCAACAAAGAGCTTCAAGCATAACTAGTTTAATAGAAGACATAAACATGGTAGGGAAAACCATTAATCATGCAAAATGTAACTATAAGCTGATCAATACTTAGAAACAAACATTCAAGCCATGCATAGAGGAGTACAAATCTCTAACTTTGGGAAATGGCTATCAGAATTTGGGGAAAACACATAAGATGGACTAACAACTCAAAACACTATGCCAGAACGCCTAAACACAGTACTTCAAGTTATTGGGCACTTTGAACAACAAGATTTGCATAGTTTTAGGCAAAGGGCTAGATCGGAACTAGGCCTCCTTGGTTCAACAAAATGATAATCTAATCAATCAAAGAGAAATTTCATGGATGGAACTATAGCTAGCCATAGGTAAGCAGGGCGTACCGTAAGTCATACTTAGCATGTATAGAACTATGAATGAAACAAGCAACAATATCCTCAAGTTGTTAAAGAGAAGTTAAGAATTCTTTAATGCAACTAGGGAAGAAGAAAACATGAAAAGCTATGAAGATTCAGGAAATTTGAGGTGCCTCCATGGGCATATCTCAAATTTGTTCTCTACTGATCTATAGCAAGCAAGAAACATGTATTCATGAATGAAAAATAGAAGACAACAACAAAGCAAGAGACACTATACCATTCTACCAAGTCATGGAATCCATCAACAATCCTTCATCATTCATCCAAGAACATCCAAGAGGCAATCCAAAAGCATAACACAAGTATTTCCTTCCAAAGCTCATATGACCATATATTGCTTCTTCTCTCAAGTTCAGCCTTGTTTTACAATGAAGCCTTTGGAATAAATAGGCTCAAGTGAGGAAAACCTCATGGTTCAACTTCCATCCTCATTGGCCTAATCAAAATATCTAAACTTGTCCTTGAGGCTTTTCAAAGCCCAAGGCACAAAATATCTCATAAAATATCTAAGAAAATGCTAAAAATGGAAATTATATTGACTTTACATCATTTTTCATGTGCAAAAATAGCTAAACGCACATTTGGAAAAAGCAGATTTTAGAGGTTCAAAAATTACAAAAATACTTCAAATTTTTATCAGCAAAAGGTCCTTTGACTTGCCGGAAACATTTGACAGCCTTCTTGATGTCGCAACAAGGCTCATGATAGCTCGTTGGAAAGCTCTAAGTGTCCACTTTCTGGCGCAACTGAAATTTCTCCAATCCGATGCCCAGAAGTCCTCCAAATATGAACCTGTGTGTAAAAAGCCAGAAAATGACAGTTTGCTGATAGACCGGGCAGAGTGTGCAAAATGCGAGCCTTTTTCGCTATTTTGAAGGGGAAAATGATCTCCAAATGCTCTGAAAATCGCTGAGGAAATGCTCATGAAATTGTGGCATCCGATGGTACCATTCTCCTCCCTTGACGAATCCTCAAAATGAAATGGCGAATTTATGAGTTTTTGACCAAAAACCCAAAAATGCCAAAAAACCAAAAATTGTCAGAATGGGCTCAAAATTGGGGTAAATGACCCTCAAGGGTCCTTGGCAACATATTTCGAAGCTGAAGCCAAAATTTCAAGCACTGATATGCCTTTCTTCCCTTTCCGTGCCAGGCGCTTCCCCTTTTCTTCCTTCAGTTTTTCTTGGGTGGCCTTTAGCTTGCGCCAGGCAAACTGATTCAACTTTTGATAGTGTTGTGTCATCTTCCTTTGCAGCTCCAAGTACCTGTTTACCTTTTCAAGCTTCATCTCCAAGGGTTTATTGGCTCTTTCTAGCCATGCCTCCTTATTCTCTTCAATTTCTTTCTCAAGTAGTGCAGTGAGGGGAAAGGATTGAAGATGAGCCTGTTCTTCTTCCTTTTGCTTATCCAGGGCTCTTTTAAGCCCTATGGTTCTAGGCCTCTTCCGCCTAGGCTGGTCTGCTTCTTCATCTTCATCAAACTCACCGATGAGCTCCTCTATCCTTACTTGTGCTTTAGTAGCCTCTTTCTTGTATTTGATTGCTCGTGCCTCATGGACAACCATATGGACACTCATTTGTTTATTTTGGATCTCCAAGAAATGATTGAAGTTCTTTGCCCGATGAAGGTCATTCTCTAGTGCTTCAATTTGACCCTCTCGATGGATTAGAAGGTTTTCAAGGATGCGGGCTTCATTATCGCTGTCATCACTTTGGATTGGAATGATAGCCAATGCACCTCCAAGTTCTTGACTGTCTCCAATCTTGCCTTTCCCTTTTCCCTTGAAGGCTAATCTTGTACTCTTCCTTCTTGGCATGCTAGTGGGAGACCTCTTTGGCGATTTTATTTTGCTAGGGACAATTCTTGTCACTTTTGGAGTGGTAGTCTTGGGCCCTTTCTTTCTTGCTGTACTGGGCTTTGTCTTTTTAGGAGAAGGAGGTACAATTGCTTTGCCCTTGTCATCTTCTTGAAACTACTACTCTTCTTGAGGCTGCTATGTGTCTTCTTTAAGTTGCTTCTGCTCTTCAATGTTATGATGCTGATCTGTCTCAAATTTTTGTTGCCCTTGATCATCAACATTATGCTGCTGCTATGCTTGGATTTCTTGTTCATTTTGTGGCTCAAGCTGCTACTCAAATTCCTGCCCAAACTACTTTTCATGACCTTCAATATCAAGCTGTTGCTCTTCCTCTTGTCCCTGCTGTTCATTTTCACTGAGATGCTGCTGTTCAGCACTCTTTTCCTCTTGCTCCTGTTGCTGACCTTCACCTTCAGTTTGCTGCTCTTCATCCATTTCTTCTTGTTGTTCAAACTGCTGTCCCTATTCACCAACATCAAGCTGCTGGTGTGTTTCAATTTCATGCTCACTTTGTGGCTCAAGCTGCTACCCCTGACCATCAAAATCATGTTGTTGGTCTTCATCAGTTTCTTCATGTTTGTCCTCTTCTTTTTCTACCTGTTCATGTCCTTCTTCTCCATGCTGTCCTGACTGTTCTGTAGTGATCTTGAGCCTTCTAGGAGTAGGCCTGCTGGAAAAAGGTACAGGGTGATGAATAGGTGGGGTGGGAGATATATGGACTGGAGGAACAGTGGAGAAGTCTGGGTGACTAATGAAAACATCCCATGGAACCTCTTTCTTCTCTAGTTGGTGTAGGATGATAATTTTGATCAGAGAATGATGGAAAAGGGAAGCTATTTGCAGAGATGGAGTCTTTTCCTGGACTGAGGATGCCATCTTCTCGATGCTTTTGTATAAAAAGTAAGGGAGATTTAGCTGCCTAGTTCTAGTGAAATGCATCAATAGTCGGACATGGTAGGCATAAAATCGAGTAAATCTCCCTTCACAAGTAAAATACTTCATTATGACCTTCATTAGAGGAGCATAACTGGCAAGAAGATAAGAGAAAGGAAAAATAGCAGTGCAAGTATCTCTATGCTCGAGATTGATGAAAGGCTTGTAGTCATCCAAGTCTAGATGGGTCTGTTTGAACCATTTCTCGCCATGATATGGAATTTTGGTGGCTTTAGACACTGACCTCAGGGAAAACTTGAAATCAAGGTCTACTACCTAGAAATGCTTGCTTTGGAACCTCAGGGCGCATAGGTGTGTCAAGGGTGAGAAACTTTTGACCTCCTGTACCTTCTCGCAGAAATCTAAACAACCTACCTCATGAAAGTTGAAGAGGATGGATAGATGCGCATTGACCTCCTCTGTAGAGATTGGCTCATATCTCTTATGTAAACCACTTCTGTTGTCTTTCCTAGGAGGCATTTTGGGCTAAATAAGCTCTTGAAGCACCAAACTGTCTTACTGTCTTTAAAATGCCTTCTTGGAGCTAAACTCTGTCTCTTCACTGTTTTGATAGTGAACAATGTCTTTGGATGACTGCACACTGTTCCCTCACAATATAAAACCCTTTCTCTTTTAAAAAATGGCCTTTCCACCTTTAATGTATCTCAGCCAGCAGACTTTTTAATAAGAAACAATAAAGTGGAATGAAGACAGACTGTTAGGTGAAATTGTTGTGTAAAGTGTCAAAATCGCCTTGCTCTGTGATGTTTGGAGCTCAACAACCTGTTTGTATTTCTGACCAATGATAAACTTCCCAATCTTCACAAATTTCCCCTTGTGTAGCATGCCAATCACCCAAAAAAACTGATATCTCATGCAATCAACCTTTAGTGTAAGCATACAGTCAATGTCACAGTTTATGTAACAAGGTGACAGAGTTTTTTGAACAATGCTTCAAAAGTTTCATTTAAAGGCTGGAGGAGTTTATTCCTTTCAAAAGCCAAGACTCCCCTTTCAATATAGAATCCCAGTCCTCCTAAGAAGAAAGCCTCTATACCCTCTGAAAATCAACTTGACAGTGAGCTTTGAAGAACAAAAGGGACAATTAAAAGTGTACACAGTGCAACTGTCTTTCTCTGTGGGTGATGGGGTAACCTTGCCCTTTCGTATCTTGAAGAATAAAACACACCTTTGTTCTTTGATTTAGGAAAAGGTAAAAACACACAGTTTTGGCTCAACACATGCTCTTTCCCTATAGGGACTTTTAATAGTAATCCAATACTTTAGCATAGTTTTTTGAACAAGGATATTCACAGCCAAAAACTGTTTGTTATATATGGTGATGTAGCAGTTTTTATGTGGAGAAGCTCCTTTTCAATATGGAAACCCTGTCCCTCTAGCAAATGTCTTTGTATCCTCTGAAAATCAACTTGTCAAACGAGTTTGAAGAATAAAAAAGGCAGCCAAACAGAACACAGTGAACAACTGTCCTTTCCTGTGGTTGGTAGAGGTGACCTGCCCTTTGATGCTTTGAGGATATGAGATACTCTTGTCCTCAAAATGTGATGCAAAACACTTTGACTAGCTTGGGACACCTTCAGGAGTGATTTGGAGGTGTATTGATTGTTTAACAAGAGCGCGGCAATTTATGGATGAGAACGCCACGTAGCAGCCTTTCAGGTGGCCTGTCGGGTCATGGTCGGGCGCCCGTGACCCGCGGCTACAGGGGCGCCGCGCGCGGCTACAGGAGCGTCGCGTGCCCTTGTTGCGCAGTTCAAGAAAATGGCCCAGGAGCGCCGCACACTCCTACAGGAGTGCCGCGTGGTCTGAAATGGTTCAAAACTCGTTTAAATTCCTACAAATTGACCCAAAACTTGGTTCAACGCCTGGAGACTGCAGAGAGAGACTCAATTTTTTTGTTTGGTGTTTTGAAAATGAAACTTTGCACTTCGACCTCACTCCTTTAACAGACCAAACACCCAGAGGTCACTCTATTTTTTTGAAATGCAAAATGAACTTTTTGGTTGGATTTTGCAAAGGTTTTCAAAGCTTTTGGCCTTCTTTGACATAACCTTTGGTGCATCGTGAAACTTGGGTTTCGAGATGATGTGGGCAGTGGTGTTTTGTGCCTTTTTAAACAGTTTTCATATGGGCATCCTTTTTATAACAAACCAACCTATTTTGGAAATGTTAAAACTGTTTTGACTTATGCATTATAGTTTGAAAGGTGACTTTTGCTACCACTGCCTCCTTTGATGATTACTTAGCACATAGCTCCAATCCTGGATTCATACCTTAATAACATATAAGCTATCCTTTGCCATTTGTCAGTACTGTTGATGATCACTTTTAAAGCAGAAAATCCATTTAAGGTATGAGGAAAAGTATTTGACACTGCTTTGTCCTTTGAAATGATGAGGCTTATCCTTCAACTTGTTTTGACAACTTCTGTCTCCAATTGCTTCATCAACTCTTTTCCCTAACTGTAGATGTCAAAAATTGCTGCATTTATTCAGACTTTGCCAATGTTCTATTGATTAAGGAAGGTGCTTTTTTCAATACACTGTCTCTGCTTAGAACATATTACTATGATATCTCTGTCCCTTGAATAATGAAGACCTGCATTTGTTTCAAGCTTCCCAAAACTAACAGTATGTCAAATGACCCCCTTTTGCACATTTAAACAATCTTTTCAGTGATGATGTCTCTTGATAATAAAAGCTCAGATTGCCTTTGCCAGCTGTGATAAACAGTTTTAAAAAGATACCTGTCTATGATTGGAGTTACTTTCATTTATGACATACCTGATTATCTTTACATGCTTTTCCAAGGTTTCAAAACTCAGATCATAACCTTTTAATATCCTTGTGTTGAGGAACCAAACATATGAGGTGTAAAAAGCAGCTAGAGTTACTCATAAACACAAAAGCTCTTATTAGCCATTTTCCTCTAATGGAGCTCTGAAATCACCAAACCTGCTGCATCTGAAGGCTACATTTGTCTTTGTGGTGGTGTGTAGCTTGCAACAACTGGACTTACACTGGCGCTTTGACTAATATCAAGATGTCTTATATCTGGTGCTGTGTACTACTTGCCTGCCTTGTTTCTATGTTTATCTGGAACCATAGACTTTATCCCATAGCCCAACAGAAACATAAAAGCACACAGATGTCCTTTTTACTGAAGTATTTTCCTGCTCAAGACTGATTTGAGCCATTCATATTAACACCCCTGCAGAGATATTTTGTTATGATAGCTTTGATCAATGAAGTCTTTTTCTGTTGTGCCATGATGATGATGCTAGTAACTTCAATTTATCTTCTTTCTTAGGACACAAGACAAAAAAACTCTGCTTTCTTTTGTCTTGCACATTTCAGATCTTAGCCCTGTTATCACTTTCCCTTAGAAACCTTGAGTCATTGTTTCACTGCCTAGTAAAAACAAACCTGTGCTTAAAGTCAGTTTTGTAATTTCTTCAAATCAACATTGGCCATCGCCCTCTGCTTGTGGATGAAGGAGGCACCTTAACCCTCTGCTTATAGATGAAGGAGGTTCTTGGCCATGACAAATTACAAGTCTGTTTGACAGTGTTGTCTTTCTTCTACTGTGTTTTCATGCTGAATGGAGCTGCCAGGTTTTTATGAGAAACTCTCTGTCTTGCAGATATATCTCAGGCTCATGTTTACATTGAGAAGCAGCTGTTCTTCTAAATGTGGATTCAAGAAATTTCTTCTGAGATGATGACATGTTTCCTGTCTTTGTAAAATGCATAAAACACTGTAAAACACCTAAAATCAGCTTGAGACTATGGTTTATGCATTGCTGATACTTAGGGGTGTGTAAGTGGCGCGACTTAGGGCTATGATCAATTTCATTTGCAGAGTGGGAGGTCTGTCATGATTGGTCTGTAGCAGATGGAGGTTTTTGGCCTTTTGATGGTTGCCAAGGGTAAAATGCCTTAAAGCGCCACTTCCTAACTTAGGGGAGGATTTTGAAACAGACTTGGATTGTCCTTTTAGAGCTGATGGGCAGACCAGTAGGGCTAAAGCTAGATAGGATAGTGATAATGAGGTTTCACCTTGACATGGGCGAACTTAAAAGTAGGAGGGCGGAAAAAGTTTTATGAGGGTTTTCTAGATGACAAATTTACATATGGAGATCAGCTTCTAGAAAACTCGGCTATGGATTTAGTCATCACAAACAAGTGAAAAATATTGATGACTAACAGTGGCTCCATTTGGGGAGGGTAGCTCCTCGTCAGGAGGTGTCCAAAATTCAGATCTTTGGCTTATGAAGACCAGTGCCTTACCCATTGGCGCAAAATTTCACCCTTATTTGATGCTATTTCTGAAAAGTGACAGCATGGTTAACATGAATGATACTTCTACCTACCCCACTATCTTTCCTAACATTTTTTCTTCTCTTTGGCGCATTTGAAATAGCAGCCTTTTGACAATGTATATTTTTCTTTTTGCAAAATGAACCTATCTATTTCTACTCTTATATCTGTCGGGAGCTCAGATTAAACTGCTGAACTCCTTCATTACTCTACCTATACTAGATCAACTGTCAAGATTAAGCAGTTTGACAAGATTTTTTTCTCTAATCTAAAACATGAAATTTAAAATGATCAAATCAGGATTAGACAATCTGATTCGTCATGCTTTTGCGGCATAAAAGACAAGCTGCACACAAATATTATTTTGCAACAAAAGAAAAACTAGACAAGCGGGGCTAAGATGTACAATGTATTTTTCATCCCTCGCTTCTCTCTTTGGTTCTATTTTAGGCATGTGGAACCAGAATCTCTCCCTAATCTAAACTCTGTGATAAGTCAATCTTACACAATGTTGTCTGTCTTTTGCACTCACTAACTTATCAGAAAATAAATTCAAACATGCTCAGCTATGATTAGGCTAGATAGCTGAACAAGACATTGGAGTACTAGTAGCGGCATTTAGACTTGCTCGCTTTCCGAAAGACTATTTTTTGGAACATGGGGCTTTTTTCTATCTTCACTCGCCCTCTTTTCTAACTTTTACTGTTTTTGACTTTTCTATTTTTCTATATTTCAAACAATGGTATGTACAATGAATGAAAGTGTTTCAAACTCAGAAATGGAGCTCTTGACAAAAATAATGCTTTAATGTCCTGCCATTTACAGGACCCCCAAAAATTTCAGTCCCATCAGGTTCTTGCAAGAAGAAAGCATTGTTTCCACTGACTGAGCTGATGATGTAAGGCCCTTTCCATAAATTTTCAAACTTGCCATGTTTACCTTTGTCCTCTCTTCTAGAATCCCATTTTAAAACTTTATCTCCAATCTGAAAATCATTTTCCTTAGTTCTTCTGTCAAAAATATTTTTTATTTTGTCTTGTGCTAGCTGAGCCCTTTGGTAAACTTCTTCTCTGGTTTGTTGTAAATGGATAGTCTAATTTACCCTCCTTTGCATGTCATTTTATTCTACTTGGAATTCTTGTAATAGCTTCATTACTGGAACTCCTAAGGATGTTGGGAAAATGGCATCTATGCCATAAACTAGTTGGTAAGGATACATTCCTATGGATTTCTTGGTGGTTAATCTATCATCCCATAAAGCATGTACTAGTTTCCCATGCCATGCTTTTTGATTTTGTTCCAGAAGTTTTTTGATAATGTTGATTAGGCTTTTGTTAGAGGACTCGGCTAAACCATTACCTTGAGGGTAATAGGCTGTGGAATGTCCTAATGAAATGTGATACTTGTGACAGAAGTCAACCATTATTTTGGAGGAGAAGGCAGCAGCGTTATCTGTAATGATCTTTCTAGGATAGCCAAATCTAGATAGGATATTGGTTTCTAGGAATTTGATGATGACTGAATCGGTGGCATTCCGGGAAGGTATGGCTTCTATCCATTTGGTAAAGTAATCAGTGGCTGTGAGGATCCATTTATGTTGAGCGAATGAGGAAGGGTGAATTTCCCTGATAAAATCCAGACCCCATTGTTGGAAGGGTCCTTCAACTATAATGGGATGTAAGGGCAAAGGTAAAAGCTTTTTCTTGCCATCAAAAATTTGACATTTATGGCATGTCATAACTAGTTTGTGAGTGTCAGGGAATAAGGTAGGCCAATAATAACCGGCTCTAAGGATTTTGTTCGCTGTGGTTTTCCAGTAGAGATGGCCCCCACATTCCCCTTCATGCATTTCGTGCATGATTTTCCCTACATCAGACTCAATCAAACATTTAAGTAGAATACTAGTGGGATTTCTCCAATACAGAAAACCATCTATAAAACAAAACTTTAAATATTTTTGTTTAAGAAATCTCGCTTTTTGTTTTTGACAAAGTCGGAGGAGCATTCAGATAAGTTAATACATAAAGAATATCTGCATACCAAGGTGAATCCAGAAATATTTGATCAATAGGGGGGAGTGTGCATTCTTCCTGTTCTTCTAAGGCATCAACAAAATTTATATCTAAAGCTTGGAGGTTGGTTTCAGCCATTAGCCTTGCAAGTCCTTGTCCTTTAACTAGTTTGGTAGGTCGGATTTCTAATTCATATTCTAGGATGATAGCGATCCATTTTCCCCTTTTACCATCGGGATCTTGATTCAGAATGTCCTTGACGACAGTATTAGGGACAAAAGCTATGACATGAGAATGCAAGATGTAAACTCGGAAATCTTTCATTGCTTTTACTAATGCGAATGCCTGTTTTTCCATGATGTTGTATTTCAAGGGAGCATCTCTCAGGGATTGGCTAAAAAAGGCAATGGGTTGTTCTTGCCCAGCTGCATTTTTCTGTAACAATACCGCAGCTATTGTGTGTTCTGAGGCGAATCAAAAAATGTAAAAATATTTGGTGAAGTCAGGGCTTATCAATACTGGTGTCTCAGTTAAGTCCCTTTTAATTAGTTCAAAATATTTTTTGGCTTCTATAGTCCATTTAACCCCTACCTCATTTTTTAACATATTTGTGATATCTTTCAGGAGTTCAGCAAGGTTTGGGATGAATCTTCTTAATAAATTTATCTTTCCGATAAAGGACTGTAACTCCTTTATGTTTCTGGGGTGACTTATCTGTAATATACCTTCGATTCTCTGTGGGTCTATTTTAATTCCTTCGTCCGAAATAATGTGACCTAGGAGTTTTCCTTCCTCTAGACCGAAAAGTGTTTTCTTGGGGTTTAGGGATAAACCATACTTTCTGCATTTGTTGAAAACTTTTCTTAAGTGTGCTAGGTGTTCTTCATCTTATTTAGAATATACTGTTATATCGTCAAGATATATGACTATGAAAACACCTATGTCTTCTGAGAAGGCTATGTCCATGGCTCTTTGAAATGTGGCGCCAGCATTCATCAGTCCAAAAGGCATTTTAACGTACATAAAAGTGCACCAAGGGGTGGTGAAGGTTGTCTTATGTTGATCGGTAGGGTAAACCAACACTTGGTTATAACCAGAAAAGCCATCAAGCAATGAGATTATTTTAGCGCCTACTACCTTCTGAAGTATGTGGTCCATTTTAGGCAGAGGATAGTTGTCTTTCAGACATGCCCTATTTAGGTTTTGGAAATCTATACAGAGTCTGATTTCACCAGTCTTTTTCCTAACTGATACTAGATTTGAGACCCACTCAGAGTATCGGAGAGACACTATTATCCCGGCATCATACATCTTTTTTATTTCTTTTTCAACCAATGGTAGTAATACTGGGTTTATCCTTCTTAACTTCTGTTTGAAAGGCTTTTGGTTTTCTTTGAGGGGAATTTTAAATTGGATGATGCTGGTGTCATATGATTTCAAATCTTGGTATCCCCATGCAAACACATCTTTAAATTCTTTAAACAACTCAATGTATTTATGTTTTATATGAGGTGGGAGGGTTTTGGACAGTTTGAACTTTCTAGGTTCCTCCGAGCTTCCTATGTTATATTCTTCTATGTCGACTTCATTGGATTCCATTTTTGGCTTTTTGGCCACATCATTAAAATCGAACAATTCCTCTAGAGGTGCAAGCCCTTTGGGTATGGTGTCATTTTCACAATGTAAGACTTCGAGTTCTCTTGGGTCAACATCCTCTCCTATCTTAGTTCCAGATGAAAGGTTTATCGGGTTTAGATCTGTCAAAGAAGATAGATTTAGCTCTTGGTCTTGATTGTGTCTGTATTCCCTTTCTTCATTTCCTAAGTTTTTTCTGGTTTCTTCAAATTCATTCTTAGATTGTAGGAAATCATCAATTTGATCATCATCTTTGAATATTTGCCAATGATTAATATTATCTGGTACAGTAGGGCGATGTTTAACTTGAATGTCATATTGCTCACTTAGACATGGTGTTTGGCTATTGCTTGCAGCAAAGGCGAGCTCATTTGCCAGACTATTTTGAATCCTAGGTATAAAGGTGAGTTCATACTTCTCGAAGGTTTTGAGGATATCTAAAGCTACATTCCTGTATTCCCGTAGTCTGGGGTTTTTTGCTGAATATTCACCTTTGATTTGTCTGATTACAAGTTCTGAATCTCCCTGGGCTGATACTTTTTTGGCGCCTAAGTCCTTAAGTATGTGCAGACCAATGAGAAGGGCCTCATATTCTGCAATGTTATTAGTACACTGGAATTCTAATCTAAAAGAATGACCTTTATTATTATTATGTATCCAGATACCGGCCCCTGAACCAGTTTTTCCACAAGAACCATCAAAGCTTAGAATCCAAAGAACTTCTCTTTCAGACAAGATACTAAGCTTTTTTTCAGGCTTCTTGGTGCTTTGATCATTGGTTTCCATTTTCAGTAATGGGAAGTGGGTTTCCGATGTTTTAAAAACCTCTTCATTTTCTATTATCTTCTTGTTCACATCACTTTCATTATATAAGATAAAAGAATCTAAATCGAAATGAATGGAATAAATGGGAGTGTTGTTCGGCTTATCCTGGTTACTAACCATGTATTTCATGTGTGTTTCTCGGTATAATCTCCTAGCCTGGTTAAGAATGGTAGCGAATGACATATCCATTTGGAGACTACCTTGTATTTTGGCAGCCCATGCCCTTGATAGTAGCATTCCATACTTAGGAGGGATATCGGCTACTACTACGTCCATGACCAAGTTTTTCGCTAGCAGCTGTGTTAGAGCAAAATCTAGGTTTTTTATTAGACCTAAACATTTGACTTAACTTGAGTCGAAGGAATACAGGTTTTTGTAGGGTTGAGTTACTTCTAATCCCAGGTTTTCCATGACCGCTCTAGGCATTAGGTTATGGGAGGCACCAGAATCTAACATGGCATTATGTAGTATCTTGTCCCGTATGTTCAGACTCACATAGAAAGGGGAAACAGATCCCTCTTGGTATTGACCTTCTATCTTTGGGCCGAACAGGAGCTTAGGCTTGTCATCAGTTAGATTCAAAGTATCTTCCTCGCTTCCTATGTCAAAAACTTTGAAGACTTGAGATCTATACCTATCTATAGTTATTAGTTTAGTAAGGGGTATGGTAATTTTTATTTTGGAAATTTCCCCTTCGAAACTAAAAGGATATTGTGGTCTGGGCATATTTGTTTCAGCTTTTTCGGACATGACTTTTTCTATGTTCTTAATTTGTTGACTTTGGTTCGGGATTTGGTTTGACACCGCCATCTCGGGGATTTTTGTAGAGGTACTGGGAGTATTTGAGCCAAGACTTGTTTGAATAGCTTTATCTTTGTTTTGGTCAATTTTCTTGGTCATGATTGTGTTGCTATCCATAGCCTTTTTAGGGATGGTGTCGGAAGTTTTAGTAATTTTAGGACTACCCTTTTTGGAGCGGTCTTGGTTTTTCCTACTTCTAAGGTTATACTGCCTGTGAGCTTCTATAATGGCATTTTGAAAGTCTATAGCGGGATCTTCTAGATCTTCATAGTTGGTTTCGTCCTAACCCAGAGAGCATAACTCTTGCTCTTCTGCTGTGAGTAAACCTCACTCTCGTTATCAGAACCTATGAGGTTCCAATGATTTTCATCAATGGGTTCGATATCCTTATCCTCTTCTTCCACGTAATTTTCATTGAATGGTGGCCTAATTTGTTGGTCATTTTCCCTTGGTCTGTTTTGGGGCTGCTCCCTCCTAAATTTTTGGTTTCGGTTTCTGTTTGGAGGGTTTGGCTGGCTATCCCTAACAGGAGATTTTTCATTTATCCTTTCCCACATTTTGGCCATGGCTTTGACTAGGTCATCTATTCTAGGATCTAGGGAAGGCGATGAAGTGGAGACCTCGTCTTTATATGTGACCTTTCTTTCTGATCTAGTCCTAGCCCTTTTTTCCGTTAAGTTGGAATCTGCTTTTATGGCTATTTGTTGCATCTCCTCTAAGGTAGGGGGATCTTTGTCTCTCAGATGATATGTCATGTCCGAATCGAAACCCTCGGGGAATTTTGCCAAGGCTAAATCAAGTGGGGGTTTGAAATGAGGTGGGAGGGAGTTATACACACTGTTGAACCTAGTGCAGTAAGCCTGGACACTTTCCCCATTTTCCCGTTTTAGGTTGTTATATTCTGACAGGATTTGAATAGGGTTCTTTCAGATTTCCCACCTATTTCTAAAGACTTGATGTAGTTCTGGGATTTTGTGGATGCTGTTTGGAGTCAAGCTTTTGAACCATGTTTTGGGTTCACCACCTAGGCTTTGGGTGAATATTCTCATTCTGACGGTCTCGTCTTGTACCTCCAGGTATTCATAAGCATCACTAATCCTACTTATATGCTGTTGAGGTGTGGTGGTGTCTTCTCCGGTAAAGTGTGGGATTTTGTCTTGATATTTATTTGGGAGAGGAGCCAAAGGTAGTGGCAACACCAAAGGTGCATACCAGGCTGCCATGATGGGAGCCAATGGATGATGTACAAGAGGAGGACTAGTGGGATGAGATGAGGTGGTTTGAACAGTGGTGGTTTCGACAGGTGTGGCGAATGAACTTGGACTAGTGATCTGGTTTTGAGCAGATCTGGGATGGTAGGAGCCAAAGTGATAGAGAAGCTGAAAGTCGGGGGGGGTGGAAGGTGAGGCTTCTCTACTAGGACTCTGTTGTGGGTCTAGGGGTTCAAGATCGTCAAAGTTTATCTTACTATGCGACTTGCTTCTGAAAAGAGTTTTTGATGACTCTAATTCAAAAGGTGAATCTGGTAGGATAGTGAGATGTTTAGGTACTGATCTTGTTTTACAGATGGATCTACCAGTAGCTAGATGGTCAGTTTCGGAAGCTTGCCACAGAATCTTCTCTGGGTCATCTACTATGATAGGGGGATTTGGGTCTGGATGGGATCTGGTGTTGATTCTTCGTGAAGCCAGATTTTGGATTTAGAGTTTAGAGAGGATGGTATTGACGAATGTTTTGGATGGGTGGTCTCTCTAAATTTCTACTAAGGTGAAGGATGGTCAAAATAAAAGGGATGGACTAGTGGAGTCGCCAGGTGGAACTGGGTTGTTTTTGTGAAGATAGCTATGGTCCACCACCAGTAACTAATCTGGGAATGTTTTTGGATTTTCTGAGTTTTATGTGCAGCCTATGGTTTAAAGTATCCTAGACTTGTTTCAACACTTTTCTAGGGTGATGAGAACAAAAAGAGTTTACTCTAAATGGGTCTATGGGCTGCTTGCTTGTTTAAGTATCTAAAGGACCAAAGAGTCTATAAGAGTTTGCTAGACTATCATGTACTCAGTGTCCCACCATCTCCCGCTATGTTAGTGAGCGATGGGATAGGTCTATCGGATAGTAACCTAAAGTTCGGTAAAATAGTAAGGCCTACTAGAGGTTAGTGGAGTCGCCAGGTGGAAATTGGTTGCTTTCGAGATATGTGTGTATGGTCCACCACCAATATTGAAAAAAACCAATCTAAGGGAGTTTTTGGGGTTTTTCTGAGTTTTATGTGCAGCCTAGGATGTAAAAGTGTTATAAACTTGATTCATCACTTTGCTAAGATGGTGAAGCAGAGAGTTTACACTAAATGATTCTAAAGGCTGATGGTTTAAGTTAAAAGTTGAAGGACTAAGGAGTCTATAAAAGTTTGCTAGACTGTCATGTACTCAATAAGTCCCACCGTGATCGCCATTATGTTAGTGAGCGGTGGGATAAGTCAATCAAATAGTATTCTTAAGGTCTCTTAAGGTCTAGGGAATCTAAGTTTGTTTAATACTCAGAGTCCCACCGTGATCGCCATTATGTTAGGGTCCCATGATTTGGCTGATTGGCAAGCCAAATGACAGTGTAACATCAAACCAAGCTTTGGAGCCCAAGGACCTAGCCTTCCTGGACTCAGAGAGGGCTCTCTCTATATGCGTAAGGGATATCTGTGTGTTTGTTTATTATGTTCTGATTTTAGGCTAGTTATGAAGTAAGTTTTTGATTTTTTGTTTTTTAAGTTGTGAGGGATGAAACTGATCAAAGATATAAAATAGATAACAAGATGTTATATTAACTGGGCTATGGGGTCAAAAGGTCAAGAAAGCTATTAGATGACGATAAAAGGCTGTTGAAGGGCCGATTTGATTCAAGGTAGAAAAGGATCTTAGGGAAAAATGGAGTAAATGGACATCAAGTTTGTGAACAACAAAGAGTTTCAAGCATTACTGGTTCAATAGATAACATAAACATGGTAGGGAAAACCCTTAATCATGCAAAATGTAACTATAAACTAATCAATACATAGAAACAAACATTCAAGCCATGCATAGAAGTATAAGACCCTCTAACTTTGGGAAATGGCTATCAGACTTTGGGGAAAACACATAAGACGGACTAACAACTCAAAACACTATGCCGAAATGCCTAAACACAGTATTTCAAGTTATTGGGCACTTTGAATAACAAGATTGGCATAGTTTTAGGCAAAGACTAGATCGGAACTAGGCCTCCTTGGTTCAACAAGATGATAATCTAATCAGTCAAAGAGATAGTTTCATGGATGGGACTATGGACAGTCATAGGTAAGCAGGGCACACCATACATCCTACTTAACATGCATAGAACTATGAATGAAACTAGCAACAATGTCCTCAAGTTATTAAAGAGCATTTAAGAATTCTTTAATATGACTAAGGAGGAAGAAAACATAAAAGCTATGAAGATTCAGGAAATTTGAGGTGCCTCCATGGGCATATCTCAAATTTATTCTCTACTGATCTATAGCAAGCAAGAAACATGTATCATGAATGAAAACTAGAAGACAACAACAAAGCAAGAAACACTATACCATTCTACCATGTCATGGAATCCATCAGCAATCCTTCATCATCCATCCAAGAACATTCAAGAGGCAATCCAAAAGCATAGCACAAGTATTTTCTCCAAAGCTCATATGACCAATATATTGCTTCTCTTCTCAAATTCAGTCTTGTTTACAATGACAGCTTGTGGAATAAATAGGCTCAAGTGAGGAAAACCTCATGGTTCAACTTCCATCCTCATTGGCCTAATCAAAATATCTAAACTTGTCCTTGAGGCTTTGCAAAGCCCAAGGCACAAAAATATCTCACAAAATATCTAAAAATTGCTAAAAAAAGGGAATTTAATTGACTTTGCATCATTTTCCAAGTGCAAAAATAGCTAAACGCACATTTGGAAAAAGCAGATTTTTGAGGTTCAAAAATTACAAAAATACTTCAAATTTATATCAGAAAAAGGTCCCCTGACTTGCCGGAAACATTTGGCAGCCTTCCTAATGTCGAAACGAGGCTCATGATAGCTCGTTGGAAAGCACTAAGTGCCTACGTTTCGGCACAACTGAAATTTCTCCAATCTGATGCCCAAAAGTCCTCCAAATCTGCACCTGTGTGTAAAAAGCCAGAAAATGACAGTTTGTTGATAGACCGGGCAGAGTGTGCAAAATGCGAGACTTTTTCGTTGTTTTGAAGGGGAATGTTAGAGTCGGTCCTTACAGCCCTCCGTCAGAGATCATTTCTCTTTTTGCATATTCATTCTTAGGTGTCTCGCTTGTTCCACTTCGTTGCATTTCGCTAGGAGCATGCCACTGACTGACGAGGGGGTCTGGTTGTCATGTGTTTCCTCATGCTTATACCTGCAGGGCTATTTAAGAATTCCTCAAAAATCATTGAAGTTTATCGTCATTTCATTCATCGTCATTAAATGTTAGTTTCGTTAAAAAAAAAAAAAAGGTCTTTAGTCCTAGAGTCTATGGTTTTCGAGTCTTTTGCATACATGTCATAAAGCCCGCAGGCCATGAGGTTGGTTTCGCAAGTTTTGATTTCACATTTTTATCATCAAAATCATTTGAAGACATTTCTAGTCAAAAACTCTGTTTTGGAACTAGAAATTGTCTAATTTCATTTTTGTAATAATTGTATTTATTTCATTATCAGAAAGCTTCAGTGCAAGCCTCTGATCTTTTCCAAAGCTACAGTGCCGCATCCCTGCAAAAGACAACAAGCATTTCAGTCCAAAATTCAGAAAAGCCAAAGCAAAGCATTGTTTTAATAGATCAAATCTCAAAATGCCAAAAACATTATAAAGTGGGTTGTCAAACAAATTTGAAAAGCAATCTGATTTGATGAGATATTTATTTCATATATAAACATGGCAAACAATCTCATTTGCAAGAGATCCGCAAGGCAGAAGTCAAATTCGTGTTTTTGGAGGCTGAAGACAAGTTGCAGAATCGTTGACAGCGTTTGGAGGTGGGCGCTACCCACTTGAGCAGGGGCGCTACCCACTTGGCAACAAAGTCCAGAAATTCGTTTTTTGCGCCCAGATTCGATTCAAGTCGACTCCAAAAGCTTGCAAACAGGTTTTAATCATTGCTCATTACATTTTTAATATGGTTGTGATGTCATTGATGTTGGGGAAACAAGACATGCTTGGAGAGAAATATATGGATCCTTCATTCACATGCAAGTTAATTCCGTAAGGGTTTTGAAATTATATGGGCAGTTTAATGAAAAATTTGAAAACCTTTGAATGGTAGATATGTTCACACCCTGGCACGTTGTATATATGATCCTCACGCCCTCAGTTATCATCTTATCACTGCTGTTCATGCCCTTTCATATTTTTGCACAGTCTTATGTCGACTAGTCTATAGCCCTCATTACCATAATATCACCATTGTTGTTGTTATCATTCTATTACCACTGTGATAGTAATTTGTGTCACTATGGTTATTGTCGTGTTCTCCCTATTCTCCAGTTCATAAACACAGTCCTATACTTGTTTGCTTCTTTGACAAATTTTTCCCATCATTACCAAAAGCTTGCACCATACTTTGCAGTTGGCACTCATTTGTGAAACTCACTTATGGTCAAAACAGTGATAGTTTTCATGCCACTAAAACAGAGCCATCCTCATTGTAATTTTATTTTCCTGTGATACTTTGGCACATGGGTGATATCTATTGGGTGTTGAACATACATTATAACTTTGCTTTCACTGCATCTATATCAGTATCCATATTGCAAATATCTTGTTCAAAGCCATGTCAGAGACAGAGTCAGTTTATGAGTGGGAGTCGAACAGTGATTCCACAACAGAGGGTAATGTGCCACGGAGGCCTCACAGAGGTGGCAAAGGTGGTAAACATCTCAGGGAGGAGCCTACTTCTTTGGCTCAATTGCAGGCATGTCCGCTTGCAATGGATTGTTTTCGGGTTCAGTCATGTTTTCGATTCTGTGAAATGATTTCACAAACCCAGCTTCATTGTGAACTAGCTCGTCTGTTTGTTCTACATTTACGTAATGGCCGTGTAAATCTCGCTGGAGTAGATTTCATTTTGTCACCAATGACTATTGCTCAGGCCACTGGCATACCAAATCTAGGAGAGGAATGGAACAAACGTCAGCAGTTAGAGAAATACCACTATGAGCCATACATCAAACCTAGGTATATGAGGCACTTGGGCAGAGTTTTTCCTTTCAGATTCCTGAGGGATGAGTTTGCACCACTGATGAAACTCATCATTCGGTATTTCAGTTGCGAGGGCAGATTCTTGCGTCTCTTTGCGTACCATGTTCGTTTGTTGATGCACTTCACAAGGGTACGTATGATGAACATTCTGTACTTCATGTATCGCAACATAGAGAGGATGATGATTTTTGTACAGAAGAAGAGCCCAGCACAACAGCATAGAAGTATATATCATTACGGTTTGATCAAGATCATAGTGTTACATCAGTTGGCACAGCAGGGCATCACTTGGGAGGATTTCATCTCTCGTGACTTTTTCACAGCATCACAGCCGCCTCCTAAGGTAGTTCATGATGCGGGAGAGCCTTCACACCAGCCGGGCATTCCTGAGATTGAGCACATCAGTGCTCCATTGTTTATGGCATATCAGCGAGGCCACAGGGCCTTATTTGCAGCTACACGGCGAGTATTATCTCCACCCAGGGTGGAAGGGGTCTTGCCGACTTCATCAGCAGAACGAGTATTATCTCCACATGATGTGGAAGGGGTCTCGCCTTCTTCTTTAGCACAGGCACAGATCCAAGACAGGGGCACGAAGCCCATGCATGATGAGGGTCCATCAGGAGGCCGGGACACGGATTTCACGATCATTGATGTTGATACGAGCTCTCCTAGCTCGAAAATGAGGGAGATCATCCAGGAGCAGAGGGCCGAGAATGACACACTGAAAGATCAGTTGTAGAAAGCTCAGTGGGTGATAAACTATCTGGAGCAGCGCAACAAACAGCTAGAGGATGAGCACACACTTTATGAGCTACGTCGAATACGTGAGGATCGACAATTGGCCCGAAAGAGACCAGGTGATATGACACCAGTTGAGCGGGAGACTGAACTCATGCATGTTAACATTCTGCTTCGGGGAATTAACACCCTAGAGGTTGGTTGGGATACAACCTCCACAGAGCAGGGGCGTGCTACTTAACAGAGACTCACACAACCATGCACGCTCAGAAAAACCAAATAGAGCAGAATGAGAGAGTTACCCGTTGGTCCTACGTTTGAAGTAGATCCATGTGGGGTCCAAACCCCCAGCAACTGTCCTTCCTTCTTAACCTGAAATACAAGAAGAAACCAGCACAAAGGACAAGTTGTACAGCATATATCTACTCTAAATGTCAGTGAGATTCATATAAAACATTAAATAAATCATAATGAATGCTCGTATAACAAATATTCTCATACATAAAAGCATACACTAACACGTTTATTTCGGGAACAGCATGATACTTCTGTATTATAAATAGCACGTACAAAAGTAATCAAGTGGAGAGATCACCTGATCCTTCCAAGGCCTTCGCAGACCGTCGTTCGGATCCGTCCAGCCCTTGCCTCGCTAAGACTCCTTCCAAACTGGTGCATATGAGATAACATATAAAGGGATGTGTATCTCAAGGGAACAAGGGTTTCCTACAATGAACTGGGAAAGTACAGGAGGCACGGGGAATCAGACTTGGATAGGGAATATCAACAGAGTATAATATCAATAATTCTCTCTCTCCCTTAGGCCATACACATGAGGGCTTTTTATAGTCCCTCCAAGTAGTTTCAAATAGCTTGAACAATGGCTACTGTCAAAGAACCACATGAGTAACCAACAACCCAGTCATAAATTAGGATTTTTATATATTTTTTAATCATTTTAATGGCATACGCGGAAAATTTCTAATGGATCAGCGTATACACGGGAAACCGCCGCATAGGGGCCGCGTATTATGGGGATTTACACCGTTTTTTAAGTTGTAAACTCCAAGTCTGTAGGAATGGGTGCCCAAAAGCCATAAAGCAATTATGAATCATGTCAAGGTGAGAAATGATGCTATAACAGATGCCCCCTAATATATGAGGTCAGAAGGGGTACATGATGGCCGAAATGTATTATGCACATAGAAAGAACTTCGCAAGGACAAGAGAGGACTTCACCAGAGTTCAGCCTGCCAAAAACCAATGAAAGAAACTAGAGAGTCAACACATGTTGAGGCGGGCATACCCATGCTCAATAAAAAATACATCATATATATAGAAAGTACTGAAATAGATCCAACATGTATACAAGTATAGCTGAACTGTAAGTACATAATGAATCATCTGAGCAGGGCCCGGAAATACAAGTCTGAATCAATGTCCAAGTATCACATATAGAAAGCTGATCAAAGATGGTGCAACTGGATGTCTGATCAAGTAACTGAATCTCCAAGTACCGGATCATAAGAGGTGGATCAAATGGTACAATCACGCAACTCGGGGATCAACATATAAGATGCTGCTGTGCTGAACTGCAACATATAAGGGTGGACGACATCACTGGCAGATACTGAAAGGACTGTCAAATGTGAACCGAAGAATGCTGATGCAACCCGAGGTCTTCACCGATTACTATGGCACAATTCTACACACTGGGAATAAATGAGCTGAAGTCGACCATGTGAGAAATCGTTGGATTACCGGGCAATGATGTATCCCGTTAACCAACGCGAGACAACCCACCGATAATGATAATGAGTGTCAAGGTGCCCCAATACAATCTGACAAGTGCGAATGAATGAGTTGAAGTCGAACACTTGAAAGAATCTACCAATCAGGAGGCAATGATGAATCCCCACTGTCGATAGCGAAGAGTCTGCCACTGATGACTGCAAACCCTAAGGTACCGACAAAAAGACTCTAGACCTTATTCCCAGAGCAATGAGTCGGAGTCGATGGGAAAAGATCTGCTGGAAGGAAGGCATTAAGGCATCCCACATCAGTCCAGCGCGAGTGTAACCCGCAGGCCAAGATTTGGAAGGAATTGGACGAAGTAGAGTGATGGAACCAAACCGAAGTACGTTTCCGACATGCACAAGATGAAGCTAGCGCACGGAAGAAACCCTCTGAACCAACCAATAATGAAAGCTGACACAGAGGCGAGATATCCACCGATAGGGTCAAATGGAAATCAAGGTACTGCACGAATCCCAAGTGTGATAATGTGTGCTGACGTCGAACACAAGGGAAACCACTCAGTCAAAGACCCATGATGATGATCAAATGCTGAGCATGAGGTCACCTATCAATGATGGAAATAGGCCCAAGGTGCGGCTCTAGGTTTGCTCTCAGAGCAGTGTGTCGTAGTCGATAAGAGACAAACCCGCCGGCAAGAAGTCAATGGAGACCTTCTCAAACCAGCACGAGCAGAAGATCAAAACATCTGATGTGACAGAACATGATACTGACAAGACCGGGAAGGCCGACCGAATAATGAGTCAAGAGACACCGCAGAATGGCCGACTCAGGCTAGACTTCCCTTGAACAAAAGCACGACTCTGTGATGACCATGGCAGTAAAAAGTGACACTGTATAAGTCTGTCATGCAGAAGGCAAAACAAACTCTCCATATGATTGGAAGAGATAACCAACCGGGGGAGAACTGACAAGTGAAACATGGTAAAGGCTGAACCTAGGTCAAAACTAGAACCATCCCAAATGAAAGAAATATATATAAGTATATGTGCTTTGTTCAAGGGCGACAAACTGACTCTGTACTGCCATCAAAATAACGAAGATACATCCCATTCCCGCTATTTTTGTTATATTTAATTTTTTTGTCTTTTTCATAATAAGCCTGAAAAAGAATAAAAGAATGCTATGGTACAATGGATAAAACGAGTATCAAGAAAGCAGACGCACTAGTTCCTGGGATTGGAACAATCCTATGCTCAATGCAAGGTGGTGAAAACTGGTCAGTGATACTCAGAGGAACGTTCCATCCATGGGTACAAAGGTGTCAAGTCGTGATAGCTAAGTGCATGCAATGGTTAACTTGTACAGAAAGTCAAGGTCAAAAGTTGGCTTAAACATTGAGTCCAAATGAAGCCGGCTAAAGGCCAAGATAAACAAGTAGCCAATATGCAATGCAGTAATACAACTTAACGACACCAGGGAGCCTCTAGGGTATAAGCCAGAAAAATGATAAGTGATGAAGGAGAAGAATGAAGCTTCAACACGAAAGACATGGCGGGACTAAAGAGGACTCCCGAGCCTACATAAAAGCAGCATGGGCAACAAGTGATAGCGAGGAACTAACTAGGAAGCCCATGTAAAGGAAGGCTCTACCATCAAGTCATGATTTAAAAATCGGCGAGTGAAATGGGTGTAATGCTCATGACCTGATGGGATCGACCCTAAGGCAAGTGATCAGTATGGAGGCTAGAATGCAAGATGCAACGAAAAGTGATTCCCTAACCTATATGCCAGTGAAGATCATATACCTGCCGTGAAGAGTCTGAAATCATGGATCAAAAACCGGGAAAAGTCTCAAAATCGTCAAAATGTACCTGAAAACATACCAAACTGGGCACTTCCAAGCAATCGAGTTATACAGCATAAGATAGATCGAAAAAATAATCATAAGGAATTTTTTGCGAAAATTTTCAATTTTTAGCCATAAATACACAAATTACCTTTCAATTGGTTCATTATTGCATAGCTGATTTGGAAAAAGAGCTCTGGAGCTAAAAACTTGTTTCGTCAAATCAGGAACAACCGACCGTCGGAATTCAGCGAAACTTCAGGTAGGCTCCTTAATCATCCTGTTTATTCATTTTTTCCGTTTGAAAATTAAAATTAAGTGATTTTTTGCTTAGAAACCCTTGCTAAAAATTGCGTATCTGCGCATACGCGGGTTTAATGAAGGAAACCCGCGTATACACGCGACTGTGTACAGTGAAAACCGCGTATGCGCAGGGCCGTAACCAAAAAAGCGTGGCTAATGCAAATTTTGATGAAATTTCTCAGGATGACCATCTCATGGAGGGAACGTGAGCATAGCGCAGTAGACCAAGAGGTCATGCAGGACCGCGCAGCGCAAAACATCCTCCGAAATTGCGGATTGTTAAAATTCTTTAAAATGCCCGATATGAAAAGTAATGTGCGATTGCTAGAAATGCTCGTAAATTACTGGGAACCAGATCAGGATTGCTTCATGATTGATCAGATGCCACTACGCATAGAAGTGGAGGATATATATTTCATCACTGGACTCTCCAGGAGGGGAGACCCAGTAGACCTTCACGGAAAACCCCTGGGAGGGTTAACCGTGGAAGATTATGTCCACTTATATTGCGTAGATAATTCCAAAAAGGTTGGAATGCAGATTGCAATTAGAGATATCAGGGATTTGCACATGAAGATCCTCCTTTTCACCATCGGCAGAGTGGCAGGATCTGCCTCACTACATCAGGCGTCCAGGACACAAATGAGTATAGCTGTAGAGTGTTTGATTCACGTCTACGATTGGTGCACAGCCCTGCTACAAAACATGAAACAACAGCTGACCTCTATTCGCCAGGTAAAAACTAAACACTTTGGCTATGGTACCATTTTGACAACATTCTTCTTTGAGAGGGTTCCAGCTTTGAGACCCAGAGTCATCTCGACTATCAGCAGCCCGCGGGACCCAAGAATTGCCCGTTGGGTAGACATGATGAAGAGACTGGGGGGCAGCGAGGTACCCCGAACCACCTGGGACGATGAGTTCTTCCTGTGGTGGGGAGAACAGATCATCGCAGTGGACGACTATCCCTATGCCGGGATGGACTTCCGAGGAGATCCAGATCTAGTACTTCCACCTGGCACAGCATGGGGAGCAGTCGGTAAGTTTTTGCAAAAATTTTGACTTATATGATTTTTTTTGGATTTTTTCAAATATGTATGAAAAAATGAAAAACAAACATGTTTTTGATTGGATTCATAATGACTGAAAATTAAAAATGATCATGTTTCAGATGTTGGACCAGTTCGTCCTGAGGGCCTACCGCGCCATAAGCGCCGCAGAGGTGAGGCAGAGACAGTGGATTCCGACAGGACTCTCCAGGCTGTGCAGAGAAACTTGGAGGGACTGACCCACCAAATCCCTATGGCTGCATGGAGGACTTGCCGGAAGCCGTCCAGAGACGGGTTGTAGGAGTACCCCGGGACTGGGTTAGACTATTCTGCCGTGTGGCCACTGCAGTTATGTTCTATAGGAACACGACTTCTGGGCAGGGTCCTCAGGAGTAGACAGATTTTATATATTAGATGACTGTATATTATTTTTTGAGACTGAACATGATGGGGCATAAGCCCAAGTTTTGTACGAGATTATGGATCCAAATTTTGTAAAGTTTTTTTGACACTCCGATGATATATATACAACGATATTTGATGTGATGTGATAAATGTATCAAATGTATGATGTTTTTGATGATTAAAAATTTATTGTATTGAATGATTAATATGCCAATCTAATGCTTGATTAGCCAATGAGTCAGCAAACCAATTGTCAGCTCGAGGAATATGAATGAATGTTAAAAATTGAAATGACCTTTGTAACAAACGTACCCTCAAGAACAATCGTAATAAAAATGGATCTCGTACCCGATAAGTGTTATTCAACTGCGACACCACCAGCTGGGAGTCCAAGAAAACTACCAACGAATCAACACCCAAAGATATTGCCTCCGAGAGTAGATGAATGACTGCAGTGTATTCTGCTACGTTATTGGAAGCAGGACCAATGCAGACTCCTCTTGATACCAACAGTTGACCGGAAGGATAATGAAGCACCCAAGCCGCGGAAGCTAAGTTTCGGGTGTGTCTACTAGCACCATCGGCGAAACCAAAATGACTCATGACATCCAACACAACCTGCCAAAGCAGATCAAAAAATATCATCACCTCATCAAAAACCGGAAATCAATCAGATATGTACAAAGCAAAAAACTACTATATACAAAGCAAAATGCCAGGCCAAAGCCTAGGCATAATACTTCTTCAAATAGAGCCCATTTCGGGGCTCCGGCAACTCGTTCCCTTCGAAGTCAACCAAGGTATACGCTCCTTTCTTAAGGAATTTTTTAACGATATAGGGGCCATACCACATCGACTTAAACTTTCCTACCCCCAAGGCATCTTTTTCTTGGGCATAGACCAAAACAAGGTCACCTTCGGAAAAGACCCTAGGCTTAACCGCCTTATCGTACTGAACTTTGACTCAGTTTTTATGAGCTTCGTTCATCGTGGCAGCATCTCGACGCTGCTCATCGAGATGTTCCAGATGAAGAAGCCGCTCTGCCAAACTAGAAGTGTCAGGAAGAAGCTCAACAACTAATTTAAGGGAAGGAATCTCGCATTCAATGGGAAATACGGATTCCACCCCGTGGACTAACTGAAACGGAGTAAAGCCAGTTGCAGTTTTAACTGACGTCTTGTATGCCCAAAGTGCAGGATATAGCATAATATGCCAGTTGGATCTATGTTTATCAATTGTCCTTTGAAGAATTGTCTTCAAGGATTTATTCACGGCTTCCACTTGCCCATTGGCCTGAGGATAATATGGAGATGAATGCTCCTGCCGGAAACCCAATTTGAGAGCCAACTCAGCCATCATACTATTCTGAAAATGACTGCCATGGTTAGTGACAATCTCTCTAGGTATACCAAAATGAGCGATAACTTGGTTGAAAAGGAACAAAGCTGTAGTCTCACCATCGTTCCCAAAAGTAGGCATAGCCTCGACCCACTTCGTAAAGTAGTCTACTGCTACGATAATGTACTTGTGACCTTTTGCCGAAGGCGGGTTACAAGTAGTATAATCCATACCCCACTTTGTAAAGGGTCCGACAGTAATGACTGGAAAAAGCGGAGCTGGATGAGCGCGCATTTTTCGAGTATACACCCGACAAGGATGACACTTCTTGACCGATTCAATACAATCTTTGAAAATCGAGGGCCAGAAGTAGCCAGCACGCAAAATCTTTTGGGCTCTAGCAAGCCCTGATAAATGACCCCCACAAGCTCCACCGTGAGAATCATTGAGCACAGCCTCAGCTTCTTCGAAAGTTAAGCAGCGTCTTAGGATTGAATCAACCCCTCGACGGTACAAAGCATCACCAATAATCAGATAATTTTTAGCTAAGTGACGCAGCTTACGACGCTCATCTTTCGAAAAAGAAGAGGGAAACTTCGCAGTCTGGAGATACACAATGATATCCCCATACCAAGGATCCTGTGGAGAGATTAGAAACAAGTGTTCGTCCGGAAAGGACTCATCATAGATCATCTCCTCTCCACAAGGCAACTCGGAGATCAATTCCGCAAAAACTAATGACTTCTTGGATTTGGCAGACATGAACTCAAGATCAAATTCTTGTAAAATCACAATCCATCTATTATATTTGCCCCCAATCACTCGCCTACTGAGGACAAACTGAAATGGATTGGCAGCTGCCAAGACATAAGTTTTGCGAAGAATAATGTAATGTCGGAGTCGCTGCACAGCATGGACTACTGCTAAGGCTAACTTTTCTATCGGGGTGTATCGAAGTTCAGGTCCTACCAGTCCTCGACTAAGGTAGTAAATAACATGCTCAACAAGAGCATCATCCTCCTAAACCAGAACCATACCAATGGTAGATTCTGCTGTAGCCAGATACAAAAGAAAATCTCTGCTATAATCGGGTGGACTCAGTAAAGGAGCAGAGGTCAATGCCTTTTTTAAGGCATCGAATGAGCGTTGAGCGTAGTCGTCCCAAAGAAAAGGAACTCCTTTCTTCAACAGTCTCATATATCCCTTTGTAATCTTAGCATAGTTGACGATAAACCTCCGAAGAAAATTAGACTTCCCTTGGAGACTTTGAAGCTGACGGATTGAAGACGGGGGAGGCAACCGAAGTATTGCCTCAACCTTGAAGGGATCTACCCTTATCCCTTCCCTAGACACGATAAATCCCAACAGCCGACCGGATGTAACTACGAAAACGCACTTGTTCAGATTCAATCAAATTTTATAAAAACGACATCTCTCAAATATTTGCTGGAGGTGACCAGGATGATCCATCCTCTTTCGAGAATGAGCAGCTAGATCATCTAAGTATGCCTCGATAATCTTCTTGATGTCGTGGAAGGCGTACGACATGGCCCGCTGAAAAGTAGCTCCAGCATTTTTAAGACCAAAAGGCATTTTCTTATATGCAAACGTACCCCAGGGACAAATAAATGCGGTCTTATGTTGATCTTCTGGACGGATAGTAATTTGATTATAACCAGAGAAACCGTCCATGAAGGAGAAAATCTCGTTACCGGCACAATCGTCAATAATCTGATCGATGAAAGGTGTGGGGTAATTATCTTTAGGACACGCCTTATTCAGGTCTCTGAAATCGATGCACACTCGAATCGTTCCTTGCTTTTTATCTACCGGAACGGGGTTTGAAACCCATTCAGTCAGAGGAACTAGGAAAATGAATCCCGCCTTAAGCAGCTTTTCAACTTCAGCTTTGATAGCTGCTGCCTTCCTAGGATTGACCGGACGAAGTTTTTGCCTGACCGGCTTAGCGTTTTCATACGTCTTGATCTCATGCTGGACAATAGATGGGTCTATGCCAGGCATTTCCTCATAAGACCAAGAAAATACATCCCTATACTCTTTGAAGAGCTCGGTGTAAATTTGAACCTCTTCACGGGAACATTCAGCTCCAATGAAAACATTCTCGATAATATTGGGATCCCTGGAAATGTTCACCGGGATAGTAGGAGAGATCACAGCCATGTTCCCTTCAGCATAAACCTGTGTTGGTGCCAAAGGGTTCAAGACTGGGTGAACAGGTCCAGGAGACTGAGGACTTGGAAAACTAGTTTCAACTTCGTTCAAGTTAGGTAGGAAGTAAGACCGATGATGTAAATCGTCCCACGGTCTATCTATACCAGTCATGGCTTCCAGGATTGCCTCTTCAGATGGAAGAGTGGTATCAAGACAATCCTGGGCCGAAGAAGAACTAATTGTCCAAGCCGGAGCCACATCACCATCCAACTCTTCCGGTGAAAGAGGAGCTGGATCAGATTCTGCAGTGTCAACAATAGACTGATATGCAATCTCAGCTACAGAAATCGGAAATGCCATACCACCCACTTGACCTTCCTCCAATGTGGCAGTAGGAGAAGGTAAGGTCCAAGGGTCCGAAAAATAATGAGTTCGAAAGAACTCTCTTCGAAGGGGAGCCTTGGAGGATGAAATAGCATTAATAGACACCTTAGGAGGAGGAAGATCGAAAGAACCCATCAGGGAAGAATACATTCCAACTCCCAGATTCTCGACAGGCGCCTTAGTATTATCCAACTTAGGAATAGATGAGTCAGAAGGCGCATCCAGGTCTACAGGAGGACAGTCCAGTTGATCCACTGTAACTATCCTCCCTTCGTGGGGGAAACATACAATTCGAAATAGTGAGGATGCAATGGCATCCATCTCATAAATCCAGTTCCTCCCCAACAGAAGGTTGTAGTCCAAGGCCGCATCCACTACCTCAACCTCTATGTTAACGGTTTTGCCCCCAACACAGATGGGCAAAGCCGGGACAATACCATGGGGTCTGTGAGAATGACCATCGAATGCAGTAAGAACAGTGCTAGATGGAACAGCTTTGGGAGATCCAAGTGTCTTCCAACATGCGAGAGACATCACGCATGTAGAAGCACCCTCATCAACAACCGTTCAAAAGATATTGGTCTTTCGATACGACGATTTAATGTGAAATACCATGTGATGAGGAAGTCTCTTCTTAAAATTAGTCATATCAAAAGTAATCAGAAGAGAATTTTTCGGATCAACGACCCCAATGGAAGTGAGCAAAGCACTGCGCTGAGCCGGACAAGACTGGAGTACCTCTAAAGCTGACATAGCACAAGGACTTTGCGCCAGATCTTCTACAATCGAGTAGTTCTGGGCAGCCCTCGCGTTTGGATTAATCGTTGACCGCTTAGAAGATGCTTTTGGCATCCGAGGCATAGACTCAACAGTTGGCTTCGTGATGTGAAGTGGCTCAGTAGCATCAGGAACTTCCTTAGCTTTCGAAGATTCCTCTCCACCATAATCACGGGATCTCGTAGCGACATCCACGTGAGCACTCATCATAAAGATGTTCGATGGAATTTCCCCTTCCTGGGTACCTCCAGAGGAAGCCCCAGGATTTTGGTTCGCGCCAACAACTAATTGTTTCCCTTGGGGAAAAGGGTTTGTTAGCACAGCCTGGGAACTAGAAGAACCCTGCTGGGATAACAGGCGCTGAGCATCTTGAATTTTAGGGCAAAGGTGTGTGAGATGGTCTCCAGCACAAAGCTTGCACGGAAACTTCACTTTCTTTTTCTCCTTTTGACCCTCACCAACACGCTCATTGGTTTTATTTGCATTGCCCTTCCCGTTCTTGCCCTTCTTCTTGTTATTTCGTCCCTTCTTCTTCCCATCGGATTGTTGATTTCCTTTGGGATCAGAAGCTTGGACATCATTTATGGACAAAGACTGGGAAGGTGATGAATCAGCAGGCACAGCCTGACCAGAAGGAGCAGATTGTAAAGACAACTGCTGCAATTGAGAAAGCAGGCTGGCTGCACTACTATTGACCGATCCGACAAGCCCGTCACCATGCGGACCAGGTTTAGGTTTCGATAAATCCAATTTGGAGCGAGGAGCATTGGGCAAATACTTATAAAGCATCCCAGACTGAGAATAGATCAACTCTAACTACTGGGCCCTAAAGATGGCCTACTCCTCAGAAAATACCCCTAATAGGGATACATCTTTTGAAATATCTGACTGCAGAGATTTCAAAAACCACTCGAGAAGCAACTCACCTGGAATATGGGCTTTGATAAGATAAGCCTCTTCCTTCTCCTCCATTCCTAAATGTGATCAGAAATGTGAGTTGCCTCATCCTGCTTAAAATTAGCCAGGAGTTCGGTCCCAGCCTCATATCTGACAGGCAACTGAAAATGGTTTAGAAATGTGACAGCCAGTTCTCCAAATGTGGCGAAACTGCCCCTAGTGAGCTCGATATACCATTTGGCAGCATTTCCAGTTAGGGTGCGTTGAAATAATCTCAACCTAATCGAATCATCGATCAGGGAGTTCGACGAGCACCATAAGTGGAAAGTGGTGATGTGGTCCGCCGGATCCTCTCCATTCTTACCTTCAAACTTTGGAATGTCTGAAGGAAGTTTGGTCGGGACCGGAGGCCACCCCGGACTGTAACGAATCGGGTCATTAGTTAACTTTGACAATTCTGGCAAGTTTAACGTTGCCAGAAACGGTAAGCGAGGCGGAGCCTGAGGATTCCACCCTTGATGGGATGGATTCCCAACATTCTGAAAAGAATAGCCTGGATTTGATGAGGCACCAGGCTGCTAGAAAGGACTCGTAGAAAACGGAGAAGAACCTCCTCCCCACGCCGAGTTACCAAAACCCAGACCAGTTCCCCCCGCTGAAGTATTGATTGAAGAGGAAAGCCCCTGGTAGGGGTTCCACGCATTAGACAGAGGAGAAAAAGACTGATAAGCACTCGATGAAGGGAAAGAAGCATTCCCTTGATGACCCGCGAAGAACTGATTCCCTGCCCCAGCCGTTGTAAACACAGGATTCCATCCCGTAAAAGTAGTCGAACTTTGCCCCCCAGACCAAGGGTTGAAACTTTGGGTCTAGGACGTAAACGGAAACGACCCTAAAGAAGGATTGGAACTGGGAATATGCCCAGTCCCAAAGGGGAAACCCTGAAACGAAGTTGATCCACTAGCCATGTTAGACATGGGTGTAGATCCAGCTGCATCGGCGGAAAAGGAAAAAGAGGGATTTCCACTAATGGACATCCCAGAATAGAAGGGACCATAATGAGAAGCATATGCTTGGGTGAACCTAGAGCCAAACATAGCAGCACTAGAAGCAATCGAAGATGAAGCAATAGTGCCCCCTGCCTCGGCAGAAGCAGGGGTCTGAATGCTTGCAGCACTCATGGTAGAAGCCGCGTTCCCAGTCGTGGCCATCGAAAGATAAGAATGATACGGAAGATCCGGCGGTCTCTCAGACTCCGGTCCGATGTACTGAACAACAAACGGATAATCAGGAGGAAGAGGAGATGGACCTGTAGCAGGAGGCTCAGGTATATCTTCTATCTGAAAATCTTCTTCCTGAGGAAACAACACTCGCGAGGTGAGCGGAACGCTCCTCTCAGAACCGACACCGGAATCAGCTACGAAACCTTCAGACCTTGGTGGAGGATCTCTCTCCACAGCGTCAAACTCCACAGGGCGGTAACCACCTGCTAAATCGCTCCTACGCCTTCTCGAAGAAGGCTCTGCACTCTCGGGAGATAACCCCCGGATTCTCCTCGAACGTCGAGGCGCTTGATCAGCCACTTTTATAGATTTATTAAATTAGACTCAAAAAAGTGAAAATCTAGGCAAGCTAGGAGCAAAGAGCACTCACTAAAATAAAAATCCCTGAGAAACAGCAAGCAAACAGCCTCCAAGTATTTCCGCTCCGGGTGATGAGGACCGTACACCAAAATACAGGAAAGCGAAGTATAGGGCCTTCCGAAAGCAGTCTGGGATGATTAGGGCCCAGAACAACTAGCGAAGGTATCAGAAACAGTTACGCCGACCTCCTAACGACAGCCTTTGCTGGCTCAAGCACCCAAGCTTTGCAAGGGCACCCCCCAGAAGTACTGCTGAAAGTGATGCGACGTCTGCCTCAGGTACCACGGGTATTCCCCCCCGCAGTCACCTGTGTGGAACCTAGGAGTGGCAACTATGGGCACCAATCCGTATCAGAAGCCGGGCGGAACGGTCTTGAGGTCAGATTCAGCTAATTGGAGGGGGGGTATCCCTCTTCTCAACCTTCACTTCCCCTCGCGCTTGACTCTCGGATGAGAGCTTTCCCAGTCCACCTCACGGAGTTGGATTTCGCTCAATTAATCAACTTCTATGTTTGTTTGAGCGGCATTGGAGAGTTAACTCTCCACTCACCTATTCCAAGGCCCTACAACCTAGCTAGTTGGTGATTGACACTTAGAAAAACTTGCTAGTTGATTTTAGATTAAATCGCTTATTTTAAGGGCTATTATATTAAGTCACAAGGATATGGAGATGAAACCAATGGTGTTTTGACGCAAAAGAAATTAATAAAAACTTAACTACATGCACATGCAGTTCTTTGTCTTTCGATGAAAAGTAATCTCTATACAGGTTCTACGAGACTAAAAATTGTATTTTTCTTTTCGAATTGCAAACTCACACTCCCAAAAACTAAGAAGCTAGCTAAATGCTGAAATGCACCTAATGCAAATCACTACAAGCATGTAAATCCTAAGATGCAAAAAATCTCTTAAAACAGAGTGAAATTTCCCAAAAAGCTCCTTCAGTTTTAACTCATCCTTTGTTGTCCAGAAAGCTAATTCTTGAAAACAAGAACTCTTAATATAAGACACCAAAAACACTTAAAAACAAGAAGAAGAAATCAAATGACAACTCCTCCTTAAAATCAAGCCGAAAACTAGAAGCAAGAAACTTCACAAAAGCTCCAAAAGATATGGCAAAACGAAAATGAAAATGCAACAACAAAAACAAAAACAAGACAAAATGTTTTTTGAGTTTTTGAAATGCAAAAACAAAAAGCAAAACAAATGTTTTTTGGGCTTTTTAGTTTTATAAAGTAAGAGCTCGAAAAGACCAAGCACAACTATCAAAATCCAAGCCACAACGAGACCGAATTTCAAGCACAAACTTCAACAATGCTCCCAAACCTTATAAGGCTAACAGTAGCAAGATCAATAAGAGCAAGGGAAGACCAAAAACTCATCCAATCAGCCTAGACAAATAGTGCAAAACTCGTCGCAAACAAAAACTCCAAACAAGCAAGAAAAGTTCTTCGAAAATTGCAACAAAACCCTAGCCTATGGAACTCAAGAAAACCAATAAAAAAACGAAGCAAAAATCGCAATGTGAAGCACAACACAAAGATAGGAGCGAGTCAGTGAGCAGAAGCTCTCTATTCTGATAAAGCAGAACAGCCAAGAATGCTCAGAAAGCGATCTTGGAACTCAATCCAGAAGTGCCAGCACCAAAAACAAAACTTTTGCCAAAAGACTAGTTTCCACTCAAACGAAAGAGAGAAAAGACATGAAACCACTTCCTTCACACTCCAGTAAGTACAGAGACTCTGTAGACACAGGCCTCCACAGCCAGAAAGGACCAAAAAGTCAAGAATCTCAAAAATTCAAAATCTGCCTAGGTATACGCGGCTTCACAGCTGTGCAACCAGCGTGCATACGCGTCTGTTCTAAGGGAAACTCGCGTATACGCGGTTTCCTTCAGACAAACTAACGTGTATACGCGACTGTGTGCAAAAGAAGGCGCGTATGCAAAGGTAAATAATGAAAAAAAACAAAAGAACAAGCCTGGAAAAGACACCAAGACTTCAGACTGACTGCAAGAAAATGAACTGGACTGCAAATGAAAGATAAAACTGTTGGCAACCTACCAAACAGCTGAAACAACCCAACAAGAGAATCACAAGAATGTGATCCCCAGCGGAGTCGCCAGTTCTGTTTCGGGGAAATATCACCCTAGAGGTTGGTTGGGATACAACCTCCACAGAGCAGGGGCATGCTACTTAACAGAGACTCACACAACCATGCACGTTCAGAAAAACTAAATAGAGCAGAATGAGAGAGTTACCTGTAGGTCCTACGTTTGAAGTAGATCCACGTGGGGTCCAAACCCCCAGCAACCGTCCTTCCTTCTTAACCTGAAATACAAGAAGAAACCAGCACAAAGGACAAGTTGTACAACATATATCTACTCTAAGTGTCAGTGAGATTCATATAAAACATTAAATAAATCATAATGAATGCTTGTATAACAAATATTCTCATACATAAAAGCATACACTAACACGTTTATTTCGGGAACAGCATGATACTTCTGTATTATAAATAGCACGTACAAAAGTAATCAAGTGGAGATATCACCTGATCCTTCCAAGGCCTTCGCAGACCGTCGTCTAGATCCGTCCAGCCCTTGCCTCGCTAAGACTCCTTCCAAACAGGTGCATACGAGATAACATATAAAGGGATGTGTATCTCAAGGAAACAAGGGTTTCCAACAATGAACTGGGAAAGTGCAGGAGGCACGGGGAATCAGACTTGGATAGGGAATACCAACAAAGTATAATATCAATAATTCTCTCTCTCCCTTAGGCCATACACATGAGGGCTTTTTATAGTCCCTCCAAGTAGTTTCAGCAGTTGGAAACAGTTGGCCACGGGCTGGGGTGGTTGAACTACCTGAGTAACCATCAACCCAGCGCGAAATTAGGGATTTTTACATATTTTTTAATCATTAAAATGGCATACGCGGAAAAGTCTAGCTGTACTCGCGTATACACGCGGAAAAACACGGGCATAGTCGCGTATGGGGGATTTTACACTGTTTTTAAGTGAATTTGTCCAAGTCTGTAGGAATGGGTGCCCAAAAGCCATAAAGCAATCATGAATCATGTCAAGGTGAGAAATGATGCTATAACACATTCATCTGGAGAAGTTGTTGGCAAAGGCTAACAGAGAGAAATATATGCTTCATCACATGAAAGGCCATTATTGGGCCCGCATGCATGTCTGCAAAGCGAGAATGAAGATTCTGAAGAGGAGGTTGAGCGAAGCACTAAAACGGCGGAAAAGGCCTGATCCACTCTGGATTTTGGCCGAGGCTTCGTTGGCTGGGCAAGATACATGATGGAGGGTCTTCACTCCGAATTTGAGCAAATTTGGAAAAAAAATTGTCATTTTGAAATTTTTTGGTCTAAAAACAGTTTTTTCAGTTAAGCGGGTAGCGCGCTCATATGCTCACTTTTTTTCGGGACACTTGCTAAAGGAAATTTTTGCATTTTTGGATTTTTCATGGTAATTTATGCATCCATAGGCATTTTCGAAGCATTTCATCAGATTCTGGATGGCCAAAAAGCTCAAAAACACCATGAAAACCACCTTGCTGCCACCTTTTGCACCAGCAGGAAGTACTTTTGGGAGAATGAAGTTTTGGAGGAGAAAATGAGCTCCAAATTGAGAAATTCCACTTGGGTTGGATAGCCAACATCCAGGGATTTCCAACGAGCTATCATGAGCTCAATTTGGATGCCGGGAAGTGCCTCAAAATCAGGTTGAAAGGCACGCTACCCACTTAATTCAGGGGCGCTACCCACTTAAAGTTTTGGCTGAATTTTCAACTTCAAACTCAGAATTTCGGCCAGTTGGGACCAGTTTTGCTTGTGGATGAAATTTTTTGGTTTTAATGATGTAAATTGATGGTTGAAATGTAAATTTGGCTCATTTTTACCTATTCTAGAAGATTCACTCTCAAAAAAGTGAAAATCTTGTAAATGAATCAGTTTCCACTCTTTTAGAGGCAAGTTGTTAGCTGCCTAGATTTTAGCTCCTTGATTAGAATTTGTTGGAACTGCTCCTAGAAGGAGGATTTCGACCCCTAGAGGTGTGGGAAAAGGTTAGAGTGATCTATATATTGTAATTTTTGAGACATTCTACAGGTTGGACTCTTGGGAGACTTTTGGCACCATTGTACATATTTTTTCATATTTTGGCTAAGGAAAGATCAGAGGTTTTGCGGCACCTGTTGGGATTCTTGTGGTGTTCTGTTCTTGATGGTGTTTCTTCTCTGTTTATTGTAAGTTATTCATGTTTAATATATGTCATTCCTTTCATATGCTTCTGAAACTAAAATGAATGAGTAGATGAGGTTGAAACCATTGTTTACAGTGCTCTGCCTTTGAATTCATTTAGTTTTACATGTTTTCGACTGTTTGGAGAGGATCCAAGTTCTTCTTTGCCCTCTTCAGCTCCTTATCATTCTAATCCGTCCATATATCCAACCAAAAGCATCAAGACAATCGCCTACCTCACCCCAACTTGAATTCTGCAGAGATCTGACCTTATCCCCGGACCCAAAATTTGTTTTTCCCATTTCTCCAACGAAAACTCAAAAAATCAAAATCAAACATACCTATCTCTTTACTAGCCTAAAATCAGTATCAATTTTGAGTCATCGGAGCCCCTTTGAAGATCCTTTGCTGAGATAGACCCGGAGAGAGCCCTCTCCTGTCCTCGTAGGGCTAGCTACGAGGCTGAGCTTGGTTTGATGTAGCCTGGAGTTTTACCTTAATTCAGCCTAAGGTAAATTTGAGCGCTAACAGGGAAAATGATCTCCAAACACTCTAAAAATCGCTGGGGACATGCTCATGAAATTATGGCATCCGATGGTACCATTCTCCTCCCTTGACGAATCCTCAAAATGAAATGGCGAATTTATGAGTTTTTGACCAAAAACCCAAAAATGCCAAAAAACCAAAAATTGTCAGAATGGGCTCAAAATTGGGGTGCATGACCCTCAAGGGTCCTTGGCAACATGTTCCGAAGCTGAAGCCAAAATTTCAAGCGCTGATATGCCCTTCTTCCCTTTCCATGTTGGGCGCTTCCCCTTTTCTTCCTTCAGTTTTTCTTGGGTGGCCTTTAGCTTGCGCCGGGCAAACTGATTCAACTTTTGATAGTCTTGTGTCATCTTCCTTTGTAGCTCCAAGTGCCTGTTTACCTTTTCAAGCTTCATCTCCAAGTTTTTATTGGCTCTTTCTAGCCATGCCTCCTTATTCTCTTCAATTTCTTGCTCAAGTAGTGCAGTGAGGGGAAAGGTTTGAAGATGAGCATGTTCTTCTTCCTTTTGCTTATCCAGGGCTCTTTTAAGCCCTATGGTTCTAGGCCTCTTCTGCCTAGGCTTGTCTGCTTCTTCATCTTCATCAAACTCACCAATGAGCTCCTCTATCCTTACTTGTGCTTTAGCAGCCTCTTTCTTGTATTTGATTGCTCGTGCCTCATGGACAGCCATATGGACACTCATTTGTTTATTCTGGATCTCCAAGAAATGATTGAAGTTCTTTGCCCAATGAAGGTCATTCTCTAGTGCTTCAATTTGACCCTCTCGATGGATTAGAAGGTTTTCAAGGATGCGGGCTTCATTATCGCTGTCATCACTTTGGATTGGAATGACAGCCAATGCACCTCCAAGTTCTTGAATTTCTCCAATCTTGCCTTTCCCTTTGCCCTTGAAGGCTAATCTTGCACTCTTCCTTCTTGGCATGCTAGTGGGAGACCTCTTTGGCGATTTTCTTTTGCTAGGGACAATTCTTGTCACTTTTGGAGTGGCAGTCTTGGGCCCTTTCTTTCTTGATGTACTGGGCTTTGTCTTTTTAGGAGAAGGAGGTACAATTGCTTTGCCCTTGTCATCTTCTTGAAACTGCTGCTCTTCTTGAGGCTGTTGTGTGTCTTCTTTAAGTTGCTTCTGCTCTTCAATGTTATGATGTTGATCTGTCTCAAATTTTTGTTGCCCTTGATCATCAACATTATGTTGCTACTGTAATTGGATTTTTTATTCATTTTGTGGCTCAAGCTGTTGCTCAAATTCCTGCCCAAACTGCTGTTCATGACCTTTAATATCAAGTTGTTGCTCTTCCTCTTGTCCCTGCTGTTCATTTTCACTGAGATGCTACTGTTCAGCACTCTTTTCCTCTTGCTCCTGCTACTAACCTTCACCTTCAGTTTGTTGCTCTTCATCCATTTCTTCTTGCTGTTCAAACTACTGTCCCTGTTCACCAACATCAAGCTGCTGGTGTGTTTCAATTTCATGCTCACTTTGTGGCTCAAGCTGCTGCCCCTGACCATCAAAATCATGCTGCTGGTCTTCATCAGTTTCTTCATGTTTGTCCTCTTATTTTTCTATCTGTTCATATCCTTCTTCTTCATGCTGTCCTGACTATTCTGTACTAATCTTGAGCCTTCTAGGAGTAGGCCTGCTGGACAAAGGTACAGGGCGATGAATAGGTGGGGTGGGAAATATATGGACTGGAGGAACAGTGGAGAAGTCTGGGTGACTAATGAAAACATCCCATGGAACCTCTTTCTTCTCTAGCTGGTGTAGGATGATAATTTTGATCAGAGAATGATGGAAAAGGGAAGCTATTTGCAGAGATGGAGTCTTTTTATGGACTGAGGATGCCATCTTCTCGATGCTTTTGTATAAAAAGTAAGGGAGATTTAGCTGCCTAGTTCTAGTGAAATGCATGAATAGTCGGACATGGTAGGCATAAACTCGAGTAAATCTCCCTTCACAAGTAAAATAATTCATTATGACCTTCATTAGAGGAGCATAGTTGGCAAGAAGATAAGAGAAAGGAAAAATAGCAGTGCAAGTATCTCTATGCTCGGGCTTGATGAAAGGCTTGTAGTCATCCAAGTCTAGATGGGTCTGTTTGAACCATTTCTCGCCATGATATGGAATTTTGGTGGCTTTAGACACTGACCTCAGGGAAAACTTGAAATCAAGGTCTGCTACCTGGAAATGCTTGCTTTGGAACCTCAGGGCGCATAGGCGTGTCAAGGGCGAGAAAATTTTGACCTCCTGTAGCTTTTGGCAGAAATCTAAACAACCTACCTCATGAAAGTTGAAGAGGATGGCTGGATGCGCATTGACATCCTCTGTAGAGATTGGCTCATATCTCTTATGTAAACCACTTCTGCTGTCTTGCCTAGGAGGCATTTTGGGCTAAATAAGCTCTTGAAGCACCAAACTGTCTTACTGTCTTTAAAATTCCTTCTTGGAGCTAAACTTTGTCTCTTCACTGTTTTGATAGTGAACAATGTCTTTGGATGACTACACATTGTTCCCTCACAATATAAAACCCTTTCTCTTTTAAAAAGTGGCCTTTCCACCTTTAATGTATCTCAGCCAGCAGACTTTTTAATAAGAAACAATACAGTGGAATGAAGACAGAAATTGCTGTGTAAAGTGTCAAAATCGCCTTGCTCTATGATGTTTGGAGCTCAACAACCTGTTTGTATTTCTGACCAATGATAAACTTCCCAATATTCACAAATTTCCCCTTGTCTAGCATGCCAATCACCCAACAAAACTGATATCTCATGCAATCAACCTTTAGTGTAAGCATACAGTCAATGTCACAGTTTATGTAACAAGGTGACAGAGTTTTTTGAACAATGCTTCAAAAGTTTCATTTAAAGGCTGGAGGAGTTTATTCCTTTCAAAAGCCAAGAATCCCCTTTCAATATAGAATCCCAGTCCTCCTAAGAAGAAAGCCTCTATACCCTCTGAAAATCAACTTGACAGTGAGCTTTGAAGAACAAAAGGGACAATTAAAAGTGTACACAGTGCAACTGTCTTTCTCTGTGGGTGATGGGGTAACCTTGACCTTTGGTATCTTGAAGAATAAAAAACACCTTTGTTCTTTGATTTAGGAAAAGGTAAAACACACAGTTTTGGCTCAACACATGCTCTTTCCCTGTAGGGACTTTTAATAGTAATCCAACACTTTAGCACAGTTTTTTGAACGAGGATATTCACAGCCAAAAACTGTTTGTTATATATGGTGATGTAGCAGTTTTTATGTGGAGCAGCTCCTTTTCAATATGGAAACCCTGTCCCTCTAGCAAATGTCTTTGTATCCTCTCAAAATCAACTTGTCAAACGAGTTTGAAGAATAAAAAAGGCAGCCAAACAGAACACAGTGAACAACTGTCCTTTCCTGTGGTTGGTAGAGGTGACCTGCCCTTTGATGCTTTGAGGATATGAGATACTCTTGTCCTCAAAATGCGATGCAAAACACTTTGACTAGCTTGGGACACCTTCAGGAGTGATTTGGAGGTGTATTGAGTGTTTAACAAGAGCGCGGCACTTTTATGGACGAGAACGTCATGCAACAGCCTTCCGGGTGGCCTTTCGGGTCGTGGTCGGGCGCCCGTGACCCGCCGCTACAGGAGCGCCGCGCGCCCTTGTGGCGTAGTTCAAGAAAATGGCCCAGGAGCACCGCGCACTCCTACAAGAGTGCCGCGCGGTCTGAAATGGTTCAAAACTCATTTAAATTCCTGCAAATTGACCCGAAAATTGGTTCAACGCCTGGAGACTGCAGAGAGAGACTCAATTTTTTTGTTTGGTGTTTTGAAAATGAAACTTTGCCCTTCGACCTCACTCCTTTGACACACCAAACACCCAACGGTCACTCTATTTTTTTGAAATGCAAAATGAACTTTTTGGTTGGCTTTTGAAAAGGTTTTCAAAGCTTTTGGCCTTCTTTGACATAACCTTTGGTGCATCGTGAAACTTGGGTTTTGAGATGATGTGGGCAGTGGTGTTTTGTGCCTTTTTAAACAGTTTTCATATGGGCATCCTTTTTATAACAAACCAACCTATTTTGGAAATGTTAAAACTGTTTTGACTTATGCATTATAGTTTGAAAGGTGACTTTTGCTACCACTGCCTCCTTTGATGATTACTTAGCACAGAGCTCCAATCCTGGATTCATACCTTAATAACATATAAGCTATCCTTTGCCATTTGTCAGTACTATTGATGATCACTTTTAAAGCAGAAAATCCATTTAAGGTATGAGGAAAAGTATTTGACACTGCTTTTTCCTTTGAAATGATGAGGCTTATCCTTCAACTTGTTTTGACAACTTCTGTCTCCAATTGCTTCATCAACTCTTTTCCCTAACTGTAGGTGTCAAAAATTGTTGCATTTATTCAGACTTTGCCAATGTTCTATTGATTAAGGAAGGTGCTTTTTTCAATACACTGTCTCTGCTTAGAACATATTACTATGATATCTCTATCCCTTGAATAATGAAGACCTGCATTTGTTTCAAGCTTCCCAAAACTAACAGTATGTCAAATGACTCCCTTTTGCACATTTAAACAATCTTTTCAGTGATGATGTCTCTTGATAGTAAAAGCTCAGATTGCCTTTGCCAGTTGTGATAAACAGTTTTAAAAAGATACTTGTCTATTATTAGAGTTACTTTCATTTATGACATACCTGATTATCTTTACATGCTTTTCCAAGGTTTCAAAACTCAGATCATAACCTTTTAATATCCTTGTGTTGAGGAGACAAACATATGAGGTGTAAAAAGTAGCTAGAGTTACTCATAAACACCAAAGCTCTTATTAGCCATTTTCTTCTAATGGAGCTCTGAAATCACCAAACCTGCTGCATCTGAAGGCTACATTTGTCTTTGTGGTGGTGTGTAGCTTGCAACAACTGGACTTACACTGGCGCTTTGACTGATATCAAGATGTCTTATATTTGGTGCTGTGTACTACTTGCCTGCCTTGTTTCTATGTTTATCTGGAACCATAGACTTTATCCCATAGCCCAACAGAAACATAATAGCACACAGAGGTCCTTTTTACTGAAGTATTTTCCTGCTCAAGACTGATTTGAGCCATTCATATTAACACCCCTGCAGAGATATTTTGTTATGATAGCTTTGATCAATGAAGTCTTTTTCTGTTGCGCCATGATGATGATGCTAGTAACTTCAATTTATCTTCTTTCTTAGGACACAAGACCAAAAACTCTGCTTTCTTTTGTCTTGTACATTTCAGATCTTAGCCCTGTTTTTATTATCACTTTCCCTCAGAAACCTTGAGTCACTGTTTCACTGCCTAGTAAAAACAAACCTGTGCTTACAGTCAGTTTTGTAATTTCTTCAAATCAACATTGGCCATCGCACTCTGCTTGTGGATGAAGGAGGCACCTTAACCCTCTGCTTATAGATGAAGGAGGTTCTTGGCCATGACAAATTACAAGTCTGTTTGACAGTGTTGTCTTTATTCTACTGTGTTTTCATGCTGAATGGCGCTGCTAGGTTTTTATGAGAAACTCTCTGTCTTGCAGATATATCTCAAGCTCATGTTTACATTGAGAAGCAGTTGTTCTTCTAAATGTAGATTCAAGAAATTTCTTCTGAGATGATGACATGTTTCTTGTCTTTGTCAAATCCATAAAACACTGTAAAACACCTAAAATCAGCTTGAGACTATGGTCTATGCATTGTTGAGACTTAGGGGTGTGTAAGTGGCGCGACTTAGGGCTGTGATCAATTTCATTTGCAGAGTGGGAGGTCTGTCATGATTGGTCTGTAGCAGATGGAGGTTTTTGGCCTTTTGATGGTTGCCAAGGGTAAAATGCCTTAAAGCGCCACTTCCTAACTTAGGGGAGGCTTTTGAAACAGACTTGGATTGTCCTTTTAGAGCTGATGGCCAGACCAGTAGGGCTAAAGCTAGATAGGGTTGGGCTAAAGCTAGATAGGATAGCGATAATGAGGTTTAACCTTGATGGCGAAAAAATGTTTTATGAGGGTTTTCTAGATGACAAATTGACATATGGAGATCAGCTTCTAGAAAACTCAGCTATGGATTTAGTCATCACCAACAAGTGAAAAATACTGATGACTAACAGTGGCTCCATTTGGGGAGGGCAGCTCCTTGTCAGGAGGTGTCCAGAATTCAGATCTTTGGCTTATGAAGACCAGTGCCTTACCCATTGGTGCAAAATTTCACCCTTCTTTGATGCTATTTCTGAAAAGTGACAGCATGGTTAACATCAATGATATTTCTACCTACCCCACTATCTTTCCTAACATTTTTTCTTCTCTTTGGCGCATTTGAACTAGCAGCCTTTTGACAATGTATATTTTTCTTTTTGCAAAATGAACCTATATATTTCTACTCTTATATCTTCGGGGAGCTCAGATTAAACTGATGAACTCCTTCATTACTCTACCTATACTAGATCAACTGTCAAGATTAAGCAGTTTGACAATATTTTGTTCTCTAATCTAAAACATGAAATTTAAAATGATCAAATCAGGATTAGACAGTCTGATTCGTCATGCATTTGCAGCATAAAAGACAAGCTGCACACAAATATTATTTTGCAACAAAAGAAAAACTAGACAAGCGGGGCTAAGATGTACAATGTATTTTTCATCCCTCGCTTCTCTCTTTGGTTCTATTTTAGGCATGTGGAACCAGAATCTCTCCCTAATCTAAACTCTGTGATAAGTCAATCTTACACAATGTTGTCTGTCTTTTGCACTCACTAACTTATCAGAAAATAAATTCAAACATGCTCAGCTATGATTAGGCTAGATAGCTGAACAAGACATTGGAGTACTAGTAGCGGCATTTAGACTTGCTCGCTTTCCGAAAGACTATTTTTTGGAACATGGGGCTTTTTTCTATCTTCACTCGCCCTCTTTTCTAACTTTTACTGTTTTTGACTTTTCTATTTTTCTATATTTCAAACAATGGTATGTACAATGAATGAAAGTGTTTCAAACTCAGAAATGGAGCTCTTGACAAAAATAATGCTTTAATGTCCTGCCATTTACAGGACCCCCAAAAATTTCAGTCCCATCAGGTTCTTGCAAGAAGAAAGCATTGTTTCCACTGACTGAGCTGATGATGTAAGGCCCTTTCCATAAATTTTCAAACTTGCCATGTTTACCTTTGTCCTCTCTTCTAGAATCCCATTTTAAAACTTTATCTCCAATCTGAAAATCATTTTCCTTAGTTCTTCTATCAAAAATCTTTTTTATTTTGTCTTGTGCTAGCTGAGCCCTTTGGTAAACTTCTTCTCTGGTTTGTTGTAAATGGATAGTCTGATTTACCCTCTTTGCATGTCATTTTCTTCTACTTGGACTTCTTGTAATAGCTTCATTACTGGAACTCCTAAGGATGTTGGGAAAATGGCATCTATGCCATAAACTAGTTGGTAAGGAGACATACCTATGGATTTCTTGGTTGTTAATCTATCAGCCCATAAAGCATGTACTAGTTTCCCATGCCATGCTTTTTGATTTTGTTCCAGAAGTTTTTTGATAATGTTGACTAGGCTTTTGTTAGAGGACTCGGCTAAACCATTACCTTGAGGGTAATAGGCTGTGGAATGTCCTAATGAAATGTGATACTTGTGACAGAAGTCAACCATTATTTTGGAGGAGAAGGCAGCGGCGTTATCTGTAATGATCTTTCTAGGACAGCCAAATCTAGATAGGATATTGGTTTCTAGGAATTTGACGATGACTGAATCGGTGGCATTCCGGGAAGGTATGGCTTCTATCCATTTGGTAAAGTAATCAGTGGTTGTGAGGATGCATTTATGTTGAGCGGATGAGGAAGGGTGAATTTCCCCGATAAAATCCATACCCCATTGTTTGAAGGGTCCTTCAACTATAATGGGATGTAAGGGAAAAGGCAAAAGCTTTTTCTTGCCATCAAAAATTTGACATTTATGGCATGTCATAACTAGTTTGTGAGTGTCAGGGAATAAGGTAGGCCAATAATAACCGGCTCTAAGGATTTTGTTCGCTATGGTTTTCCAGTAGAGATGCCCCCCACATTCCCCTTCATGCATTTCGTGCATGATTTTCCCTACATCAGACTCAATCAAACATTTAAGTAGCATACCAGTGGGATTTTCCCAATACAAAAAACCATCTATAATACAAAACTTTAAATATTTTTGTTTAAGAAATCTCGCTTTTGTTTTTGACAAATTCGGAGGAGCATTCAGATAAGTTAATACATAAAGAATATCTGCATACCAAGGTGAATCCAGAAATATTTGATCAATAGGGGGGAGTGTGCATTCTTCCTATTCTTCTAAGGCATCAACAAAATTTATATCTAAAGCTTGGAGGTTGGTTTCAGCCATTAGCCTTGCAAGTCCTTGTCCTTTAACTAGTTTGGTAGGTCGGATTTCTAAGTCATATTCTAGGATGATAGCGATCCATTTTCCCCTTTTACCATCGGGATCTTGATTCAGAATGTCCTTGATGACAGTATTAGGGACAAAAGCTATGACATGAGAATGCAAGATGTAAACTCGGAAATATTTCAGTGCTTTTACTAATGCGAATGCCTGTTTTTCCATGATGTTGTATTTCAAGGGAGCATCTCTCAGGGATTTGCTAAAAAAGGCAATGGGTTGTTCTTGCCCAGCTGCATTTTTCTGTAACAATACCGCAGCTATTGTGTGTTCTGAGGCGAATGAAAAAATGTAAAAATATTTGGTGAAGTCAGGGCTTATCAATACTGGTGTCTCAGTTAAGGCCCTTTTAATTAGTTCAAAAGATTTTTTGGCTTCTATAGTCCATTTAACCCCTACCTCCTTTTTTAACATATTTGTGATATCTTTAAGGAGTTTAGCAAGGTTTGGGATGAATATTCTTAAGAAATTTATCTTTCCGATAAAGGACTATAACTCCTTTATGTTTCTAGGGTGACTTATCTGTAATATACCTTCGATTCTCTGTGGGTCTATTTTAATTCCTTCTTCCGAAATAATGTGACCTAGGAGTTTTCCTTCCTCTAGACCGAAAAGTGTTTTCTTGGGGTTTAGGGATAAACCATACTTTCTGCATTTTTTGAAAACTTTTCTTAAGTGTGCTAGGTGTTCTTCATCTGATTTAGAATATACTGTTATATCGTCAAGATATATGACTATGAAAACACCTATGTCTTCTGAGAAGGCTATGTCCATGGCTCTTTGAAATGTGGCGCCAACATTCATCAGTCCAAAAGGCATTTTAACGTACATAAAAGTGCACCAAGCGGTGGTGAAGGTTGTCTTATGTTGATCGGTAGGGTAAACCAACACTTGGTTATAACCAGAAAAACCATCAAGCAATTAGATTATTTTAGCGCCTACTACCTTCTGAAGTATGTGGTCCATTTTAGGCAGAGGATAGTTGTCTTTCAGACATGCCCTATTTAGGTTTCGGAAATCTATACAGAGTCTGATTTCACCAGTCTTTTTCCTAACTGAAACTAGATTTGAGACCCACTCAGAGTATCGGAGAGACACTATTATCCCGGCATCATACATATTTTTTATTTCTTTTTCAACCAACGGTAGTAATACTGGGTTTATCCTTCTTAACTTCTGTTTGAAAGGCTTTTGGTTTTCTTTGAGGGGAATTTTATGTTGGATGATGCTGGTGTCATATGATTTCAAATCTTGGTATCCCCATGCAAACACATCTTTAAATTCTTTAAACAACTCAATGTATTTATGTTTTATATGAGGTGGGAGGGTTTTGGACAGTTTGACCTTTCTAGGTTCCTCCGAGCTTCCTATGTTATATTCTTCTATGTCGACTTCAGTGGATTCCATTTTTGGATTTTTGGCCACATCATTAAAATCGAACAATTCCTCTAGAGGTGCAAGCCCTTTGGGTATGGTGTCATTTTCACAATGTAAGACTTCGAGTTCTCTTGGGTCAACATCCTCTCCTATCTTAGTTCCAGATGAAAGGTTTATCGGGTTTAGATATGTCAAAGAAGATAGATTTAAACAAAATCTTACAGTTTATATCGTATTCCCTTTCTTCATTTACCCTAATGTGAAATGTGGTACTTGTAATGATCAACCATTCTTTTGGAGGAAGGCAGCGGCATTATCACAGCAATGATCTTTACCGGGACAGCCAAGTCTGAATGAGATGTTGGTTTTTCTAGGAATTTGATGATGACTGAATCGGTGGCATTCCGGGAAGGTATGGCTTCTATCCATTTGGTAAAGTAATCAGTGGCTGTGAGGATCCATTTATGTTGAGCGGATGAGGAAGGGTGAATTTTCCCGATAAAATCCAGACCCCATTGCTGGAAGGGTCCTTCAACTATAATGGGATGTAAGGGCAAAGGTAAAAGCTTTTTCTTGCCATCAAAAATTTGACATTTATGGCATGTCATAACTAGTTTGTGAGTGTCAGGGAATAAGGTAGGCCAATAATAACCAGCTCTAAGGATTTTTTTCGCTGTGGTTTTCCAGTAGAGATGGCCCCCACATTCCCCTTCATGCATTTCGTGCATGATTTTCCCTTCATCAGACTCAATCAAACATTTAAGTAGCATACCAGTGGGATTTTTCCAATACAAAAAACCATCTATAATACAAAACTTTAAAGATTTTTGTTTAAGAAATCTCGCTTTTGTTTTTGACAAAGTCGGAGGAGCATTCAGAGAAGTTAATACATAAAGAATATCTCAAGTCTCATACCGTTATATCTAGAGCCTTGTTCCCCTTTAGTTGGTTCTCTTGTCTAAAAATTTTCAGGTTCTCTCCCAATAATATTCTTCTGTGAACCCACCTTTCTTGATCATTCACTAGTTATGAAAAATCCTTGCAACACAAAAAATTGTCAACTCATCCTAAAAGAGAATTACTCTCGCTCTAGTACCCCTTTGACAAAGAAAATTTTATGGCATTCACCATATTTGACATGAACTTGTCTTGGGTCCTTTACTCACACTCTATAGCCTAGCTTTGTTTAAATATAAGCAAACCCCAAGTCCCAATTCACCTTTTTTATCTTAATGGAAGATCCCCTCAAGATACTATGTCCTTTTACTCTCGCTCTAGTACCCCTTTGACAGAGCGAATTTTATGGCATTCACCATATTTGACATGACCTTGTCTTGGGTCCTTTACTCACACTCTATAGCCTAGCTTTGTTTAAATATAAGCAAACCCCAAGTCCCAATTCACCTTTTTTATCTCAATGGAAGATCCCCTCAAGATACTATGTCCTTACACCAAGGAAATAACCTTTCTTCTTCCACCATGGCCCTTCGTTATTATATATCAATTAAACCCAAGTAGGTCCAATTATCCAAGTGTGCAATTTCCACATGGCAGAGAGGGTGGCAACAATTCATGGAAACAATGCAAAACCAATGACTAAGATTGACAGTAGGCGATAAGTCAAGGGTGGAGGTTTCAATGCATCACACTAAATTAGGAAATATTCATGAATCTCCAACTAAGATCAAGTCTCGACTACACCAACATGTGTGAAGTACTTACTACACCAACATGTGACAAGTACTGACTACACCAACATGAACCAAGTTCTAACTAAACCAACATGTGTTAAGTCCTAACTCCACCAACATCATTTGGGCTAACCATCCTAACTCCCACCTTACATTATGGGTCCACACTTGGTCGGGGTCAGCTCTTGATTGGAACTTGTATCGGACTAAAGAAAAATATCTATTAAGGTCAGGCCAACTAGCAGGACTTCCCATCTAAAAATGTTCCACATTGTTTCTTTTTATATGGAACGAAACACTTAAAACACTGAATAATCATAAACTCTAAGTTTCAAGCAACTCAAGTTACCTGCAACTTAGTTACTCCATTTAGAAGATCATTCTCCAAAAAATTTCACACTAGACCTCTAAGAAGATAGCTTTTAATTATCCAAGATTTCTTTTAGTGCATACAACCATTAAACTCTCTCCCTCTCTAAACCCCTTGAATTACCGAGAATATCAAGTCCTTTTTCTCTACTCAAATTCCCTCTATCGACAAGAGGAAACCATTGATCCTTATGTTGATCAATGATTTAGACTCTCATCCTCTCTAACTTATAGGTTTCATCTCAAATTTTATATTCAACTCATTGTCCAACATAGAGCAAGCTGATCTATACAAGCTCAATCCCTACACCTAGAATTTCATATCTTAGTACAGAGACTATAGTACCATTCCAATAGACATTAACCCTTTAACACTGGCACAATTTTCACTTAAACATGCATTGAACTATACTTTGACAACAGAATTACTCACATAGAGAATAACTAAATTGATGTAGTTTTTATTTCATAAAAGTACAATTACAAAGGAATTGATATGGTTCTTATCTGAGCTATTCTTGACTCTTCTAATAATAGTATCCCTTATTCAATTCACTCGATAGATTTTCCTATTCTTTAAGCCTCTGATACATTTTAGCATGCCTTAACTCTAACTATATAATTATTTTCATGATTCGCATAAGCTAGGAAAATATCCTAACAACTAGAGCTAATGGGAAACCTATTCAAAACTACATAACTTAGCTTGATGCTTGTCATTATTTATAAAGGCCCAATTGGCCATAAAACCAACCCATTCAAAATATCCTAACAACCCAATGATCTAGATTCTTTATAGAATCAGGACACATGGCTCGTACATGAAAATATTCTTCATAATTTAGATGGCCCTTTTTGGTTTCAAACAAAATGATGTGCCTAGGGTTGACACTCCTGCATCAATCTCTAAGAGAGATGTGATAATTTCATTGTTAGGAATTTCATAATATATTTTATCTGTAAGTACGATTCCTCAAACAACCGATGTTACCCTAACCTTTACAATGTTGAAAATGCCTCATAATACCTGATATCCAGTAACCCTTTTTTGGAGAGTAATTGCTTGCTTCATTGTGGAATAAAATACAAATAATTCTTTAATTTTTTCTGGGACTTTTTCACAACTGGATATACTACATCCTTTATAAATTTTGCTTAATAACAAGCACCTAGAAATCCTCATTTTTAAATATTTTTAGCAACCGTGAAATTATTTGGATAAATTCAAAATATGTATTTTACCTAGAGGAAATACTAACAAATTATTTGTCAAATTGTAAGGGATTGAAGAAGGAAATTTATTTTTTGTTGCTTTCAAACTTGTAAATCTTGTTTGTTTTAGAGAAAATGATGAGGGCGACTTAAACATCATAGAGAACATAAAGCTCAAATTGTTTCTTTTGCAGTGCACTCTTGCATTTGGAGAAGGAAGCATGTCGACTACTAGAGTTTTGAATTTGTTTCTGCTGGACCAACTTCTTTCCCATTCGGAGTAGTTTCGACAATTGAGAAATATATATCTAGTGGTTTGAGTAATTTATCTTATCTTCATGGCTAAAACTAGATTTATGGTCTAGTTTCATGGCACTTCTCCTTAGCTACATATTAGAGTTATAAAATATGCAATCTTGTTTTACTTGAAGATTTGGAATCCAACAAAAACCTAGCATGTACTCTTAATTACAACATCAACATCTAGTAAAGCCTCTATCATCTAAGTGCAAAGAAATTTTTTGATCTACTACAGTTTGACTAGGGGCGTTGCCTATAAATTTATGAGTTAAGAAACAAGATCAAGGAAACTAGGGCTCCATCCTCTAGGGATATCCACCTATTTATCCGGATAGAATTTATCCAGCAACTCTTCAAAAAGAGTTTTGCTACATTATTATTATTATTATTTAAATTCAGTATAAATCAAATTAACATTTTTTTACAATTAATTTTTTCCTTTTATTTCTAAGATATAATTTTTTCCTTTTATTTCTAAAACATGCTAGACCCCTCTTTTCGAGATGTGACATGTTCAATTTTGAGCCTTGTTTGGGTATGAAATAACATAAATTTTGAACTCTATGATAATTTGCACTAAAAAAATTATTAGACATGGTCATAGTAGGCACTACAGAAATCCATTAGTCACTAAATTTTTTTATAACTTGTATTCAAAAATGTATTTGTCGTATTAATGCATGTACGGCAGAAATCCATTAGTTACTCCCATGACAAGGGCTAGAGAAATCCATTTTCAATCAACCCTTGCATTCCAAACTTTATTTATAACTTACATTCTAAACATTATAATAAAGGAATAATTTTGCATTCTAAACTATAGTATGAGTTTCATTCCTAACTTTATTATAATTTGAATTCTTAACTTTATAATAAAAGAATAACGTCCCATGATATTATGTCCTACTATACCAGTTATACATTTTGGAAAAACTTAAGGTGTTCTTAAATTCAAGCATTGTTTATTAAAGAACAAGCTTCATTTTACTAGCTTTGGTAAAGAAAACCAAGTCAGCATTAAATTTAATGTCGGCAAAGTGCATTACTCGAATCAAATCACCATCACCATTGGGAGAGTAGCTGCCAAACTCTTGATTTATCAAGAATTTATAAAAATAAAATTCTTTTGAGGAACAAACCTCGAGCTTTTTTTATACTGTAAAAGTTTGAATAGAGTATTGCAAGATCCAAGTACTTGATATATTTATACTTTTCTCTAATTTTGGATCCATGTAAACATTATGAACTCTTCCATACCATACACCTCTAGATGCAATTACTAGATAATAATTTGGTATGATATAATATATCATTAAACTAATATACTATTTTTTATCCCCAATGTTACATACTATATTATTTTTTATCCCCAATGGTACGTATTATAGGGAAATGGTACATACTATAGGGCAAGCTCATTGGGCTTGGCTTGCAAATAGGTTTTTGTTTCTTGGACCTAAAATCTACCATAAGTTTATTTATATTTTTTTGGATTTTAAATGTTTGGATAAAGTTGATCACATATATTATAAATATAGATTAATTTTAATTACAAATCTAGAAAGCATTAGGATGGATCAAATTTCTTGATTACTAAATTTCTTATGCAAAACATGAAAGAAAGGTTTACATCTAGAGACATTTGATGCTTCTCAACACTTACTATAATCATGTGTGTGTGTAATTTTTTATTGTTTTAAATTGCATGTTTCATTGTCATGTTTTAATGTATAAATGGATTCAACCACTTGAAAATTTCTTGACTTGAATTTTTTTGTTTGCACTTGGATTATATACACTAAACAAGTTTAACTTGCAATTCCATAATTTATTTGAAAAAGGGGGAGAAGAGAATGTAAAATAGTGAGACTACTTGAAATCTTTGATCCACCAACGTGGATCCATCTTAACTCTGGAAAAGTTTGAATAGAGTACATTAAGTGTAACTTAAGTTGGTATCAGGCTATGGGGACCCTCGGTATTGTTGGGAAAAAGACTGAGAGAGGGGGGGGGCGGGTGAATCAGTATTTACAATAATCACAACAATATTTTACTTTTCTCTTACTGATTTCTATATGCAACTTTGATTAACCCAACTAGCATATATACGCGGATACACTAACAGAAACTTGCTTATATTGATAAATCGATTGTTAGATGAACTTTCAGAAACATTATTTAACCCAGCTTATCAGTTATGCATCAGATAGTTAAGCACTAAATATGTGCAGTAATAACAAAATAAAACATCACACAAGAGCATCACACATGAAAACCAAGATTTAAGGTGGAAACCCAATTTGGGAGAAAACCACCATTTTTGTCGTCTCTGTCTTCAATATTTATTATATGGAAAAATGCTTACAATATTGTACTGATGCAGACTCATATCAGCACGCATGCATCTACCTGTAGAAGGTTGAAACCTTCTCTTGTTCTCCAGCTGCTACTGGAAGGGAGCTCCAACACCCTGATCTCGTTTACCAGCCACTACTGGAAGGGAGCTTCAACCCCCTTGATCAGATCACCAGCTTCTACTGGTAGGAAGCTTCTACTTCCACACTGAAGGCTTCAACTCTCAGAACCACTTCAGACCACGTTTCATCAATTTTCACACTAGATCCCACAGCTTCAACACAACACTTCATAAAGATCAACACCAATAAACCTAACCCCAACTTCAATCATAATAGTGAGATCACTGTAACTGGAACACAATAATAAACTCAGATTTTAGAATCAGTATGTAGAATCAATCTCAACTCTGATAATTCATTATCTTAAAATTCATAAGCTACTTCACTGTACTGAACCCACGTGTATATGCGCTTTCCTTCACACCAACCTGCGTATAGATCTGAGAATAGTGAATTTACAAAATATGTTCAGTCTGAGAGCCAGATCTGAGGCTTTTAGTCAGATATATTTTCAGTATTGTTGAACCCTTAATCAATTAGTCATGATTAAACATATTTACTCACTCATTGATCAGATTTGTACATATTCAACTTAGCAGCATATACAGTATTCAAGCAACCCAGATCTATATGAAGACTTCATAGACAGATAATAGAAATATAGCAGCAATAAACAGATAACCTCTGCAGTAAGCTTCAGAAAACCCTGACTTCCATATGCACTTTTCTTGAGACAAATCCACGTATATACGCGCTTTCACCGAGACAAATTAGCGTATATATCTGTAAATATTAATTTTGTAGAATGTTTCAGATCTATAGACTTCCCAAGATTTCTTCACTTCACTTCAACAAACATGCGCCAAGTCACAGATCTAATCATCTCTTCAATAGATCAAGTACATAGTTATTTCAGGTCTAGAGATCTTGATCCATCATTGTATCCAAGGGTGCATCATAGATTCAGATCTACCACTAAAACAAAGTTCATCCCATGCAAATATATTTCAGAGAGAAGTATTCAGTACCGGTCCTTACATATGCACTCTCCTTGCACTATGATCTTGTTCTCCTTATATATATTTGGCCTTTACCAATACCATGAGCCAAAACCACACAACTTCTGATGGTATTGTTGGACAGAATCAAATAGACGACACATCACTCAATATTGTGGGCTAATACCATGGTAATGCCCCCTGGTATCATAATTTTAGAGTGCAAAAGGCATACAAGGCTTTGCTTCTTCGTACCCGTGTGTATATGCGACTTCTCTTCATAATAACTGCGAATATACTAATTATGGATGTATACACGGGTTGCATGTGTACCAAGTAGCATATGTACGTGGGTTGCCTTCATCAAACTTGCGTATACCTTGAGAAATATTTCCTATTTCATTTCTTTGGCACTTACATGAATTCCTTTCTCTGACACATCTGAACTGACCTGTAGAAACATAATTTATATTGTTAGTGTCCCGTGATTTAGCAGATCGGCAGACCAAATCCACAGGGTAACATCAGACCATTCTTTGGAGTCCTAGGACCTAGCCTTCCTGGACTCAAAGAGGGCTCTCTCTATTTTTTTGCAAAGGATGTGAACTTGTTTGCTTTTAGGGTTTGATTTTAGGCTAGTTTTTATGTTTAGGGTTTGTTTGTTTTTTGGGTTGGGTAAATGATCAAGTAGAATAGATGGAATGAGAGATTTTCAAGTCATTGGGCTATGGATTCTACAAAAATTCATGGAAGGTTAAAAAATGGATCGAGGAGCATCGCATGGAAAATCTAGCATGGTCATATGGATTCTCAAGGTTTGGTGAAATGAAATGAACATCAATTTTGTGAACAAAGTAGGGCAAAGGGCAATCAATAATCCTTTGTCAAATACTTAAAACAAGAAGGGACCTCAACATTATTTGGCATAAAGAAGTAATCAATAGACAGGGCACACCAATAACTTTTTGATTCAACTCAAGCAAGTAAGCATTTCAGACAAACAATCCAGTGAAATATAGAAGGCGAGAAACTCATTTAACTTGTAGTGATTTCACATTCAAGGTTAGAAAACATTTAAGATTAACACATAACTTGAATCAAGGAAGAGGGAACTCCTAGACATCGTTGATCAGAGCTATAAATATCTTTGAAACAATTTTTCAAGCATGGACAAAGGGTATGATTGAAACATAGCCTCTTTGGTAAACCTAAACAATGGTACTTCAAAGAGAGACCTCAAAACAATGTTTTAGTGATATCAAAAAAGCAGGGCTTACCATAAAAAATCTATGATATCTACTGTATTAAACCATTCATAATTCCTTCTGTTGTTTGTTAAATTCTATTTTCATTGTAATGAATTTCCAACATATATATATATATATATATATATATATATATATATATATATATATATATATATATATATATATATATATATTGCATGCAGACTGTAACATGATAGATACTAGGGAAAAATCCCTCTTCGTGACTTTTTTCTTTTCTTTTCTTTTCTAAAATGCTAATGTTTACAGTTTAAATGTTGAGTTTCCTTATGCAAAAGAATTAACAATTTATGTGTAATTATAATTCCATATAGGAGTGTTCTCTTGTACACTCTATATCTAGGAAAACATAATCAGAATTATTTGTTAAATTTATGTACTTCTATTATTTTTCTTTCCAGTTCAACAATATTTATTTATACGTCTAGTTAGAGAATATGTTTGAACCATATATGTTCGTGTAATATCATATCCAGCAAGCACGATCTACTCAGAACCTTCTCTAGAAGGGTCTGGGTTTACGGTTCTCTCTTTAATATTTAACTAGCAATGATACTTTTTTCTAAAATCTATTAACTGTAACATAAAAGAACAGGAAAGTTTCCTACCGAATAACAAGATCTGTAATTTTTACAAACTTCTATTCACAATTTACAGTAAACAGAATACTTATCTTGTCTGCTTTTCTGTGACTGATATTTTGCCTCCCATCCATGAGTGAGGCTATTACATCCTCCAACTCTCCCTCGTGCTCCAAGCCTGAGCCTTGCGGCGAGTAGAAATTCTGGAAGAGACCTCAGGACAATCCGGTCCAGTCTCCAATTCCAGTATCCACAGAAGATTTGAGAATTCCACTAGCTAATACTAGTACAGGAATCTTTTCCAATCTTTTCCTTTCTCCAATTCAGAAACAGAGAACCCCTAAACCTCACTGGGATTCCATTTTTATCCTCAGAGGTTGGGCAATTGTTTCAACTAAATTCTATTCAACCAACCCTCAGATCTTGAATTTACTTTTTACTATCAGTCTTTTACTTATGGAACCAATTCCATAATCGATTTCCATTATTAAAAATTAAATTTATGTCCACAAAATTTTTTTTCAATATAATAATAATAAATGTTTGAAAAATTCTAACAAATAGCTTAACAACTAGTTAATGAATAAACCAGTGGTTACAACTTCCCCCCCTGGAAGTGAACACCGTCCCTGGTGTTCGCATTCTGCTCCAACAAATAGTTCAGGATAGGCTTCCCGAACAAAACCTTCATCCTCCCAGGTAGCTTCTTCTGGGCCAAATTACTTCCAGTGCACTTTAACCTGGGCGATGGCTTGTTTCCGGAGCATGATTTCCCTCCGATAAATTATACAGTGAGGTTCGACCAGAAATTCCCTGTCCGGCTCGACCTACAACAAGGATCTTTAATTAGTTTTACTCATAAATCTCAACATTTTTAATCAATCTGGTTTTCATATTCTACCTGAATATTCTGCCAGTGAATTATATGTTTTGAATCATGTATGTATCTTTTCAATAATGATACGTGAAAAATGTTTTGTACTCGAATATGACTGGGCAAAGCCAATCGGTAAGCCACAGGTCCTACTCCTTCCAATATTTGGAACGGACCGCAAAATCTGGGAGCCAACTTGGCACAAGATGCCCATCTCAAAGTGTTTTTCTTTGGCTTAATCCTTACATACACATGGTCACCCACTTCAAATTCACGATAGGTCCTTTTCTTGTTTGCATACACTTTTTGCCTATCCTGTGCTGCGTTCAAATTTTGTCGGATTTTATTTACTTCTGTCTCCATTTCAGCTAACATGTCGGGTCCAAGCATCAACTTGTTTTCTGGGCTACTCCAATTAATAGGAGTTCAACACTGACGCCCATACAAGGCTTCAAATGGACTCATCTTGAGTGACTCCTGATAGTCGTTGTTGTATGCAAACTCCACTAGGTGTAAATATTCTTTCGACCTAGTTGGTTGTTGCATTACATACAGACGTAACATGTCCTCCAAAATTTGGTTCACTCGGTCTGTCTGTCTGTCCATCTGTGGATGATATGTAGTGCTGAAATTAATTTTAGTTCCCAACCCTGTGAAAAATGTTTTCCAGAATGTCGATGTAAATTTTACATCCTTGTCAAAAATGACAGTCTTTGGAATACCATGCAATCTAAAGATCTCTCACATGAATATATCTGCTATCTGCACTATCTTATAAGTGGACTACACTGGTATAAAGTGTGCTGATTTGCTCAACCGATCCACCACTACCATAATTGAGTCATTATGTTTCTTAGATCTTGGTAGTCCGGTGATAAAATCTAATGATACCACCTGCCACTTCCATTCAGGTATTGATATAAGCTGCATTAGTCCAGCTGGATGTCGGTGCTCTACTTTTACCTACTGGCATTCTATACATTTGTTTAGATATTCTACAATATCTTTTCTCATACCTGGCCAGAAGTAATTTTTCCTCATTGCTGTTAACATCTTTTGATATCCAGGATCTCCGGAGTAATTACTACGATGGTATTAATTCAAAATCAGTTCCTTCAACTCCATTCTGTTAGGAATGAAATTTTTTTCTTCTGAAAATCAACAAACCATCCTTATCAATTTCATAATCTGCAGATTTTCCTTGGTCCTTGAATTATTTTGCTTGCTGCCATATAAACTTATATTCAGGATCTTTATCTGATTTTGCTTTTATTTGCTCTAGAAATCTACACTCAACCTCATTAAAATATAGTTCATAAACACCATACAATTTTCTGCTCAATGCATCAGCTACTCTGTTATCCTTACCTTTTACGTGTTGCATATCAATATCAAATTCGCTCATGAAGGCATTCCACCTTGCCTGGCGAGAATTAAGATCATCTTGCTTAAAATAGCTGGTTAAACTGCTCTAATCAGTTTTGAGCACAAACCTTTTCCCAAGTAGGTAATGCCTCCATACCCGGAGAGAATGCACTACTGCGGTCAGTTCTAAGTCATAAGTTGAGTACCGATGTTCATGCTCTTTCAATTTTCGTGACTCATAAACAACTACTTTACCTTCTTGTGACAAAATCGCTCCAACACCTTCTTTGCATGCATCAGTGCAAACTTCAAATTCTTTATTAGAATCTGCTACTCTTAATACTGGGGCCGTCGTCAATAACTACTTTAGTTTTTCAAAGCTTTCCTGACATTCCTTTTTCCATTTGAATATTTTTCCTTTCCTCTGTAAGGAAGTAATAGGAAAAGAAATTTTTGAAAAACCTTTAATAAACCGCCAGTAATAACCAATCAGCCCCATAAATGATCGTATGTCCACCAAGCTTTGAGGTACTTTCCATTCCATAATTGTTCTGATTTTCTCAAGAACTATTGCAATGCCTTTAACAGTAATTACATGTCCAAGGTATTGTATTTCTTCCTTGAAAAAATCACACTTGCTGAATTTTGCATACAACTGATGCCTTCTCAGCATTTCAAGTACTATTCGCAAGTGTTCTTTGTGTTCCTCTGAATTCTTAGAATAAACTAAAATGTCATCAATAAAAATCAACACAAAGTTATCCAGATAGGGGTGAAATATACTATGCATAAATCTCATGGATGTTGCTAGTGCATTCGTCAACCCGAAAGGTAGCACCACAAATTCATAGTGCCCATACCTTGTACAAAAGGCAGTCTTATGTATGTCTTCGTCCTTTATACGAATCTTATGGTATCCCGGTCTTAAATATATCTTTGAAATTACTGTTGCTCCCTTCACTTGATCAAACAGATCATCGATTCGCGGCAGAGGATATCTGTTTTTAATAGTCAATTTGTTTAGCTGACGGTAATCCATGCACATTCGCATAGTTCCTTCCTTCTTCTTCACAAATAGTACAGGTGCTCCCCAAGGAGACACACTTGATCGTATATATCCCTTATCCAATAATTCCTGTAGCTGCATTTTTAACTCAGTTAATTGAGGTACACTCATTTGATAGGGTGCCCTTGAAATTGGTGACGCTAATGGTATCAATTCAATTGTAAAATCTATATCCCTTCTAGGTGGCAATCCTGGTATTTCCTCTAGAAATACATCCTTGAACTCTTGCACTATTAGTATATTTTCCAACACAGGGGCCTTCTCTTTAGAGTTAGTAAAGCCCACTTGAATGGCGTACAACTGGCATCCTTTCCTCATGCATTTGCCCATTTGGGATGTTGTGATTGGTCGCAACTATAAGGGTTTCTTTATCCCTTGAATTTCTTGGCGAGTGCCATCTTGTTTTCTATAGTAGATAACTTTTTCTTTGCAATCTACCAGTGTCCAATGCTTTTCTAAACAATCCATACCAAGTAATACATCATAAGATCCCAACGACAAAATATTAAAATCCACAGTTAGTTGTTGTTCATTAATTGTTAGTGCACAATTCGATATTTTGGCACTAACCTTCCTCTTAGCTCCAGTAGCTAGCTGTACTAGCTAGGATTTTCTAAATTTCTGACTTTGTAATTTACATCTCTCTACTAATTTCGGACTTATATGGCTTAAACTTTCACCTGGGTCTACCAAGATAGAAACAGGTTGGGATAGCAGTTTACCTTCTAGTTCAATCATTGACGGCTAGTAGTCAGCTTGTCAATCGTCCAACGCAACATTAATCATGGGTATGTTTCCGGCGACATCACCAACTATTGAGGCCTCCTGTAAATTGGCTATTGTTTCACTCCTACCTCACTGTGGACAGTTTCGGTAATAGTGAGCCTCCCCACAGCCCCAACATTGTAGAGGTGGCTTTAGATTCTGAGTTTGTTCTGACTTACTGGAAGCTTCTGCAGGTTTATCATCTGCAGGCCACCTTACTCTTTGATGATTCTTACCAAACTGTTTACTAACTAAACTTCTCGCAGTACCTTTAAAATTACTGGTTTTGTTTCTTTTAAATCCAAAACTGCCTTTATGGTCTTTCTTTGTCTGCCAGCTTTTACCTTGCTCCACCTTGGCTTTTGCTTGTTGGTAACACATTCTGGCTTTTCTGGTAGCCTCATCCATTGTTTTAGGATTTACGAACTCTATACATTCTTTCATATGAGTCGGAAAACTGCTTAGGAACCTCTACACTTTAGCTTTTTCATCTCTCAAGTAGGGCACATAATACAGTAAGAAAGTAAATTTAGTGATATATTCATCCATTGCATTTGTCCCAGCTTCAAATCATGGAACTCCCTGTATTTTTCATCATAAATGCATTCTGTTAAGTACTTATCCTTAAAATACTACTGAAATGTATTCCAAGTTACATCTTGGTCATCTATACTGCGGACATTTTTCACTTCCTCCCACCATAAGGTGGTTTTCTCCCTTAGATGATAAATAGCTAATCTGGCCTTAAGATTACTACTATATTCATATACTTGGAAATATTTATTCATATTAATCACCCACGCCTCAGCTACTTCCTCCTCTATGCCATCAAACATAGGAGGTTTTATTTTTCTAAATTCACCTTGAAGCTCTACCTTTTGCCTTTTTATTTCTTTCTGATCTGATACATTATCAGATTCAGCTCCATTATAATTCTTATTTCAGTTACTACGCTGAGACTGACTCCTTTCCATTATGTCTGTATCATGATCTCTAGTTTTCTATTCATTTCTTTCCTGGAACTCCCTATCTGTACTTGGCTTCTCATTTTCTTGATTCTGTTTGTCACAGAGACATTTCAATATCCTCTCCTGCTCTTGCATCAGTCGTGCATTATCGTCTCGCACCTTTTCCATTTCCTCTTGTATTTTCTGCACAGTGTTTAAGAGGATACTAGTTTGATGCTGCTATTCCTCCAATAACTGACTTGTTTGTTGATGTTGTTCTACCCCCAGCTATATCCACATTTCTGGGTTTAATTCGGATTAGGGTTGTGCTTCCCCAACGATCGGAGGTCGTTGCTCTATCGGTGTCCTCCTCATTTTATCTTGCTAAACTCCTTCTCTATGCATCATTAATACGCAACTTACAAATTTAGTTGACCCTTGAGGGTCCCAGTGTTACAACGTTGCTTTGATACTACTTGTAACGTCTACTATATTATATCATGTTAAACTACCATAATAATAAAAATTTACAATTATAAAACACTATTAAAATTCCTTCAATACATAATCATATGTCTATTCATTACAACATTCTGTTTTAAGGGATTACCATACTATATAGCAAACATATGTTTACTTACATATATCTATATTCTCATGACATGAAATGAATTGGCATCATTAATATTTTTGACATTGGTACAACATATAAACATTGGTGATCAAACCCACTTCAGTTATGCGTACTCTATAGATTTGGATGTTAATATAAAATTCGATCATATGCCTTATCCAAGGTATCATACTTTTGAATATTAATGGCATAAGTTATTTCATTAATTATCTCGTCTTGGTAAATCTCCAGTAATTAAGTATGTCTGGGCTTTAGGTTACGGTCTACAACTGTGTAGGATTACTTGGTAGTATTTCTACCGTTCGATTCAATCTCCTTGCTATCGACAATGGTGAGATGATTGAGACGGTTTAGGCTAACTAAACAGTTTCCCCCGTCTCCCGCCTTGGCATCATTGTTGCGTTTTTTTTTTTTTTTGGTGGAGAAATCTTGAGCTCTGCAACACCTTGCTGCTTCAGTGTGCATCCTAGGGTTACAGGAGTAAAGATCACTGCTTATCATTCCTCCATGGCTCTATTATTACTTGCAGTGTTTCGTTTATGCTTAGGGAGTTCTGCTTTAGTTCTTCTAGTGTAGAGCCGTTATTCTTTCTGGCCGCCTCTCTGTTGGACAAGTGCATTATGCCTTCACAACAGTCTCCAAATTTACGCAATATGGTAATTTCTTACAGTTAAAACTTACTTCTTGTTAATAGATTTTCTGAGTAACAATATGCATTGTTTTTCCTTTATTATTTCAGAACCCTCCGATACATTTGAACCATGGTGTTCACCCAGTTCTTACGGTTATTTTGTGAATGATTTTATTTTAGGTACAAATCGGTTTGATCCACAATGGGCTTAAATATCAAGCAATATTCTCTCGCTCTCAACCATCGCAACTAGTAAGTAACAAGAGCGCTTCCTCCAGCATTTCCTTCACAATTCCAAGTTGTAATTCTCACCTCTGCTTATTCTACAGGCGAGGATTCTTCCTTCGATGGTCGAACAGTGCCCAATTAAGTTCTGCTTATCTTTTTATTATATTGAAGCTATACTTCAAAGCTTGGTCTTATTTGGGATTCTATTCTTGTATAGTTAATTTTCCCTTTCGGTTCTCAAGAACTTATCATTTTTTTTAAACGAGGGTTTTCTTAAGGCTTCTACTAGAGTAATAATGTTACCATCTTGTTTACTCAGCAATCTCTATTATTACAGAGGATATTGTTTACGCTTATCTTAAGGATTTTAGCTTGTAGCCTACAGCCTTAAACTACGACTTGATTAACAGTGAAGAGAATCATTTAGCTAATAAATCAATGTATTCTGTGTCTCACCACTATTATTTTGGCTACAATACTTAAGAGTTTAATTTGAAATTTCTCTATTGAAGTTTGTTATTGCTTCTGAGTTATTTGCTCACAATAATTATCTGCTGACAATTTTAATTCCTTCTACTATTTGTTAAATTCTATTTTCATTGTAATGAATTTCCAATATATATATATATATATATATATATATATATATATATATATATATATATATATATATATATATATATATATTTACCATGCCGCAATCTTTACGAGTTTTTACTAGGGAAAAATCGCTCTTCATGACTTTTTTCTCTTTTTCTTTTCTAAGATGCTAATGTTTATAGTTTAAATATTGAGTTTCCTTATGCAAAAGAATTAGCAATTTCTATGTAATTATAATTCCATTACTGGAGTGTTCTCTTCTACATTGTTATATATATATATATATATATATATATATATATATATATATATATATATATATCTGGGAAAACATAATCAGACTTATTTGTTAAATTTCTGTACTTCTATTATTTTTCTTTCCAGTTCAACAATATTTCTTTATGCATCTAGTTAGAGAATATGTCTGGAACATATCTGTCCATGTAATATCATAGCCAACAAGGACGATCTACTCAGAACCTTCTGTAGAAGGGTCTGGGTTTATAGTCCTCTCTTTAATATTTAACTAGCAATGATACATTGTTCTAAAATCTATTAACTGTAACATAAAAGAACAAGAAAGTTTCCTACTGAATAACCAGATCTGTAATTTTTACAAACTTCTATTCAAAATTTACAATAAACAGAATACTTATCTATCTGCTTTTCTATGACTGATATTTTGCCTCCCATCCATGAGTGAGGCTATTACATCCTCCAACTCTCCCCCATGCTCCAAGCCTGAGCCTTGCGGTGAACATAAATTCTGGAGGAGACCTCGAGACAATCCAGTCCAGTCTCCAATTCCAGTATTCACAGAAAATTTGAGAATTCCACTAGCTAATACTAGTACATAAATCTTTTACAATCTTTTCCTTTCTCTAGTTCAGCAACAGAGAACCCCTAAACTTCACTGGGATTCCATTTTTATCCTTAGAGGTTGGGCAACTGTTTCAACTGAATTCTATTCAACCAACCCTCAGATCTTGAATTTACTTTTTACTATCAGTCTTTTACTTATGGAACAAATTCCATAATCAATTTCCATTATTAAAAATTAAATTTCTTTCCATAAGATTCTTTTTCAATATAATAATAGTAAATGTTTGCAAAATTCTAGCAAATAGCTTAACAGCTAGTTAATGAATAAACCAGTGGTTACAGTTTTTAAGCTGCAAGGAAGTCTGAACATGTATGATAAATTAGGATACACCATTCTCAATGATGGGAGTTGTCTACCAACGAGAATACCTTGGATGGCAAATTTTTTGCCAAAATCAGGTAGTTGGAGTGTTTGAATTGCACTTTTGATGGGGAAATAGATCCAGCAATATCAAAAACCCTTAGGACACCCAAAATATTGAAGTTTAATGACTTTAACCTAGATTTTTAAAAATATTTGTGAGAAATTTTCATAATATTATGTAAATTCTGAGTTATTCTATGGGTTTTTTAAGACTATGGCTCAATAATCTCTGAGCTACTCAATTTAACCCCTGGATCATGACCAATATCCCACCATACATGTCACATACCAGCTATGTCCAGGCTACACATCAGCTAAAATGAAAAGAAGTATTATATGATATGGATACACCTAATTCAACAGAAGCTTTAACCACAGCCAGCATATCGTTCACCAACGGTGGGAGTATCCGAGCAAGCAAGGGATCATTTTTGTTTAGGAGTGTACCAAATTACCAAATGAGGAGGACTAACAGGCTTGCAGTGCTAATTAATATTGGCAGGAAAATATTAATTAGATAAACCAACACATCGGACGCACCCATACTAGGTATGAATTTCCACTTTACACATCAGCTAAAGAAATAAACAAAATGGAGTGGTTTCCAATCAGTGTGGGTTTTAATTTGTTTTAATAGAGTTAGAGGTTTCAAGTTCAACTCCTGGTCGCGATGGCTCCTTCGATGAAGGGATAATACTGTTACAGATTTGCATGGAAAAAATTGTGTAAACAATGGCAGTGCAACCATGGTTGAAGAAGCCAAATATTTGGAAATAAAATTTGTTAAAATATGTAATTACTTGCCGCATGTAGAGTTAGACAATCAGTTAATTAATAGTTGAGTTAGTCGAGTTATGTGATAGATGAATTTGGTAAGTTAGAGAGTAAGTTAAGTGAGTGATGGTCAAGTTGAGTTATGTGAGTGTGTGAATGTCAAGTTAGGTTAAATACCCTTTGTCAGGTTCATTGTATTAATCAAGATTGTGATTGAGAGATTGAAGATTAATAGAGAGTTGTTGCTCGTGTTTGTGTTATTGTGTGAAATGTTTGTGTCAATTTGTGCCTTTACTCTTCTGCCATTCCAACAAATTTGGTATCAGAACAACTTTACAAAGAATGAGAGGAAAAACGGATTAGCAAGCATCCGTGTGTAAGAAGAGGAAATTTTTTTTCCCTACTTATTTCTGCTATAACGCAGCTATTATGTTATAGATAGAGCATTATAACATTGGATCACACAATAGAGAACTGCTTTACTCATCGATTAATGCTGGAACTTTTTGGCTTTTCCATGTGTTAGTGGACTAACGCGGGACGTTGGTTTAAGGCTAGCATTAGCACACTATTGTATTCAACAAGGGGCATCTTAGTAAGTTCATATCAAAGTTTTATAAGGTTTGAAGTTTCATATTAATACTTTATGACATACGAATTATTAGTCCCTGCCGCCTGCGGCTAAGGCAGGGACTATAGCAATCAAATTGGAGACATAACATTAATATTTATGTATGATAACCTATAGTTTTCTATTTCTCTTTTATGAATAATGATGTCACAAAAAATCAAATCAACATATTAGTGGTTACAACGAATAAGAAACTTTCTCATATTATTTGGCCTCTTCCCGAGGCGAAGAGGCCATACATGTATATTTTTCAAGGTTAAAAATATTGTTTTCATCGATATTTTTAAAAATAAAACTAATGTCAGCATTATTTCCTTGGCAGGAAATGTTTGCTTGCCATGTTTACATTCTCATGGTTTTTTTCTTGGCATATGAATTTTAGCCCCACTGCCCACCACTGTCGTCTTTTCTTGGCATATGAATTTTAGCCCCACCGCCCACCACTGTCGTCTAGTCGTTTGGGTCACACGCCAACCAAATTTCCACTACCACCTGCACACCCATGCCGTTCGTGTGCAATTCTTATGCCGCCATCTACACACCCATGCAAAAAAATTTCTATGACGTATCCTTTAAAGGATACAACATGCTCCTGTTCATGCTGTCTGTCTGACATGATTTGCTCCACCAATTGTTTTCAAAATTCTGCAATGTTAGTGATGGCATCAAAGGTTGGTGAGTCCTTCATCTCTGCATCAATGAATCATACTCCATCAAACTTCAGTGAGTCCTCTAGCTCTGCATCAATCAATCAGACAGCCTGCATAACAACTTCTATAAGATTTGCAGAATTTACCTCTTTGCCTTCTGGGAAAAGTAAGCCCTACACATAACAAAACTGGTTTGATTAGAAAATGGGATCCAGACCAGTGACCACGACCATCCTCACGTGGGGATGCATCAAATGAGAGAACTTGCTAGGCATTGAACACAGTACCCACAAACCTCAACTCACTGGGAAGCTGAGAATAATGAAGGTGAGCTTTGAATTCCAAGGCCTAAATTATGGAAATGTATGTAACCCAACTCAATCTCCAATGTCTTTTATGTCTTTCTTTTCAGCTCCCAACCTAAATTTTTCTCTAATAATTTCAGTCACTCAGAGTTCTGAAAAGACATGTTTCATTCATGTTATAAACACAATCTAAAATTTAAATTGCTATGACAGAATATTTTTTGGATGTCACAGGTGCACACCCTAGAAAATAATTGTCTTGTTTGTTTAGATTCATTATTTGTGCTATGCTAGAGACAATCCACCTTGTACAAAATTCTATGTCAACTCCAGTCCATTGCAAGATAGTACACTAGTTTAGAACTACAAGTTTATAACTGTATACTCAAATAAACTAGTTGAATACTTTCTAATAAGATTAGAATCTAAATTAGAGTAACCATATGAGAAATATTTGAAGTAATTTGTGAGATAATTTAAGAAGGAAATTAAAAAGGTTTAATGTAATGTAGAAATCAAACTCTTTCAAGTAGCAAATAAAAACTTCAATACAACCTGTATATTTGATATGTAGCTAATTTTGTGTTCCTCAATTTAAATCAAATTCTCTAGAGTTATTTAACTATTCCTTTCCACCATTTCAACTTAGGAATTTGGACATATATCTAACAAGCTCATGATGTATATTTGAGAGAAGATATTTTATATATACTCTTTTAGTATCTTAGTTTTACTCTCTGTTTTTGTATATCTTCTAACCAATGAAAATAATTCTAAAATTGACTAAAAAATTAAATAAATAAACTTGAGCATTGACCGAGCCTTTTACCTCCTTTCCCCAAGAGCTGTTGTCTTCATAATGGCTGCTGCATAAATTTAGAGCTTCTTTAATTGTATAACTGTTGAGCCGGATTTGTCCTCTTCCTAACCCTGACATGGAAAATTTTTGAAATAAAGGAGAAAAGCCTAGTTCTGAACTATTACCTTCCAACTTCTCTCATAATCCTGTACATACCAAAAAAAATGGAAATAACTATTTATTTTCATGTGAAAATGTATTAGGAATATGAAATAATACTTTCCTGGTTTATAACCGCACAAAGCAGCTCTTTGATGGACACACCCTATTCCACAGTAATAAGGACCTTGAATCCCATCCAAGCCTTTGAGTAGTACCTAAAGAACCTTGCAATATATTAAGTCTTTATTAATTTCTGAATATATTTATATATATTAATTGTTGAATTTTTACCAGTGAAAATGGAACAACTTAAAGGCTAAATTGTAGCAGGACATGATTTTTGATCACTCACATTGTATAAAAAAACAATCATATTTCCGTAAAGATCGCCTTTATCAACATTGCCAAAAACTTGTGGAAATTGAACAAAGGCCATGGTTATTCCAAGGTTTAGATCCATGAAAAAACACATAACATGTCTAAGAGCCTTGGAATCATTAATGTACATATCGCAGTCTAGATTTAAAACAAAAGGGATACCATTAAATACTTCTGACACTCGAAACTGCAAGCATGCATGGTCCACTGATTCAGGAATTCATGATATTAGAGAATTTACTTAGCAAGAATTTTTATTTGTATTTCAATATTACATATGTATCAAGTCTTTTTATCAATCCAGAAAAGGGCTGCTAATTAGAATACCAGTGCATTCATAGCCCCAACCTTGAAATGGTGTTTACAGCCTGTAGTTTTCTCCCGTACTACATATACAAGCAGCGGAAGGCTCAGAGGTTTGCATCCTTCAGTTGCAATATTAGTCTCTGGTATTATAACCTGCATAGTCGAGCTACTGCAATATTACTCTCCGGTATTATAACCACAGACCATATTCCAACTCGCTTTATAAGAATCACTCCACCACGCATTGCTTTTGCATATGAAATATAATGGAGAACTACTGGAAGAAAGGGCCCTACGAGCAGTTACTTACCCACTCTTTTTTAGACCAGAAAGATCTTTACTCATAGATTCTTGGCTAGATGCAGTCGTCAAACATTCGACTATAAATTCTTAAAACCATAAGTTCTGAATGTTGAAAATGCAACAAGATGATGGAGCTTAGTGAAAAGAAGTCGCCTTCACTAAGTGGGCCCATAGGCTATTTTTGGCGCAAAGTCTATTTTTAGACTATGTCTATTTTTAGACATATGGATCATGGTCTATGAGTTGCAGGATGATATTTATGGATGATTGGTCGAGTTGGTAAAAATAGATGGACCTCTATTTTTAGACATTGGGCGGTTTCTATTTTTAGACTGCCGGGCTAAAAATAGAACAGTCAAATATTATTAAACCTTAATAATATTTAGACTATAAACATTATCTTATCCTCTTGGAGCACTTCAGTTTGATGCTTGGATGTGGCACATGCAGCTGACAAAAGGAAATATGCTTTTCCTAAGGGTTAGTTGAGCTATTGCATGGTTGACTTCAGTTAGAACTCATGTGGCAGAGTTTGGTGGAGTTGATGAGACAGTTGGTGGAGTTGTGTTCGGTTTAACTTAGTTGAACTAGTTGTATTTAGTATAACTGATAAATACACTAGTGATGAGTGGTGTGAATTAATTATTAATTAATTCACTAATTATTAACTCATAAATCAACTAAAGAATACATCGGTTAACTGCAATGCATGGACAGTTCAGTGGAGACCAGTGTTAGAGGTGGGTGAAAGGGTGAGTCTACTATCAGTTGTGACTATAGCTGTGCATGAGATTTGCACACACATTGATTGAGATTGCCAATGAGGATTTCACAGTATAAGCCAGGTGGATTCAAACTTGGATCTTATCATTATTCATGTTGGATTGCGCAGTAGAGGCAGGCAGACTTGTGGAGGAGATTTGAACTTGTGACTTGTTCATATCCATGCTAGTTTTGTGTGTAGCATGTGAGATAGTGCTGAGAGTTGTGAGGAGCTTTGTGCTATGTATTGTTACTTGTTCTCTATCATTATAATAAACAGATAGTTGGGGGTTTTCAGCTGTATGCTTTCCCCATTACATACTATGTTATATGTGTGCTTGATTATGTTTTAATGTGCGCATGCGACTACTTCTATTTCTGCAAATTGATGATCAATTGTAGAAGAGGTTATGTATTATGCATGAAGCTTAAATAGTATGTAATCAGGATAATCTCGCTAAATAATTCATCTATTATTCAAATTTCTACATGGTATCGGAGCGAAATTGATCATCGGATCTATTACAGTGATTACAATTTATTTTGATAGACAGAGTCTGTAAGCGGGCCAGGTAGCCTTTGGATCCATCCTTTCTTTGAAAGGTGATATATCCAGTATATGCCCCTACATTCGATCTCTGTGCTAGAAATATTTTGTTCTCACAGATCAGAAGTGGTTGAGTTTTGAGCTGGTGGAATTCGAATTTGCTGCAGTGGTTCTTGGTGTCGAAAGTCGAAATGTCTTTCAACGGATTGCGATTGGAGTATGCCCTTGAGGGCAGCTCGAATTATGTTACATGGAAGGATAGGATGGAGGCAGTGTTAGATGACAATGGGCTGAAGGAGTTCATAGATGCTAAATTCCCAAAGCCTACTGATGCTGCTCAAGTTGAGGCTTGGTAAAAGAAGATGGAAAAATGTCGAAGGATTCTGTTGGAGGGCGTGAAGGATCACATTGTATCCAGCTTGCATGGAAAATCTTTTCCATACTTGATGTGGAAATAGTTGACAGATTTATTCCAAAGCAAGAGCGACCAGAGGAAGTTGGCGCTCAAGGATAAACTCAGAAACATAAAGATGGAGAAAGGCGACAGTATACCAAAGTACCTCATGAAGTTCGCCCAATGCAGGGATGAGCTGGGAAGTGTGGGGGTGACTGTAGATGAGGAGGACTTGGCTCTCCTTGGTCTTCCGAAGAGTTGGAATTCCTATCAGGACTCTATCAATGGTCGGGAGAAATTGCCAGGATGGGAGCGACTTTGGTCGGATCTCATGCAAGAGGAGATAAGGCGGAGTACCAGGGATGGATCTTCATCAAAGAATGCAGATGAAGAAAATTGTGCTTTGGCTACCAAAGCAAGGAAGGGGAAGAGCAAGAAGAATTCTTCTCAATCTGGTGTGAAAGGCAAGAAGCAGGACATGTCCAAGGTGAAGTGCTTTCACTGTCACCAACACGGACATTACGCCACTAATTGTCCACAGAAGAAGAAAAATAAGCAGGTTGCTGGATCTACAGCTGGAGAGGCCTTAGCCTCGCATTTTGAGCTAGATTTTTCGCTGATCGCATGCTTCGTCTCAAGTGTGATGGGTTCAGTGTAGTTTCTGGACAGTGGTGCGTCTTTTCACATGATAGGAGATCGATATTTGTTTACTGATCTGGATGAGAAAGATCTTGGAGTGCACATCGAGATGGGCGATGATGGTAGATATAGTGCGACCAGTATCGGTACCATTTCCTTTGAGAGGGAGTCTGGTAAACCCTTTGTATTGAAGGAAGTGATGCATGTTCCAGGATTGAAGAAGAATCTTATCTATGTGGCGATGTTAGAAGACAAGGGATATGATGTTGTCTTTAGCGAGGGAAAGGCTTTCCTGCGCAGTAAGACAACTGCAGAAACCCGGAAGATAAAGGGTTGACAAGAACTCCTTATCAATCGTAAGCATATGGCTGCAATGCCAATGGCAGGCAAGGTAGAAGGAGTGGTGAGTCGGGATGAGGGTGAACTATGGCATAGGAGATTGGGCCACCTTCACCATGGAGATTTGAAGATACTGCAGCGGATTTCTACTGGGCTTCCTAAGGGTGCTCTTGCACAGTCAGATCAGTGCAAGGGATGTACCTTGGGAAAATTTGTGAAAGCCACCTTTCATGAGAAGGATAGTCACACCACGACGATCCTTGAGAGAATTCACACGTACGTGTGGAACTTTCTCGTAGCTTCTGCTGCAGGCGTCGGTGTACTATGTGATCTTTGTTGATGATTTTTCTCGGAAGTGCTGGATCTTCTTCATGCAAAAGAAGAGCAAGACATACTCAAAGTTCTGTGAGTTCAAGGCGCCGGTTGAGAAGGAATCGGGGAAGCATGTGAAGGCTCTTAGGAGCGACAATGGTGGTGAATTCATCTCTGCTGAATTCAAGGACTTTTGCAGCGCAGAAGGAATTCGGAGAGAGCTCATAGCACCCCATAACCCACAGCAGAACGGGGTTGCTGAGTGGAAGAACATAATGATTGTGGGTGTTGCACGGGCGATGTTGCATGATCAGGGCCTTCCCATAAACTTGTGAGCCGAGGCATGCAATACTGCAGCATATGTGCAGAACCATTGTCCTCACAGGATACTTGACATGAGTACACCCGAGGAGGTGTTTTCTGGTAAGAGGCCTGATATTTCCCATTTGAGGATTTTTGGTTCACCTGTTTACATTCATGTGATGAAGGATGCCAAGAAGAAGCTGGAGCCGACTGCAGAGGTTGGGATATTTGTGGAGTACATCGATACACCTCGGGGTACATCGATACACCCCACAACTATCGTGTGTATTTTTCAAATGTGGGGCCGCAAGACCTGTGGCGACGGGATATCAAATTTCAGGAGGAGAAAGCCATGAAGTGTTCGCTTGAGAGGGAGCCACACTTGCATGCAGATGAGGAACTATTAGTTCCTAAGGATGAGCTTTAGGATGTGGATCAGCCACAAGAATGTTAGGTAAACATGACTCGGGGTAGAGTCAATGTGGACTAGGGTAAACAATGGTGGTTTTGGGGCACATGGTTTTGTGCACCCATAGTTTTCAGCCCATGGTATTGCATGTAATGGAGCCTATAAAAGGCTGGGAAGACTTCATTGTAATGAAGGCCTCGAGGTGAGTGGTGAAGGCTCACTTGGCTGGATTGGCCAGGGTTTTGGCCAAGGCTAATGAAATTTCATTAGGATGGGTTTTCCCCGCAGTTTGGGGTTTTTCCCGGTTAAACATTTGTGTTTATGTTAATGATTTGTTGCTGACCTTTTATGTTTATTTCTCTGGGTAAATTATTTATTGTTTTCGCCGTTTTACCCTAACAATTGCACGGAGTCAGTGGCTCGCTTCGCAGGGACGCTCATTGCCCAAGGGTTTATTCGATCGCGTAATCTATTCGCAGTTCTAATCACAATGTAGCTCGGTGGTTGGAGAGATCTGATCGCAGATCCAAAAAAAAAGGAAAGAAAGGTCGATATGATGTTGTTAGTGGTGGATCGAATCACTGAGAACGCAATATTGGAGAAAGGTATCAATTATTTCGTAGATGTTTGAAAGACTGGAATATACCAGATCTGCGTATATGTTAGAGACCGTGAGACCTGGGAGGAGGAGCCACAGCAAAGCCGTGAGCTCTGTGAGCTAACTGCCGTAACCTGGAAACAACGCTATGTAGTTTGATTGCTATCTGTTCTTTCATCTGCAAATTCAAAGTTGCTGTTACAAATACAGATTGTATTTGGGACCGAGGGTTCCAACGCTGGAAGAGGACGCAACATGTATTTGCAATTTTTGGTGTAATGAATACGGTGTTGCTAGAAAAGAGGCGGCGCATGTGTGGGTATGCCACAGCTCAGATCGGTGCAGTCCAAGATCTAGATGCGCGTAAAGCAGAGATCTCTTGGGCAAAGAAAGACTATGAGCGTCTTTTGAAGTTTAGTCGGCTGAGGAGAGATGCACGTCATCTGTGCGATCATCATATGAGGGAAGACGCAGGAGACACTTAGAAGATGGCGAGCGAGTTTTCTGAGAATGAGGATCGGTCTGCATAAAATTTGGTTCGATCTGCTTATGGATATGTCAGATCTGATGTTTGAAGATCTAGATCTGCATGTGAAGAAGGCAGATCTGGTGTGGATCTACCATTGATAAAAGATCGATGAGTGGAACTGAGAAGCTAACTATCATTCAAATCAATACCTTGATGCACTGCTAATTGTTTCTGGCAAACGTTTCTGTAGAATCCGTGATGTGGATTTGAAGCACAACTTTGCCTTTATTGAATATAGCGATCCTCGTGATGCGGATGAAAGATCTGGATGGGAGCTACACAGAGTAGTTGCGTTGGGCACGAAAGGCGCAAAGAGCCGAAGTGAATGCAGCACGTAGTCGGTGTTGTTTTTGTTGTGGCGGCAAGAATCGGTGGACAAATGTTCGAGGTGAATATATCCATTTGGTGCATAAGGGTCGACCCTCTGTGGAAGGCGGAGAGGCCGCTGTGCCAAGTTGTTTGCCGTGAGGAGGAGTGAGCGCGGGGCCGTAAGGCCATATTTTCCAAGATAGGTGGATCTCGGTCACCTTTGGCACATGCTATTTAATGGTTTGATCTCGAGACACCGTGTAAGATGGTGGATCCGAGTTTATTTTGAACCGGCCACAGGCAATGGGGGAGCAATGAAACAGAGACAGGGTTGGCGCCGGAAGGCGCATTTCCAACAGAAATTTCGCTCGGTTCCATGTCAAAGAGGAAAAATTAAAGCCAAGGGTTTTGGATTTGTTCAATTTACAAAACTTGAAGATGCTCGAGCTGCACATAATTTAAATGGGTAGGACCGTCCTCAATTATTATGTTATCTGCATCCATGAGATATGAGAGAATATGTGCTAGAATAGCAAGCCATTAGCTGCGTTAGGAGAGCAAAGTGTTTGATAGAATGTGTCAATCAAATACTTTGAAGAACGTCAAATGAGAGAGGATATTTGTAGGTGAATTAATTAAATTGATGAGCCATGTATCTGAAGAGAACTCCTAGAAGACTGGCGGTTACAGAAGTTGGTGACCCATGTAATCCGGTAGATGGGTTCTTTTTATATGGACATTGATTTCATTCGGCAGATTGATGTACAACTATGATGTCCTCTTTGGTGAGGACATCATGTATGAATGTAGAGAATGGTCATACAAAGAACAGCAACAATGAAACAAAAAAAAAAAAATTATTATAATGGAGTTAATTTTTTTTTTTTCATGTAAATGGGCATACTGCTGTAAGACCTGGTATGGCATGCATACCCCTGGGTAAATCACTGGTAAAGTCTGGGTTAGACCTAGATGATAGGGGGGATGCCAAATTAACAATTACCCTGGGTAAAAATTTGAAGGGGGAAGAGCTAGAGTGAACGGGGTTGTCTCACTTAGCAGGTTTTGGCTGGATTTAGTCAATGATCCCCAAGTCAAGTTTAAGGGGGGAATTGTTAGGTAAACATGACTCGGGTTAGAGTCAATGTGGACTAGGGTAAACAGTGGTGGTTTTGGGTCACATGGTTTTGTGCACCCATGGTTTTGACCCATGGTATTGCATGTGATGGAGCCTATAAAAAGGCTGGAAAGACTTCATTGTAAGGTAGGCCTGGAGGTGAGCGATGAAGGCTCACTTGGCCAGATTGGTCAGGTTTTTGGCCAATGTTTAATGAATTACTAGGATGGGTTTTCCCCGGAGTTTGGGGTTTTTCCCGGTTAAACATTTGTGTTTATGTTAATGATTTGTTGCTGACCTTTTATGTTCATTTCTCTGGGTAAATTATTTATTGTTTTCGTTGTTTTACTCCTAACAAAGAGGAAGTTCATGGAGTGGAAGAGACCACTCATGCAGCGCCAACCATTAGAGGGCGGAAGCGCACTACAGAAGCTAAGCGATTGGCTCAATATGCAGAGAAGGTTGTAGGAACACCTACAACACAGCGTAGACAGAGACAGTCACCAGACCGGTACACTAGATACATGGCTCTTGTGAGCAAATGTGCTGTGACAGAGCCATCCTCTTTCGAGGAAGTTGTGGAGGACCCCGCATGGGTAGATGCCATGGTGGAAGAGTATGATTCCGATTGTTAGAACAAGCTGCATGGGAGATCGTCTCAAGGCCGGAAAAGAGCGGAGGGGAAATCAGTGGTGGGTTCGCGATGGATCTACAAAGTGAAGCAGTTATTAATGGAGTGGAGAAGGCGGCAAAGATTTGTCGTCTCCCGAGGCTTCTCGCGCAGAGGGGATCGATTATGAGGAGACCTTTGCACTTGTCGCAAGGTATTCTTCCATATGGACGATTCTTGCTCTCTCAGCACAGATGGGGTGGCACATTCATCAGATGGATGTGAAGATTGTGTTCCTCAACGGAGTCATTGAGGAGGAGGTGTACATAGAGCAGCCCGAAGGTTTCGAGCTTTAGGAGTGAGTCGCATGTGTGCAGGCTCAAGAGAGCGCTATATGGGTTGAAACAAGCACCTCGTGCTTGGTACACACGAATAGACAGTTATTTCACCGGACTTGGATTCTCCAAGAGTGAGGCGGATCCTAACCTATACCAGATTGTGGTGGAGGGTAAGTTGTTGATCATTGTACTTTATGTAGATGATTTGATTGGACGGTGATGAGCTGCGGATACTTTCATGCAAGGAGGATCTTGCAAGAGAGTTTGAGATGAAGGACTTGGGCCTCCTTCATTATTTCCCGAGATTGGAAATTTGGCAGCGCAGTGATGGACTGTTTGTTTCTCAGGGTAAGTATGCCCGGGAGATATTGGAGAAGTTCAACATGCATGGCTGCAAGCCTATTGATACTCCTCTTCCTGGAGGTTGGAGGAAGGAGGATGTTACTTCAGCGAAGGTAGTGGATGCCACTGTTTATCGACAGTTGGTGGGGTCGCTTATGTATCTGGTCAATACACGACCCGATATATGCTATGCTGTTAACCAGATTTCACAAGCTATGGTTAAGCCAACCAAGCTCTTCCAGTTGCGGTGCAAGCATGTATTGTGTTATCTTAGAGGCACATCGGGATATGGATTGTGGTACAGACAGGAGGATGAGGTGAAGCTATGTGGCTTCACGAATGTAGATTGGGCAGGGAGCCCAATGAACAGAAAGAGCACATCTGGAGGGATCTTCAATATCGGGTCTACAACAGTTTCTTGGTACAACAGGAAGCAGAGATCCGTGGCACTAAGTTCAGCAGAGGCCGAGTATATGGCAGCAAGCTTGGCTGCATGCAAGGCTATATGGATGAGGAAGATCCTGGTCGGGTTGTTCGGGTCACACTTGGAGCCTACTGTGATTTATTGTGATAACCAGAGTTGCATTAAACTCTCGTTAATCCGCATTTCATGAGATAGATCCAAACACATCGACATCAGGTACCATCATATCGTAGATTGTAGCAGCAGAAAGAATCATGTTACTTTCATACAGTCCCACGGAGGATCAGGATGCTAATATCTTGATGAAGGCGCTCACCAGGAGAAAATTCGAATACCACAGAGGCAGGATAGGGGTTGTAGATAATCCATATATTTTTGAGAGGGAGTGTTGAGAATGCAAAAAGATGATGGAGCTTAGTGGAAAGAAGTCACCTTCGTGAAAAGAAGTCGCCTCACTAAGTTTCACTAAGTGGGCCTCACAGGCTATTTTGGCGCAAAGTCTATTTTTAGACTATGTCTATTTCTAGACATATATGGACCATGGTCTATGAGTTGCAGGATGCTATTTATGGATGATTGGTCGAGTTGGTAAAAATATATGGACCTCTATTTTTAGATATCGATCTTAATCTATTTTTAGAGAATCCTTTAAAAATACCGTTCGAATATGAAAATCCCTTAATAATATTTAGACTATAAACATTATATTATCCTCTTGGAGCACTTCAGTTTGATGCTTGGATGTGGCACATGCAGCTGACAGAAGGAAATACGCTTTTCCTAAGGGTTAGTTGAGATATTGCATGGTTGACTTCAGTTAGAACTCATGTGGCAGAGTTTGGTGGAGTTGATGAGACAATTGGTGGAGTTGTGTTCGGTTTAACTTAGTTGAACTAGTTTTATTTAGTCTAACTAATAAATACACTAGTGATGAGTGGTGTGAATTAATTAATAATTAATTCACTAATTATTAACTCATAAATCAACTAAAGAATACATCAGTTAACTGCAATGCATGGACAGTTCAGTGGAGACCAGTGTTAGAGGTGGGTGAAAGGCTGAGTCTACTATCAGTTATGACTATAGTTGTGCATGAGATTTGCACACACATTGATTGAGATTGCCAATGAGGATTGCGCAGTACAAGCCAGGTGGATTCGAACTTTGATCTTATCATTATTCATCTTGGATTGCGCAGTAGAGGCAGGCAGACTTGTGGAGGAGATTTGAACTTGTGACTTGTTCATATCCGTGCTAGTTTTGTGTGTAGCATGTGAGATAGTGCTGAGAGCTGTGAGGAGCTTTGTGCTATGTATTGTTACATGTTCTCTATCATTATAATATACAGATAGTTGGGGGTTTTCAGCTGTAAGCTTTTCCCATTACATACTGTGTTATATGTGTGCTTGATTATGTTTTAATGTGCGCATGCGACTGCTTCTATTTCCGCAAATTGATGATCAATTGTAGAAGAGGTTATGTATTATGCATGAAGCTTAAATAGTGTGTAAGCAGGATAATCTTGGTGAATAATTCAGCTATTATTCAAATTTCTACACTGAATTTTCAAATATTCGCTCTGGTTGAGTGCAAGGTCAATCGACATTGGCCCTAGTTCATAAATCCAAATCCGAACAAAGTGGCAATGAAACTATGAAAAGCCAAATCTGAACAAACTGGCAGCGAAACAATGAAGGAAAACTAGACAAACGACACTTGTAATCCATGCTAGTGTTTTGTTATTAACTTTTCTATGGCAGGGACTAGCTGCCACATAGCCCCCTTGTTTAATGGGTTTTCTTTCATAAAAGGACGTAAGGAGATTTTTCAAAAAGTTTTATGAGTGGAATTTATTATAAGGTTTTTTCATAAAGCACTTTTGAAAAGGGTTTTCATACATGCACGTGAGTCTTCAAAGGTGACTTTTGAAAAAGGGATTTTTTGAAATAAGGTTTTTTTTTTATAAGTGGAGATTTTGTGGGTGGAGTTCATTATAAAAATATTTTTTTATATAAAGTTTTTCTTCAAGAAATTTCTTATATAAAAAAATAAATAAATAAAACCTAGGGTTTAATTGGAAGGTTGTTTTTTTTTTGGAGTTTTGCAAAGCATATTAAAGAAAATTTTAGGGTTTCAGAAGTGAATTTTTGTTTGAAGAAAAATAGCTACAAGTAGCTTCCAGCCACAACTTCCTTCTTTCAGAGGGAATGATTATGATGTGTGGGTCATTAAGATGGAGACTTTATTAAAATCACATGATGTTTGGGATCATGTAAAGTTTGGGTTTGCAGAACCTCAGGATGATGCAGAAGAACGAGCCCTATGTAATGCAGAGAGGGAACAATGGAAGAAAGATAAGAGGAAGAATGCATAAGCGTAGCTTCTTAGCCAGCAGGGAGTGGACTGAGCGATGCTCCAGAAGATAATGATCATGTCTTCAGCAAAGGAGGCATGGGAGTCCTTGGTGACAAGCTATCAAGGTATGGAAAAAGTCAATATTGTTAAATTGCAGAATACTAGGAGAGATTTCGAAATCTGTAGATGAAGGAGACAAAGGACATTGATTCCTTCATGAATAGGGTCATGTTTGTCGTCAATCAATTAAAAATCTATGGCGAAGACATTAAAAATCGAACAGTGATTGAGAAGGTCCGTAGATCTTTGTCTACCAAATTTGATGTTGTGGTAACAGCCATAGAAGAAGCAAAGGATTTGGAAAAACTGACAATTGATGAGTTGATGGGATCACCTCTATCGCATGAGGCAAGGATAGACATAAATAAGGATTCCCGTTTAGAAACTGCTTTCAAAAGACAATTTTCTATTTCAAGAGGTTGAGGCAGAGGTCAATCTAGAGGCAGAGGACGAGGCAGGATCTATGGTGGTCAGAGAGATGGCCGAGAAGAGCATGAACATCAAAGTGGAAGCAACAGTAGCAGAAGCTTTCAAAACAATCAAAGGTTTGACAAATAAAAGGTGAAATTTTATTATTGCAATAACTTTGGTCATTATGATCGTGATTGCAAGAAGAAGATAGTTGATCAAGGAAATAAAAGAGCTAATGTCAGTACAGAGAATACTAACTCCATGTTCCTAGCATGCAACAACATGCATGAACCATCTGATAATGTATAGCTATTAGACAGTGGTTAGACTAACAAAATGACAGGAAACAAGAATTTGGTTGCAAATTTGGATCAATATGTGAAGATAGAGGTAAAGTTGGGGACTGACCAGACTGTGGATGTAGATGGAAAAGGAGTGGTCAACATTGTGACCAAGTAGGGGGAGCCAAAGACAATCTCAGAGGTAAATTATGTTCCTGGACTCAAACATAATTTGATAAGTGTTGGTCAATTGACACAGAAAGGATACAAAGTTATCTTTCAGGGGCAAGAATGTGTTATTTATGACAAATCCCAAGCAAGCAGCTGATAGCAAAGGTGCAGATGACGAGGAACAAACTCTTTCCTCTAGTTATGAACTATAATGATCAGGTTAGTTATTTTGCAGCTGCATGTTCTAATGATTACTAGTTATGACACTTTTGGGTTGGACACTTGCATATTTTGGCTTAAGATTATTGCAGCAGAAACAGATGGTCAGAGGATTACCTCCCATCAAAGAACCTGCTAGTACTTGTGAGTGTTTCATCTTGGGAAAGAAACAATGTGAAAGTTTCCGAAGGGAGTTTCATACAGAGTAAAGAAACCACTTGAGTTGGTGCACACAAAATTATATGGACCTATGAGGACATAGTCGATTGGTGGAAGTTGTTACTTCCTCACTTTTATTGATGACTATAGTAGAAAGACTTGGATTTACTTCTTGAAGTAGAAGTATGAAACTTTTGCAAATTTGAAAGAGTTCAAAGCCTTAGTAGAGAACCAAAGTGATCTACAGATCAAGGTATTGAGATCAGATCGTGGTGGATAATATGATTCGAAGGCATTCCATGAGTATTGTAAACAAAATGGAATCAAAAGACAGTTTAAAACTAGATACACACCGCAATAGAATGGTGTAGCAGAGAGAAAGAATAGAACAATCATGAACATGACAAGGAGCATGTTGAAAGCAAGACACTTGTCTAATGAGTATTGGGCAGAAGCAGTTGCATGTGCTATTTATGTGATAAACAAATCTCCTACAAAGAGTGTGATGAAAAGAGTTCCAGAAGAAGCATGGTCAGGTATTTCATGCAGTGTATCTCATTTCAGAGTTTTTGGACGTGTAGCCTATGCACTTGTGCCTATGCATATAAGAGGAAAATTAGATGATCAAAGTGAAAAATGCATATTTTCTTGTTATAGTGAGTAGTCAAAAGCTTACAAATTGTATAAACCCGTCACCAAGAAGACAGTAATTAGCAGAGATTTTCTGTTCAAAGAACAAGAGTCGTGGAATGGGACTGTATACAAACCAACTGATGCACAAGCACCATTGATGGAAGAGGATGATGTAGCGGAAAAGGAGAAGCAAGAATCAAGAGAACATACACCAAATAGAGTCACACCAGGAAGGACTCCAAGATTTTCAGAGTAGCATGGATCTTCAAGAAGATCAATAGACTAGAATTATCCAAGCAGTCAATCAAATAATGAATCAAGCAATGGTAAGAAAAATATGAGAATTTTGAAAGATATTTATGATGATTTGGATGTTAGTTCAAATTTTTCACTGTTGGCATTCCAACCTTCTTCGTTTGAAGAAGCAATCAGAGATGAAAATTGGGTGCAGGCCATGGATGAAGAGATGAATTTAATTGAAAAGAATGATACATGGGATTTGGTTAATTTTCCGAAGGATAAAAACCTCATTGGTGTGAAGTGGGTGTACAAGACAAAGTTGAATGAGAAAGGTGAGATTGACACATTTAAAACAAGACTTGTAGCAAAATGATTCTTGCAGCAACTAGGAATGGAATTTGGGGAAACATTTTCTCCGGTAGCCAGATTGGATACTGTAAGAGCAGTGCTAGCGACAACATATCAGAAAAGTGGAAAGTATATCAAATGGATGTCAAATCAACCTTCTTGAATGGAATTCTAGAAGAAGAAATTTATGTGCAGCAGCCTCCAGGTTATGAAGTTGAAGATAAAAAAGACAAATTTTATAGGTTGAAGAAAGTGCTCTATGGACTGAAGCAAGGACCTAGAGCATGGTATAGCGGAATCGATAGTTACATGATTAAGAATGGAATTTGTAGAAGCAGCATTGAGCATACCTTATACACAAAGGTAACTAATCATGGACAAATTTTAATTGTTTGCTTATATTTTGATGATATGATTTTTACAGGTGATCTTGAGTTAGATGAATTTAAAGCAACCATGATGAAAGAATTTGAGATGACAAATCTTGGTCTCATGAAATATTTTCTTGGCATTGAAGTTGAGCAATCTGAAAAAGGATTTTTTAATTGTCAAAATAAATATGCAAGAGATTTGCTAAAAAGATTCAAGTTGGAAAATTGCAAACATGTACCTACGCCAGTTGTAATAGGTACAAAGTTAAGTAAGGATGATGAAGGAGCAGATTTCAATCCAACTCTATTCAAAAGATTGGTTGACAGCCTCATGTATCTCACAGCTACAATACCAGATATTATGCAAGGAGTGAGTTTGATTTCCAGATTTATTGAGACTCCAAAAGACACACATTGAAGTGTTGGAAAAAGAATTCTGAGATACATATTAGGAACTAGAGATTATGGCATAATGTATGCAAGTACAGAAAAGAAATATTTGATTAGATACACTGATAATGATTTTGTGGGAAGTTTGGATGATTGGAAGAGCACATTCGGTTATGTGTTCCATCTTGGTTCAGGTGTGATAGCATGGGCATCTAAGAAGCAACCCATTGTGACACTATCATCAGCAGAAGCAGAATATGTAGCAGCATGTCAAGCAGTATGGTTAAGACGAGTATTAGATGGAATCAAGAAGAAATAACAAGGATCAACAACAGTATACTATGACAACACTTCATCAATTGCACTATCCAAGAATAGTGAGTTTCATCAAAAGAGAAAGCATATTGATACTAGATATCACTTTATTAGAGAACTTGTGAGAAATGAAGAAGTTCACTTGAAGCCTCGTAAATCTAGTGATAAATTGGCTAATATATTTACAAAGCCACTAGAAATAGATTTGTTTCAGTATCACCAAAGAAACTTGGGTGTTGTAAGCCTAGCTGAGACATAGACCAGCAAGAATGTTTGAGTTGTCATGAATTAATGTTTTAGTTTAGCGTTCATAATTAAGGGGGGGTGTTAAAATATTTAATTACCTCCCACATGCAAAGTTATCCAATTAGTTAAGTAAGCATTAAGTTAGTCGAGTTATGTGATAGATGAATTTGGTAAGTAAGTTAGAGAGTCAGTTAAGTGAGTGATGGTCAAGTTTAGTTATGTGAATGTGTGCATGTCAAGTTAGGTTAAATACCCTTCGTCGGGTTCATTGTATTAAGAAATATTGTGATTGAGATATTGAAGATTAATAGAGAGCCACAACTCGCGTTTGTGTTATTGTGTGAAATATTTGTGTCAATTTGTGCCTTTACTGTTCTACCATTCCAACAAAATTGAGAAGGTCAGATGATGAGAGGAAAATTGTAAAAGTCAAACCGATGCTCTAATTTATTTGTAAATTAAAAAATATTCTACGATTTTATGTTTTTGTCTTCTAAGTTTTATATTTTGGCTTTACACTTTCTTAATCTCTTTCAGATTAATTCCAAATTTAATAGAGAAAATGACTTTGTGAGGAATATGAGAATATGACTAAGTGAGAAAGAAGGTAATCTCTGTATAACTTTGGCTAACCTTGCTCCATTCTTACATATAATGCTCAAAAACCCAGTTCCAATTTACGTTCCACATAATGCTTAGAAACCCAATTCCAAAACAAGCAAGGCAAAAGATATTTAGGAGCCTGCTTAGAGTACCTTAAAGACATTGCTCCATAGTAGTGCTTATTCTTTTGCTCACTCTACTCTTTGCACTCGTCCAGAAAGAAAAAATAAATAAAGGAAATAGCACTCTTCATACTTAAAAATATTGAAAATGAATTATTTGCAAATTGAATTGTTATTAATCCAATCATAATAATACCACAAATAGTACACTCTACCGGTATATCGACCTCTTAGAAGGAAACACATGTTCTTAATCATTAGGCCCACTCAAGTTGTATGCAAATGTTATGCATATTCTCTATATAGTAGAACAAAAACAAGCAACAGAAAATCATTAAACAAACTAATAAAATTAATGTGAAAAGCCTAAAAATAATTGAAGTTACTAAAACAAAAACTAAGAATTAAATATGACAATTGCTGTTGATATAAGGGAATCAAATTTCCTTCACCTCAATATACATCCAATGAAAAGAGGAATGGACATAGAGTTGGCCAGTTTTCTTTAGCCATTGAAGGGCCTAAAAATACTTCGGCTTTAGGAATTTCCCCTCTATGCTCAATTCACGATCTTCTAGTGACATTATCTTTGTGCTTTGTTTAGGATATTCCTCTGTCATGCACTCAGAGGTTTATCTCACACTGACACTAGACATAAGTAAATAATAGCTAAAGATAGTAAGGGTGTGTACTTGATTCCGTGTTCTTGTGGGACGCCATACATTGGTGAAACTGGTCGATCCATTAATCAAAGGATTCATGAACATATCGCTGACCTCAGACATTGTAGATCTTGGTCCTCCACCCTAGCAGAGCATGCCGATAAAACGTATCATCACCTCTGTATTGAGAATGTTGAGGTTATCACAAATATTGACCATTTCCACCATCGCAAATTGAGGGAAGCATTGGAGATCAAAAAGAGGCCAGTCAACCTTAATAGGTATGATGGGTGGAGTGTCAGTAGATATTGGATTCCCGCCCTTCACTCTTAGTTGCCTTTTTTATTTTTCCCTTTCTACTCCCTCTGGCTCCCATTTTATATATATTTATATAATTTTTTTTTTTGACATATTTTTTATTTATTTAATTTATATATGTAGGTTTATTATTATTATTATTATTATTTTCCTTTTTACTATTGTATTTGATTATTATTTATTCTATTTATTTTGGTTTATTTTATTAAAATTAAAATTTATTTTTCTTTTATATCTTTATTTTATTTTATTTTTATTTTTGTTTAAATATTTTTATATTTTTATTTTTACTTTTTATTTTTTTATTTTATTTTTATTTTGATATTTTTATTTTTTTTTTATTTTTATTTTTTATTTTTATTTTTATATTTTTATTTTATTTTTATTTTTATTTTTTTTATTTTTTTATTTTTTTCCCTCAAAGTTTTAAAATAAAAAATAAAATTATTTTAACATTATTTCTATTAGTAATCATTAATATCGAATTAAAACCTTAATAATAAAATTTTATTGAAATTAAACATAATGAAATATAGTTTGATTTGATAAATTTTAATTTAATTTATTGATTTAGTCAAACTAGCCGTTATGTCACTAACGGCTAGTTGGAGCTTTCTTGTCTATTTAATCTGGTTTTTGGTTCAGATTTCTCATCTTGTCCTGATGATGAGCCACACTCGCTGCCACACTCGCTGGTTCGAAACGCGTCGGAAAAAATTCTCTACATGTGATTTTCACCGAAAAAATTTCTTACACAATTTATGCATCACAGAAGCAAAATTCCTAATATAAATAATAGCTTTTGCCTCCTACCATATAACCAACTCAAGTGACCCATATGGTTAATGAATCAACAAAATCTACTAAAACTACAACCTCTATCTCTTTTATTGTTGCCCCTGCCGCTTAAACCACAATTGATGTGGGCTATTGTGTTTCTCATCTTGTGGCTGGTGGGTTCTTTTTTCTATTGATGGAGATTTTGGATAAAAAATAAATGCGTATTGCATGACTTAATTTTATTATTCTCCAACAACAGAATGAGAAACATTTCAACCAAATCATGTCATGAAAAAAATTATGAAAAAAATAAATACTTATACCAATGCCACTTGCTGAAATGAATTAATGGTTGATGGATCAATGAAGTAATCAACAAAATCTATAACAACGAATTCTCCCTTATCCTATTGCTGGAGGGTTATTTTTCTATTGCTCGTGGTTCTGAATAATAAATGAGGGTTATTTTTCTATTGCTGGTGGTTAATAAACAATACTCTTGCATTGCTTAATTTTATTATTCTAAATTTATTATTAACCATTAATATAAATTATTTTTTAATATGTATTATTTAAATAATTTTTATTACTATAGATTTAATTTTGTAATATAAATAATTCTATATAGTTAGAGGTTTGATTTATTCTCTTTTATTTTATATTATTATTTCATTTTTAATATACATATTTTATATAAGAATTTATTATATAAAATTGAAACTAAAATAAGTATATATTGAAATTAATAATAATAATAAATATAAAATTAATATAAATAATCTTATATATTTATAATATAATTTTTTTATTTAATTATTTTATATAACTAAAATATATAAAGAATCATAGGGTTTTATCTTCCTTCAAGCCCCTTAACACGATTCGCAACTCTCTTAAATTGGTTAAAGATTTGGTGAACCCTAGGGATGGAAAAGGTGTCTACGTTATTCCTTGTTCCTGTGGGACGCCTTACATTGGTGAAACAGGTAGGTCTATTAGCCAAATGATCTGTGAACATGCAGCTGACATTAGGCATGGAAGGTCTCCCACCTCTACCTTCGCTGAGCATGTGGAAAATACTAACCATCATATCTGCATCGAAGAGGCTAAGGTCTTAGCCAGGATTGATCATTTTCATCATCGTAAGTTAAGAGAGGCCCTTGAAATTGAAAAAAGACCCATAAATTTCAATAGAGATGACTGTTGAAATATAAGCAGGGGTTGGATCCCTGCCTTATATTCTTAATTGTCTTTTTTATATTTTATTTGATTTTAGTTTATTTTTATTATTATTTTTATTTTTTATTTATTTTTTTTATTTTTTTTAAAGATAGATAAATAAATAATTATAATAAAATAAATAAATAATTGTAATAAAATAATATTTATAACATTAATAATTAATTAACTATATTAATAAAATAAAAAGATTTATATATATAAATTAAACTATTAAATAGAACTAGCCGTTATTAATTTCAATAGTCAAACTAGCTGTTAGGATTTTATTAAATAATTAAATTAATAAAACTAACCGTTATTAAATTTCAAAGTCAAATTAGCTGTTATTCTAGCTGTTTTCTTTGCTATTTCTACATCTATTTGAACTCAACGACCGGATCTGATCTCTCACCTAGTCCTGATGATGAACCACACTGGTTGGTTCGAAACGCGTCGACATTGTTCATTGTAATGTGATTATTACCGAAAGATTTCTTTATAATATATAAAATAAATTTAATTAATATAATAAATTTATTTATTAACTAAATTATAATATCATTAATATTTAAAAATATATATATTAATAATTCTTATTTATAATAATATATATTTATTTTATTTATATATAATTATGTTATTTCTTTTTATTTATAATATTGTAAAAAGAATTATTTATTATAATGTATAATTATTGATAAAATAAATTCAATTAATATAATATATTTATTTATTAACTAAATTATAATCATCATTAATATTTTAAAAAACATAATATTAAATAATAATACTTCTTTATAATAATACATATTCATTTTATTTATATATAACTATGCTATTTCTTTTTATGCAATATTGTAATAAAAATTAAAGAATTATTTAATATAAAGTTTTGATAGTTATTATTATTGATAATGATGTATTTTATTTTTTCAGATAATACTTTTGATATTTAATGTAATAACATTTCAATATCATATAAGAATCATTTTTTCATAAAATTCTTATTCCAACAATATTATATCTTAAATTATAAATACATTTAACTAAATTACAACATATTTATATTATACTTAGATAGTTCTATAAAAATAGGATTTTATTATTTTCTGATTTATTTTAAAATAAAATTGTATAACTATAATTTATTTTATTGAAAATAATTTGAACACATTAATCATATAAAAGTTATTTTTCTAGACAATTTTATATATTTAATACATTCAATATATATATATATATATATATATATATATATATATATATATATATATATATATATATAAACTATTCTAAAAGCCCCACGGGGTAGGCGAGTTGGTAATTGAAATGCGGTGAAGTTCGTTTGTAAACCGAGCTCCGTATAGGAGGTCACGAGTTCAAATCCCCCGAACTAAAATGGAGCGTGTGGAGAGGGGCGGGTGCGTGTTCCTAGTGGTAGCGGTCAGAATTGACCCCGTGTAACACGAGTCGCGAGGCTGCCCCAATCGCTGATCCTACTGTTTAAAATAAATAAATAAAAAACTATTCTAAAAATTATTTTATGCATATTTCCCAATTACAAATCCACAATTCCAATTTAATTTAAATTCTCATATCTTACTACCCTATATGCTGCATATTGAAACTCTTTTACCATTCACATTTATACTACTCATTTCTTTATTTTTTTAGATTATATTGAACTCTAATAAACTATAATATATTATCATCAAAATAATAATAATATATATAATTCATCATTAATATTCAATTTCTCATATATTAATATAAATTAAATTTCTCAATCAACTATAAAATTATTTTTCAATAACAAAATAATAAATGGATTTCAAACACACTCCACACATAAAACAGAACGAACACACACAAAGAAAAATTGGAGCGATCCTCACATTCAATCATGGCACATCAGACTAGCAACGCCTAAGAAAAGATCACAGGAAAATTTGGAGAGAGCCATGCCATCTTTTCCCGGTTTTCTTAACGGTTAGAAATAGAGAGCCATGCCATCTTTTCCCGGTTTTCTTAACGGTTAGCTTTTCTTAAGGGTCAAGTTAATATGCTTTTCAAGAAAGCGAGATGATGCGGTAGGGTATGGGTGAATTCAAAATTCTGAAAGTGTTAAAAGGGCTTAAAGGTTTAATACAAAATAACTTGTTTTTATAAACAACGCTTTTGTGAATCTCCTAATAGTTGTTTAGCTGATGGCTACAGCGCCATACATGGTCTCAGGTCGATCTCTCTCGAAGGTTTGTTAAGTCCTTTCTCACCAATATTATCAATAGGGATCTAATAAATAAAGATGTATTAAAAGTGATTTCTAAAACAATGCATTAATTTAAATGTTTTTTACCATTTCAATGTTTTTTAAAATAAATATATTGTAAGTATAAATATAAATTATTATTTTTGTTTTTGTTGGGTTAAGAGTTGCACCATTAAAGATTATTATAGATGGTATGGTTTTTTTTTAATAATAGTGATGAGTCAATAAGGATAAAAGTCAGTAATGATAAAAGTCACTAATGGTCATCTCCACTGCGAATTTGATACCAATAATTTGATACCAATAATAATTATTCTCAGTACTAATTTGACAACTAAATTATAATAGAAATAATTATTCTCAGTACTAATTTGACAACTAAATTATAATAGATTCTCTCAGTACTAAAAAATATATAAATAATTATTTATTTTTTAATTAATCTTAATAAAATTTAAAATTATATAATTTATTTATTCATATGAAATAAGATTATAAAAATGTGTTTTTTATATCCTAAATTATTATACATTTCCAACTTATTATATAACTTTATTATTTAAACTTTTTATACCCTCGTTTCTTGGCATTTTAATTCTTTACTGTTGTCATACATTGTCTTAGCTCTAAGTTTCCAATAACAATACATTATATCTCATGACTTTAAGCATTTTACATTTGGATTGCTACCACTTTGCACTTACTTATTTTTTATATTAAATGACTTCCAAATGTACTATCATTTTGTTGTAAATGTTGATTATAAATCCTTTAAAGAACATATTTGATACATATTTTGATATTTGTCTTTGCTTGAGTACATCTATTTTTTCTTAACATGGAAACAATAAACTATTAATTAACAATTGGCACTTATATTCTCATGTAAGCATTCATTTATCCTCTCATATAAGAATTCATTTAGTAAATGATCTCATGACATTGGACATAAATTTAAATGTTTTTGGTTAATGGATATAATCAAAGAAATATTTTTTCCAAGAATTTGATATTGTAACACATTTTGAACCCTTCTAAATGAGCAACATTTGGTAGTATAACTTGAATTTTGACATTTTAAGCTTATGAACATTATGAATTATTTCATGGAATGGTGAAACTCTTTATGTTTATGGTGATTGATTTAATTTGTAGTAGTAACACTAATTGTAACACTCACATTGGTCATCGTCATTTTGTTTGCCAATATTTGCCTAAATGACATAAATTTGGTGATGTTTTCATCTCACATAATTGGTTAAAAATTATAAGATACAATCAATTGTGCTTCAAGTTTTTGTTATGGATTCCTTGTATGCACACTTCATGTATTAGATAACTAATACTTAGGGGTTGAGGAAATTATAAATATTTATAAATAACTACGATAAATAGAAAGAGTTAGGAGAATAGGAAGAGTCATCGAAACTTGGAATATGAAAAAAGGGGTCATAAAATTATGTATTTATGAATGTATCAACTTCATGAAATTCAATCAAGAGTGGAGTTATTACTCTCTCGAATAGTGTTATTAGATCTAGTTTTAACTCCTTGATACCTTCTTAGAAATGCATCTATATATATTTTCCCATTAAATCTAAACCACTCTATAATTTTGAGTCTATAAAATATATCACTCTGCCATTTGAACCTATTAGATTTACTACTTTTCCATTCTAATAGTATAAAATCTTCTATTGTGATCCCATCATATTTGTTCTTCTTTAGTCTAGCGTTCCCTCAACCAAATTTAGGCTCGTTTTCATGTCCATTCATGTTTGTAGTCCAAATATCCATCACGAAATGCTCATGCTCGTTATGCCTATCTCAAAATTTGTATCTCCTATTTGTTTCCAATGTGAACTCTCCCTTCTATCCAAACCCATACTCAATGCTCAATATTTGAGACTTCTTAACTTATATTCATAGCCTTTTCTCAACTCTCTCTTCATGTGTTATCTCCTCTATGTGCCCATTCTCATAGGTCATGAAGTGACACCTCTACACATCAAATATATTGTGGGATATTTCTCTCATACCTTGGTTTCGTCTATAGAGAGTCATATCAGATATATTTCCACTTCCAAGGCCATTCACCCTATCTCCTCCGAAATACATAAACCTTACTTTGGAAAAGAAAACCATTGTAGAGAAATAGTAAAAAAGACACTCTAAAACATATAACATTTTTATATTTCAAGGCCATTATCTAAATATCTCTGAGAAATATGCATGGGCATGAAATCATTAGTCAAATTGTTTATCTCTGGCATTTGACCATCAATCGAGATTATAATATGCAACTAGTGGTATTGGTATCATCTCAACTAGTGGGGTGAAAGGGGTTACTAAAGCATTCTACCATGTCAAAATATGGGCTTCTATGGGTCCTACAATTCTTAGTTGACTACAATACAAACCAATTTGAATTCACTTGAATAAATGTATCTCAAAATCTCATGAGACACCACACCAATCATAATAAGAATACCATATATATATAATTTGGATCAACTTAGTGCACAATTATTGGGTTTCTTGCTCTAAAAACCCACCCCACCTTTACTCGCTTTTCAAGCTTTCAAGGATAAACATGAGCTGAGAGTTACTATGCATGACCCAACAACCAAGTCCCAGTAATGGAAGTGGGGCCTACTATCTTGAAACTTTATTGCAACTTCCCAGAGACACTTGATCACCCAAATGTCAGACAACACCCACTAATGATCCTTCCCTGAGCTGGAAATTTTTTTTTACCTGACTTTACAGCCCAGTTGCACACATGCTAAGTTGTGCATGTGGCCAGAATGCTTCAGTTGCATGCACAAGCCTTCCTTCATGTAGCTAAAACCAAAATTCCCCAGTTTTTGTTAGGATATTCCAACACATAGGAAACAGTTAAGAATAACTTAGTCTAGTGTAGAGTTAGGTAAAGTGTGTTTCTTTACCATGTACATTTGTAGCTTATAATCTGACGGTCACGATTTGTAGTGATCCGACGGTTATTTCTCACCTCATTATTAACGACACTTGATCCGTGGCTTAACACTTGATTGGTCCATGATCTCTATTTAAAGAGCATGGAGGGTCATTTGTTCGGTAACCATTTATGAGAGAAACATATGTAACTTTTCTTTTTATATTAATAAATTGCCAGAAGTGGTCGCGTTGGCTCAGGCCATGGACTGTTTCCCTCTTTAAGGGTTTTAACCACGTGATTATACTGGTGTACTGATTTGTGATCTATTTGTGAGTGGTAACCTTTGGTTCTTGATCTAAGGAACTTACCCTGTAAACTCCTACATTGTATCAGAGCTATTTTGAGGGTCGCATCCGTTGTTGATCAAAATCCGAAGCCATTTTGACTACGTGCGAATGTTGTTTTGTAGATCTACTATTTATGAACATTTTTGGGCTTGGAGAACTGCTCGGTTGTGTTTGGAGCATCTGTTACAGTGAGGAACACCTTTCATTTCATGTGAAAAGGTTTTTGTCTGCCCAAGTTATGATAGTTTAGATCTGGAGGTATAAAGCATATGTTTTGCAGTTATATTTGTTAATAGTTCTGGTTATTTTGGTTCCCTTTTTTCATTTTCAGTTTTTAGGTTTTAGGGTGAAAATGTGAAGCTAGGTTACACTTTTTTCCCTTTTTTGAGAAAACATTTTCATTTTTTTCGGTTCTTCAACTTTCTGGAAACTATAACAATTTTTTTGTGTAGAATTTCATTTTGCGATAAAAATAAAAGTTGTGAGAAATTTTGTGAGCTTTCTATTACTTATTTTTTGAAATTTTTTTATGTAGATTTGATATGTCAACTTAGTGTTTCTTTGAGTGTGTTTTTCTTAACAATCAAAGGATTCATAAGAAGTCATGTTATGACGTAATGTTGTATTCATTGAAAATTTGTGTTTTTGAGAAAACAAAATGTGTTACAACAATCTAGACAGAGTCTACTTTGGTTTTGTCATATTTACAAAGCCAATGGATGCATATCATAATTACTAGAATTTTTTGAACTGGTCCAATACGAAAAATTGCGTATTTTGGATATGTTTCGCGTCGCAAGAAATTTCTTAACATATAAGTTATAAACTAAAAATCTAAAAGCTACCCATTAGAGACGACGGACCAATGTAATGCCCCATAATTTTTTCAATTTTTTTTACAATGTATTTTGAGAGATAAAAAATTTTGATTTCACTGAATCACAATGACCCTGAGAAATTGTTTGCACCCATTTTATTAGAAAAATAATTAAAATTATTAAACGTTTATGAAATTCCATAAAAGTTATATTTCCTGAAAGTAGATTCAATTCTGAAAATGCTTGTCTTGGTTCCGACAGTTAATTAACAACCTTTCATTGAGTTTAATCAGTCCAAAGTTGCAGAACCGTTTTCAGAGCCTGGTTTTTGTGTAATTGGTGACGCGTTAGTTCGGCCGAACTTTTAGTCCAAGTTCGGCTGAACTATGTTTTCCGCTTAAGGCTCGTTAAATCTAACGTCTTAATAGTTCGGCCGAACTTTTAATCAAAAGTTCGACCGAACTATTGTATAACTCTCCAACGGCCGGAAAGTTTTGCGGAGCCCCCTACTAAAACACATTTCGCGTCAATATAAATTGCCGCGAAATGATTCACAATTTTCACACATTTCGCACACTTCATCTCATTTTACAAAGATCTTGGTTTGGGTTCAAAAACTTTTCTTCAAAGTTTGGGTTTAAGAGAATTTCTTGGAAGCAAATTGATTTTACAATTTTGGGTTTCAAGAATTTTTTTGGAAGACATTTCTTGGAGGTATGTACGTGTTTTGAGTTGAAGTAAATCTTTTGAGCTTCGTTTCATTTTTATAAAACATTTTTCTCTCGAATTTTTTAAAGTGTGTGTTTTGGATTGGAGTATGTATTTTTTACAAAAAATTTACACTGAATTTTTTTAAATTAAATCTTTTGTGATATTTTTTGTAATTGAGTTATTGTCTAATTTTTTGAAGGAAATTTTTTGAACTTCATACCCTATTATCATGGGAAATCTAAGAACTTGTGCGAGAAAATATGATCGAAAAAGAGACCTTGAGGCACGTAGAGAAGAAACGAGACAATCTCGCAAAAGAAAGTTAGAAGCCTTCTCAAATATTGAAGAGGAAAATCAACCTCAAGCAGAAATTGAAGCAGGTATGTAAATGTAAATATTATGATCTATTGATATATTTTTAAAATTTTCCCAATGTAAAATGTGAAGCTTAATTTTTATTTGATGAACTAGTTTGAAAAATATTTTATTTAATGTAAACAGACAGAGATATTCCTCAAAATATTGAAGAAGAAAATCAACCTCAAGCAGAAATTGAAGCAGGTATGTAAATGTAAATATTATGATCTATTGATATATTTTTAAAGTTTTCCCAATGTAGAATGTGAAGCTTAATTTTTATTTGATAAACTAGTTTGAAAAATATTTTGTTTAATGTAAACAAACAGAGATACTCCTCAAAATATTGAAGAAGAAAATCAACCTCAAGCAGAAATTGAAGCAGGTATGTAAATGTAAATATTATGATCTATTGATATATTTAAAATTTTCCTAATATTTATTGACATATTTATTAATTTATTGATTTATTGAATATGTACTATTTTTTCGAATATGTACAGATGAAATCACTATCGATAATGAGATGTTAGAAAATGTTGACACTCACACATATGGAGATAAAAAACTTGACCATGTTATACGATATCGTGTCAACCGCATTTTTGAAGAGTATTTATTAAATGAGCAAGTGACAGTTCAGGCTCAAATGTTGAAAGGTCTCCTATCATTAAGGAAATTAAAAGAAGCGACGACACTATTGGGTATTCGAAAATCAACCAAAGATAAAAAAATGAATGAAGAGGTGATAAAAAATATGAGTAGTGCTATAAAGTCAATTAAAAGATCTAGAGATAAAGATGTTTCAAATATACGTAGAGGAATACAGATGGCAATAGTTTCACCAAGTACTCAAGAAAATCGTTTAATAACATCTATGGCACGAGCACTGGGAACCTCGCAAAAAACTCTGCACAAACATCGAAAATTTCGACTACAAATAGATGTAAATGATGAACTCGCTTGTTGGAGAGCTATTTGTAGGCAACCATACAAAGATAGACTTGGAGAAAATGTTAAAAAAATAATACATGAATATTGGAAGAACAATTCGCGTGTTTCACCAACTGTAAGACATGTGATGCGAAAAAGAATAGCACGAAATCAGTACGAAGAACATGAAAAACATCTCTTGGAAACCACTCAGATAGAGTTATTCAACAAGTTCAAAAAAGAGAATCGTCAAATTCATGTTTCACTCGGTGCTTTTGTTCAACAAAAACCATGGTATGTAAAACCTATCACCGTACGCGACACTTGTTGTTGCCGTTATCATGTGGAATTTGAGTTATATTATGACACATTCGTTGATTTCGGTAGAACATTATGGAAGGATTCACCTCCTCCTTCCACTATTCGTGAATTCATATCTCAAATTCTATGTGAAAGAGAAAGCGATGAACTATTTTACAAAAAAAAATGTGTTGGTGGTAAAAAATGCGATGATTGTGGAAATTTGACTAAATTTCAAAACAAATATCATATTGATATAAATGATCAATCATTTTCCAACATGAAAGTGAAATGGAAGAGATATGAATATATCGATACATCAATTCAAGGTGCAAATAGTGTTAAAATAATCGTTACAAAAAAAAATGTGTTGGTGGTAAAAAAAGCGATGATTGTGGAAATTTGACTAAATTTCAAAACAAATATTGTATTGATATAAATGATCAATCATTGTCCAACATGAAAGTGAAATGGAAGAGATATGAATATATCGGTACATCGATTCAAGGTGCAAATAGTGTTAAAAGAATCAAATTACGAGAAGACGAAATTTTTTTGATAGACTTTTTGAGAAAGTTTGAGGCAGAAATTTACAAATACACCAAGCATTCCCATAGAGCTCGATGGAAAGACTTGCAATTCAAAAAATCTCATGAATTTTTTCCACCAGGGACCATTTTTTCAGTGATTGACTTTGCGAAAAACTACACATTTGTTCCACAAAATAAATTCAGAGTGAATACTATCATTCTGACCAAGTCTCCATGCTCGTCCATATTCTATATAGACATGCTGAACAAAATGTCAATCATATAGAAAGCACGAGTGAAAATCGACATATAATTAAAGAATATCACTTTTATGTCAGTGACGATCGTACACATGATACATGTTTTGTACAACATTGTTTTGGAAGAATTTATGATTCATTGAAAGATCGTGGAATAGCATTCAATGAACATTGGATATGGTCAGACGAATGCGCAGGTCAATTCAAATTTGCACGATCATTCTTTTGGTTGTGTTTTCTTCATAAGAAAACATGCATTAAACATTGTTGGAATTTCTTTGAGACTGGCCATGGAAAAGGAGAACATGACTGTGCAGGAGCATGCATAAAACGAGTACTTCGAAGATATCAAATGAACCACTTTGCACGCCGACTTGTGAACGCTGAAGAAGTTGTTCAATGGTGCATCACTGCTCTAAGCCATGAGAATAACCCATCAAGAGAAGTGTGAAAGTACACTCAATTTAATTTATATTGGAAATCTAATTTTAAACATTGTACATTTATCATGCAATGATTATTTTTAATTGTATTTTGATATCATATTTACAAATTCTTTTTCTAATTTTCCATATAAAGGTTTTTCTGGCATATTGGAATCAAAGACGTAGATAGATCAATTGGAAATGACGTTGAAACAATAAAAGGGACTCGAAAATTGCATTCAATTCAAACAAAGTTGTCCACAAATGTGTTTGCATTGGATAAAAAAAAATATTCTTGTTTTTGTGATGTTTGCATAGACAACACAAAATCCAATGACGTTTGTGAAAACAAAATGTATGTGAATGATTGGAAACATACAGAGCTAAATACAAAGGGAAAAATGTCTATTGAAATGTTTGAAGAAATGGATTCAGAGGAAACTACAATATCATCCGATGGTGATCGAGTTTCTGATCTTGTTAGAGAAGGTAACATTTGAATTACTTTCTAATGATTTAAAGATCTAGAAATAAATTTAAATATGCATAATTAAATGTTAAATTTATTTTATTGTGCAGGAGATGTTTTTGCTGTAATTGCACCTATTGACAACGATGAAAATGTTAAGTATTATTTGATGCGTTGCACTGAACGAAAAATGAACTTATTACAAGGCTATAATGATCACGGATTTCAGTATGACAGAGGGTCTATTATACTGAAAGGTTATTTTTTTAGACAAACTCATCAAAGTGGAGACTTTGTTTACTTTGAAGACTATGAACCTGATTCCATAAGTTGTCAATATAGTCACTTGGTGTGTGTAGCATGCATAAAGTTGATAGAAGTTCAATCAAAGAAAAAATCGAAAATTAAGAAATGGAAAATGTCAAAATCCGATCATGAACGGATTATTGAGGATGGAATTCCATTAGAATTTTTTTGAGTGAAGTGTCCAAAAATTTATTATATTTGGATTAAATATGTTATAAAACTTCCAGTACTCAACTAAAAATTGAGCTTCTTATGTTATTTGTGGTTTGCACATGTTACAAATTGTTTGGGTACAAGCATGTGCTCTAGTATCAACTGAAAGTAGTTTTTCTATACATGTGCATTGATGAAAAATGTTATATGTATTGGATATATATATTCTAGAATGAAATTAATTGTTCTTTTATATTAATTGTTCTTGTATATGTTTTCCGACCGTATGGTACAAATTATTTCACTTTATTTTGTAAGGTCAGATTCGGTCCCCATATGGCCTAGCCTCCAAGGGACGAGATAACAAGTGGTTGTCCCCACTTTCCCGAATCTCAGCTTTTAAGTACAATTTTACTGTTTATGGCAGGCATCTTACATGATGTCCTAGCCAAGGATAGATTCTCTTTGTTTCAAGTTTCCGGTAAAAGTTGTCACTGAATGACCTACTAGGATATTATAAATACTAGCTTTGTAAGATCATTTAGCATTCGGATAAATTCGAAAGTCTTAGACTGTCAATCAATTTAAAGTATCATTCACCCTAGGGAGTGTAAAATATTCAATGTAGGTTGGTGACGATGCTCACTCCTAGCTTGAAGTAGCTCCAATGACCAATTCTTTAATGAATTCTAATGCACTAGACCAAAGTTGGTGACCTACTTGGTTTTTCACCCAAGAAATTCCAAGGTACTCTTCTTACCTTTGGCCCCCAAAGCTACAATGGAGTTATAGGAAGGTGAAGAAAAATTTTTCACTGATAGGAATTTGGTCACTTCCCTAATCTCCCCTTATCAAAAATTTCCTATCTACTACATTATCCAGCATGTACTCAAGATCACTATTTCGTAATTAGAATATCACAATATCATAAGTTCTCACAAAAATACATGGAATGCCATTACGACACTCATCTAACAATGGGGAGCTCAAAACCTAGAAAGCTCCTCGTCCCCTTAATAATAATGTGTTTAATTTAGTCTTTTAGGTGAGGATTAGGTGTGAATATTGTTTTCACATACAAAAATAATTAATTGTTTAATTCCATAAATTTGATTATTCACCAAAATACATGTCATATCCACTATTTTTCTCTCCTACAAATTCCCATTATTTTATTAAAATATGATTTTATCTCACCCAACTATCACATGTTCCTAAATTTACTCCTAATTGTTCCCTATGACCTAAATCTACTCCTAATTGTTCCCTATGCTACTTTTCCCTTACTTATTTTTAGAAAGTTATTTTCCTAGATCCATCATAACTATGGATCTATCAAGCACTGAGAGGGATCAAATATCTAGAGGTGCAAACCTCTTTTTTGAGTGCAAAACTTGAGGAAAGGTTTGCACCTCGAGAGATTTGATCCCTCTCGGCGCTTGATAGATCCGTAGTTAAGATGGATCTAGGTTGGTTTCAGTCGTGTGCAACCAAGGAAAAAGTATCGATAATATGAGGAACATATGATTAATTTTATCAATAATATGTAAATACATCTAATATTAATATAACCATTTTAAATATGATAAATATGTTTGAGATTTATCGAGTCATTTTAATTTTAAATTTTCTTAGTTACCTCAATTTGTTGAGATGATAAATATTGTAGAATAACTTTAATAATGGAAAATGATCAAATAAAATTTTTGAATGAAAAGTGACAATGTAATAATATTGAATGATAGAATGTGAATAATTAGAATGTAATCAATTACAAATAGCATTTATTGTGATCAATCTTAAACTATTTTCTTCTTCTATTCTTATTGTCACCCTTATTATTTTTGTCATCTTTCCGTATCGATTATATTAAAAAGAAATTAAAAATCATAAATCATAAACCATTTAAATATTTAGCTCAAACTCTTGTAGTAAACACCATACCTTATCTCTCTTGCTCTCCAATATTATTAGGTTTAATTATTATAACACAAAAATCGTTCTACATTGTCAATAATTTTTTGCGCTTACATAGAAATCAATGAACACTATTAATCCAATGACTTTACAAGTAATGTACCATCATGTATACAATTATATCAAATCAAAAATCAACATATACAATGAAATCAATGGGGATTGTCTTATTACAACTAACATTTCAATTTACCACATGTGCAAATGTAGGTTGAAACCATCAAAAACTTTAAGTTGTAGATTGAAACCATCCAAAACTTTAAGTTTTAAAACCCTTTTGATTATATATTGTGCAACATTAAAACATTAAACATTTAAAGTTCATTAAATATCACATGCAAAATGTAGATTGAAACCATCCAAAAATTGAGTTTTAAAAACTTCACATGCCATGCCACTTATAATTCAACTATCCAACAAAAACATTTAACGTTAAATATCACATGCCAAATGTAGTTCAGATGACAAAATTACTTCACATTCACATGCCAAAAGTACTAAAACCATCCAAAAATTAAAAAAAACAAATTATATAATAACAATGTAATAATATATGTCCAAAAATTGTAAATCTCACAAGTAGCAAACTGTATCAAGTTTAACAAATTTTAAAACCATCTAAATTTTGAAATAAAATCTACTGTAAATCATGTCCATCAAATGGAGGATCTAGCGTCTTTCCTACTAGGGTCTCAGTCCATGCCCTATCCTGTGAATAGGAAACCTACATACACAATGCACATGTACTTGAACATTAAAATTTGAAGTTTTAAAAATGAATGAGAATATATATATCTAGAACTTCATGTAAAAAACAAAATATAACAAAAAAATCATGCAATACCTCATAAGGTTCCCTCTCCATTTGATGAAGAGGTTCTGCCATAGAAACATCTGCAGTGGTAACCTGTACAATATACATGTATAGTTAAATATAAATATATATATATATACATAAATAATTTATATAAATTAAAAACTTTCAAATGAAAATGCACGTGTACATATATAAACTTATTTTCAATAATATTAAAAAAAGGAACTAAAGACAACTTGTTCAAATGTTGTGGATGTTCCTATCTCCGTCGCTAGAGTCCCCGGATTAAAGAAATCTTGTATAGGAACCTAAATTCAAAAAATTTTAAATAACTCAAAATATAGATTTATATATATATATATATATATCTCAATTTTTAATGGAACTTTTTGAGGTAGAATGTATATATATATATATATAACTTTTAAACATAAATTTTAAACTTGTGAAAAATTGTCCATACTTGTGGCTCATCTCCCAATGAAGTAGAAGGTATATCTCCTAAAGAAGAAGAAGGTACCGCCATCCCAAAAACATCAGACGGAATCGGTACTTGTTAAAACATTTTATCAAATTATATATATACATACATGTACATGTGTGGCAACAATTATTTATTTTAGAGTCACTTAAAAAACACTAACATACATGTGCCAACATATCATGATGGTCAGACCCATCTGCATCGTTTGAGCCAAAGGTCTCGAACGTAATATTAACATTTTCATCACACATCATGCCTGAGAACTACAAATGGTGTTTTAACATATAATCATACATTTTTGTTAGATTAATGTACACATACAAATAAATTTATACATGTACATACACATGTATTTATTACAAATTGTACACATGTATATGTAAAAATAATTTCAAACCCTAAGGTCACTAACACATACCGTTCTGGTGCCCTCTTCCTCATGAAAATTAGGTCTTGCAGACCATTGCGACAATTTATTGCATATGTTCGGAGATCTTCAACATTCATGTTCTAAATCTCCTCATCTATACGATAAACAAAATTGGCACGTGCATTTTCACGTGCTCTTTGTCGATTTAAACAAAGATCAACTCCACTCAATCCGCTATGAACATTGTCGATCATAACATCTATTGCTTCTCGACTTATTTGAGAAGTCGCATCCATCTCTGATCGCAGAGTTTCGACTCGAAACGGTCAACTCACCAATGGCGGCTCAGGGCGAGGAAACTCCACATCTCGCTTAGCGCCCTTACATTGATATAATCGACCTCTCCCCGGGCCAAAAAATTCTGAAGGAAGGTCATTGTAGTCTGGTTTCATACCCAAAAAATTTCTACATAAAACAATTGTGCAAAATAAATAGGAACCTCATCGTTCCATGGAATCCTTCCAAAGGCCGCAAGATGTCGATCATACAAATAACCAGGTTTGTCTAGGTGCTTGAAATACTGCACCTTCAACATTTTTCTTTTTGGCCCTTCCTTATAATTAAACATTGACTTGGCCTCTGCTCTTGTAACTTTTTGTTTTATGTCCTGCCATTTATCGGGACCTATCACTATTTCTTTTCTCTTTCTCATCAGTTCTACAAACGAATCAGTCGTTGGCCCCAAATTTTTGTACACATTTACCATTTCACCCAATGAATGTGTAACTATTTCAAGGCTTTTTCTACTCTCAGCAGGTAGAGACAAAGCCATGAGATCTCTTTGCAATTTTGCATGAAGGCTTTCACACCTTTGTAAGGTGCATTTCGCCATGTTGGTTTCCCATGGTATATCAGTAATCTCAGCCGGATAAGTTGTGCTGGTTTGACAGCCTTCTTCTTGAATGTAGCGAGCTGCCCTGCGTCTATTTTGACCACTAGCTCGAACATTTTCAGCCTCTGCATCAATATATATAAAATTTTGTATATTAGAAAAAACACGTGTAAAAAAATTTGTACAAATTTAATGAAAAAATATTGAAATTGATGGCAACCTTGATGTTGTTGGTTAACATCTTCTCCAACATGACCCTCCTGAGAACCAAACCCAGAATGACACTGCTGAGAACCAGACCCACAGTGACCCTGTTGAGAACCAGCAGCCGTTGATTAGCCTTCGGGGGAATAAATATCACCCCCTTCTCGCAACCTGCTACCACTCATACCTCGACCGGTTGAACCTTGGCCACGCTCCATGGATGGAGTAGAAACCCTTCTCCTCTTGCCTCCTAAAAATTAAAATATGAAACTTATTAACAAATAATTTCACTCACAAAGTTAATAAAAAAATCAATTCCATATGTACACACATGTATGGAGATTTAAGATTATATTTAAATACCGTGAACATCCTCCGATCCCTAAACCTCCATATGGGATTCGGCTGATCTTCGTCTTTCATCCTCCATGATATATATCTATTGGTCGACATTTACACAAAATAGATTTCAAAAAATCAATTTGTAATTTAGTGTACACAAATTATGTAGAACACAACTTTCAAAGCAATAACTGATCATGTGTGAAACTAAATTTAATCGAAAAAGATATTATAAAAATGATAAGTTCACCAAATTGCGCTTTACATGGTGGGAGCACACTTGGTATAAAATTTACTACTTATACACTTTATTTTGTGGAAGAAATGACACATGTACATAGTTTACCTTAAAGTTGTTGTGTTTTACGGATATTAAAATGAAGAACTTCTATTTAGATCCATTCCAGAGATTGACTGTAGGGGCATTTACTAGATATATCACCTTTCATAAAAGATGAGATCCAGAGGCTACCTGGCCCTTTACAGACTCTGCCTATAGAACTTGTAGAAGTAAACACTAGAGGCATTAACAATATCAAAGAACGTTTTCATGCTCAGACATGGGAATGTGTCTCTTTCCCTACACAAAAAAATAGTTCAAGGTAGCTAATCTTCATAGACATGTCATCAAGCAAGTCAATGTGATCATCCCCAACTTACTTTTTATGAAATTAGGCTTGGAATCCTCTACAACCTGGTGGATGGAGTTGAATGGGAACTAGGTTGAAAGGCCTTTACAAAATACATGCTAGTGAATAACACTTACTAGATTATGCCAACAAATAAAGTGGGAGAAATGTTTTCTCCTCGAGGTTGTCCAATTGGGTGTGTAATACCAACTTCACCCATTTCCTCACAGGTTTCTCTCTTAGGTTACAAATGTCTTCCACCTTATTAGTTATATATTTTTCAATTTCCCGAGGATTCCTTGATTTTTTTCTCCTACCATCTTCCTCTCTCACTCCCCAAATTATTGTCATCAAACATGCCCCATTGAGGATCTAGAGCAATGTTTGCACCATACTTAGAACTGTCATTGTTGCTAATTGAAATTGGAGTCATGTATACTAGATTGCTTGCTTAAGTGGCTCTTACTTGGACAATATCCTGAGATGAGTTTGACATGATGGTCATATGAGGTTGGAAGCTACTTGGTGTAATTTTCCTTAAATATTCAAAAAAAATAGAGCAAAAATGTCATTTTTGATCATTTTTATTTGCTTCTGCATACAGCAAATGTTATCACAATTGCAACACAATCATGTTCCATGAGCATGAATTATGAATGTCGCAAGCCAAATGGCAAGGAAATTTGCATTCATTTAGGCAAAATAAGGCTATGACATTAAGGTCCATGCTAGAAAAAATTATGCAAATAAAGTTGCTAAGTCTTGATACTTACCATGTGTTTCAAAGCCATAACGAAGGTCGGCTTTGAGAGTGTCCTCTCAAAGCCCTGTCTTGAGATGAAATTTAATTCAATGTCTCTTAGAGTTGCAAGGTGGAATTGATATAACTATTTGATTTCTTTACCATAAATGGGAAGACAAGACGTCACAAGATTCTGGGAAGGTCCACTCTTGAGCGAGAGCCTCATGATTACAACCTAATCATGAGAATCAAATGGGAGTGCATCCTTATTTTGAAAACAAATAGGATTCTAAGCTACCTAGAGCATCATTACTTTTTAGGGTTGCTTGTCTCCCATAAGGATTCATAGGAAAATAATTGTGTTGTTTGTCTAGAGATATATGTATGTGCGTGTTTCATTATGTTCTCTATTTCTTACGTTGTGTTTCATTATGTTTTATATTTCTTACATTTCTGCCCTCCTATTTTTCTTTCCAGTCAAGGTTTATAAAATAACATGAGAAGCAACATGAGACTTGGAAAAATCATTTTCATTATCTAAGAATGACTTAAAATGACCTTGTATGTCATCTCATTTTAGAGCTCAAATTTTTAGGAAGGATTTAAGTATCCACCTTTCAAGAATCACTAGAAGAGGTTGATAAAGAATATAGGAAGACAAAAAACTAATCAGTGGTGTACTAAATGTATTTCTTGGGAGGTAGATTGGCATATGGACTTTTGGTAGCTAGAACTTTTCCAAATAAGTGAATGTATTAGAAAACCAAACCTCTAGTTTATTTTGGTTTAGACAAGGTCTAGAATTTGAAAAGTGAATTCCCTCTTTCTTCCTCTTACATGTCCAATGATCGGAATCTGGATTGAGGGAAAAAAATTTCCTAAATAAAAATTTTTCATTTTATTTGTACATATGAGTTTTTAAAAGCTAATTAACTCATAAATTTCTCACAAAATACACTTAAAGCTTGACACAAACCCCTTCCCAATTGGCTAACTTTAGACGATCCTAAACACATTTTTATTTAACTAATGAGGGAGATATCCCAATAAAACTAGTTTGTCCATATTCAAATCAAGTTGGTATCAAAGTAAAATTTAGCTCATTTTAGTCAAGGTTAGTTAGAAGAATTAGCTATTGGTTTCTGTCTTCAATTTCCTCTCAAAATGAATGTGTATGTGCTTTTGAAAGACACACTAGAGGAATCCTCTACAACCTGGTGGATGGAGTTGAATGGAAACTAGGTCAAGGCCTTGACAAAATACATGCTAGTGAATAACACTTACTAGGTTATGCCAACAAATAAAGTGGGAGAAATGTTTTCTCCTTGAGGTTGTCCAATTGGGTGTGTAATACCAACTTCACCCATTTCCTCACAGGTTTCTCTCTTAGGTTACATATGTCTTCCACCTTATTCTAGTTATATATTTTTCAATTTCTCATGGATTCCTTGAATTTTTTCTCCTACCATCTCCCTCTCTCACTCCCCAAATTATTGTCATCAAACATGCCCCATTGAGGATCTGGAGCAATGTTTGCACCATACTTAGAGAATTGTCATTGCTACTAATTGAAATTGGAGTCATGTATACTAGATTTCTTGCTTAAGTGGCTCTTACTTGGACAATATCCTGAGATGAGTTTGACATGATGGTCATATGAGGTTGGAAGCTACTTGGTGTAATTTTCCTTAAATCTTCAAAAAAACAGAGCAAAAATGTCAATTTCGATCATTTTATTTTAGCTTCTGCATACAACAGATGTTATCACAATTGCAACACAATCATGTTCCATGAGCATGAATTATGAATGTCGCAAGCCCATTTGCAAGGAAATTTGCTTTCATTTTAGGCAAAAGAAGGCTATGACATTAAGGTCCATGCTAGAAAAAATTATGCAAATAAGGTTGCTAAGTCTTGATACATTAAGGTCCATGCTAGAAGAATTAGCTATTGGTTTCTGTCTTCAATTTCCTCTCAAAATGAATGTGTACGTGCTTTTGAGAGACACACTAGAGGAATAAAGTCCAAATTTTTGATGAAAATGTGCTATGAAATTAAAGGGTTAAAGGCAAACATGTACAAGGCATAGTTGAGCCAAATGTTGTTGAGGAAGGGCCTAATTATTTGGGTCTTAACCATGGAAAACATGATGGAGAATGCTCCAAAGCCAAGGAGGCACATGAAGCTGTTCCAAGAAGGAATTTTATTTCGTGTTGATTACCTCAAGCTTCAGAATTTTGTGTTCATGATGAATGGAAAATTTTGACACCCACTTTGCAAGAAGATGTTAATAAACATGCAACTAATGAGAATGTAAAAGAAGAGTATGTTGAAAGCTATATCTAGCCATTGTTCATTCATTGCTAGTATTCAGAGGAGAGCCACTACCTCATCAAATTCACCTCCTCAAGAAGGCCACAATGGTGAATGTTCAAGGTATAAATTTGCCTTTAATCAAATTGCTTTTGATTATGAAAAACATGGTAAATATTCACATAAGATATATAAAAGAACTTGCACATGTTCCTTTTGTGGTTTGAATAATCATAATGTTTATAGATGTTGGAAGAAGGTATCCATGCACATTGAAACTTTCTAAATAAATGAGGCAAAAACTCAAAGGCCCATTGGACAAGGAAAATGATGTTGAAAATAAGATGCAATTGTTTATTACTCATTTCGATAAGAAAGGTCACCTTGTGGACAAGTGTTGGACTTTGTATCCAACAAGTCATCCACAACATTTGAAGGAGGTGGAAAGAGATAATGACAATAATGGAAAAGAAGATTCCATAATCGATGAAGGTCAAGATGATTCACATGATGAAGTGCAGCTAAAAGATGCGCCATTGAAATGGTTTCCTAACAGATGGTTAGATTTCTTATCCAATTAAGGCCTTACATGTATTTTTATGTTTCATGAATTTCTTTACAAATTCAAAGTATGGTGCATGTTGCATGCAGAAAGACGTTGAAAGTAGAGATACGTTGACACACTTAAATGCAACAAATATGGAAATTTGTACATGAGCTCTATTATTTGACTTGAGAGTCAGTTGTTTGAAGAGGCATGTTGTGAACTTGTTTTTGGTTGAAGGTTTTGTACACCAATATGTAAGAGTACATGGAGATATTCACATGACGTGAATTTTTTTTCTTTGAAGGAGAAAAATGATATATGTCAACGAGCTATGTTTCTTGCATGACGTGTTTTCAATTTGATGGTTTTGTTTGTGACAAGACGTCACAAGATTTTGGGAAGGTCCACTCTTGAGCGAGAGCCTCATGATTACAACCTAATCATGAGAATCAAATGGGATTGCATCCTTATTTTGAAAACAAATAGGATTCTGAGCTACCTAGGACTCAAACCATTATTTTTAAATTTGAAATATCATGGTGTGTTGTTTCAATGCTTAAATCCACAACCCTAACATAAATTGTTTTATTCCTTTTTTGCAAGATTTAGTTGGTTATATTAAAAGTCAGTTGAATTTAAAATTCTTGGCTTAGTGGCATGAACCAAACATATTGTACATGTATTAAATTCAAGGAATTTTGCTCTCCCAATCATTTCTAAATCACCCATATCACCAAGAAAACAAGTTTTAAAAGAACATACTTTGGTATGGGAAAGACCTTCGATTTCAAATATTATAAGAAGGTTTTTGATATGGTTGAGAGAATGTGGAAAATAGAATCCATAAACAAACTATTTTTCAAACAGTATTACTTTCAAATTATCAACAAGGAACATGTACAAGGGTGTTCAATGAATTAACGTTATTTATTTAAATTCCATTATGTATCTCTTACTCATAATTTTAACAAATTATTAAATAATGATCTAGATTGGACAATTATATTATTTGTCATATATTTTGATGCTTATAGAGTGAAAAAACTTAAAGAATCAAATTGTAGAGTCATTTTAATGGTGGGTGGAGAATTGGGGTCTAAAACCTTTTGGAGTCATTTTGAGGCATTAAATGACATTTCTGGGGGTCAAATGATTATCCCTTGTGCCAAAATCTTGACCATTATTCTACACTTAAAGACATATCCAATGGTGCAAGAAAAACATCAAACGAAGTTCATTCAAAATTTATGCCTTTAGTAAGTTGACCTATCATGTTGACCACCATGGTACGAGAGAATGACATCTTAGCCCCATTACTCATGCATGGCAAGCTAGCTACATGTGGAATTTTAACAAGACTCTAAAGGGTCTAAAATCACAAAACCTCATTAATGGTTGACAGAGTCAAATCTTACACCTAGTTGGCTATCACACTAGGTTAAATACTTGGCCACTAGGAGGAATAAGAGTTCCATTTTGTGTTATTTTATTTTGTTCCATAGTTGAAAATACAACTAGGAGTGTGAAGTTAGAGAGAAAAAATGTATGAAGTTAAGTTTTTATAGCAACCTTACACGCTAAAAGTCTTAGCTAACTCTAGAGAGATTACCTCTTTCTTTGTACTCACATATTTTCCATACCAGAAAAGAGAGAGTAGAACATATTTACATTTTAGTGTTGCTTTTCTCCCATAAGGATTTCCTAGGGAAAAAGGAGTCTAGAACATCATTAATTTTTAGGGTTGCTTGTCTCCCATATAAGGATTTCCTAGGAAAATAATTGTGTTGATTGTCTAGAGATATTTATGTGTGTGTTTCATTATGTTCTCTATTTCTTACGTTGTGTTTCATTATGTTTTATATTTCTTACATTTCTGCCCTCCTATTTTTCTTTCCAATCAAGGTTTATAAAGTAACATGAGAAGCAACATGAGACTTGGAACAATCATTTTCATTATCTATATGGAAGGCAAGAAGGATTATATCCCATTAAGCTTAAGCTTATGTAGTTTGTCAATTTTTATCATATATTTTTTGGTAAGGGTAAATGTTTTTTTATCTATAGTACAAGTCATGAGTTCCCCAATTTTACCTCATGTAAAGCATGATTCTAGGATTACTACAATTTGTACTTGGTTTTTTATTGTGATGATTCCCTGTCTCAATCACTTGGCCATCTCTTGATGGGTAGTTAAATCTTTATAACAATACTTAATTAAAATTTATATCTATTTGTATTATGTGAAATTATGTAAAAAATGGTATACTACTTTTCATAAAATTGGGTTGAGTTTATCATATATTTCAATGAAAGTTGATTAAATATGTTTTCTTTAAAAGGATCCAACAATTTTGGTAAGGTATGAATTTGCAATTTTGTGTGGCTCTCTATCAACCTTCACTTTCTCATTTCTAGAAAAAATCTACTTTCTCATTCGTATACCCACTTTCTATTCAAATGCATGAGTTTTGAACTCTCAGTAACTATGTTTTTCCACGCAGGAAAATTATGTCACATTTTATACCAACTCTAAATATTATTTTGAAGTTTGAATTACTATTATTCTTTTATATAATTTAACATTAGATATAAGTTTAAATTGAAAGCTACTTAGATGAAATATAGCTTAGATATGGCATTTGCAAATTATTATCTATTTATTGAACTAAAGGACATAATTATTACACATGTTTAATTTAGATTCAAATGCTTCTTTGATTTATCTCCTATAGCTTAATGTAATGCTAGATATATAATTTAAGTTTAAGGCCCATAAGATAAATATGACTTCTATGTGACATTTGTATTGAATCATCTATTTGTTGTGTTATATGAACATAATTGGTACGCATATCTAATTTGTATTACTAATATGTCATGTCATGCTTCTTTAATTTATCTTTTATAGATGACCAGAGCATCCCTTTTTAATCTATCACTTTTGACTTCGGATATGTGGGTAATACTCATCCGAATATTTTTCTATCATAAAACAATGAGTAAAATTGTATTCCATTTGTGTCAATGTTAAGGTTAAGCACATGGATTAAAGTTTTATATAAGATACATTGCCATGGTGTACATTTATATCTAAAGAGTCCAAAACCTCATTCAAGACCATATGTTTTGTTGGTGTAGTTTGATTGGTTATATTGCATTGCTTTTGCAATTGTTGCTGTGGGCCTCACCATCTAGTGATTTTAGGTAAAAAAATTATTCACATGGAATTTTTATGTATCCTAGAATGTTTATTATTTATCACTACTAGCCTTGGTGATTTAGTTGTTTGTTTTCATGCTACTTGGTTACCCATATTTAATAGTTGTTCATGTTTAATTCATTATTAAGGCTTTTTATTGGCCTATCAGGATGTATTTTTCTCAAATCCATAATGGCTAAAAGAATGAAATTTATATATGAAAAAGAGAGGTCATATGGAAAACAAATTGTTTGCAAGTGTTCTTTTGAACCCATAGAACTTGCAACCCCAATATGGATACAATACTAAGTAATACATAGCCTCCTCATCTAACTTAGTCAGGGATTTGCAATACTATATTTGAGTTTGCTAGCTCCATTTCAAGATATTATAATGTTAGATTATTATTTCTATAGATTTTGATTATGGTAGTAAAATGTTACAAAAAACCGGAAACTACAAATAATATTATTCTAGATATATGTAAAAAGGACATGGTAGAGAAAATCAAACAATATTAAACTTTTCATAAATAGTTTCTAGATATAAAAACATTTTATAATTTTGATTGTAAATTCCAAGGCTTAAAGCAATAATTTTTCTAATAATTTTTTTTAATTAATAAATAAAAAAGAAGCATTTTCAATCAAAATCACATCCAACATATAATAAAAATAATAAAAACAATTTAAAACTTCATACACTGACATTACTATATGGCAAAGAGCATAAAAATATACAAGCATAAAATCCTTTTATATAATAATGGAGAGCTTCAAATATACAAGAAAAAAAATCTTTCAGTTTTAAACAATCATATTGTAAACAATTAAAATTTGGAGAAAATCATCTGTTTTTGAATTTCAATTATATAAAAAATTAGTCAAATATTTTAAATCTATTTTTTGGCTAGTTGCAGAGTGTATGTGCAGTTTTAGCTAGAGAGAGACTCCAAGAAGGGGTTTCAAGACAGAGCAGGTTTCCAACATTCCAGTCAAGAAGGGAGGCAAATATTTCCAACAAAAGATGTTGTCTGTGTTTTCTTTAGTACTCAATCAAGCCTGTATTATCTTGCAAGCGAGCCTGATGTTTCTTATATAATCACAAGGATTATTAAAAATATTGCTGCAATTTCCTCAACGAACTTGACAGTCCTCAATATAAATGGTATCCACATGCTCTGTTTTTGGACGTGGTAGATATTAATGGTTTTCAAACGAGCCTAATGTCTTTTCAAGCAAGCCTGTACTCACTTGTATGATGTTCCATAGGGGTTCGTTTTTTTACTAGACTATTATCCGCACAACAAGCCTGTCAATTGCATACTACTCATTG